>JAUPTC010000016.1:0-600000 GCA_030762895.1 Sophora flavescens
ATAAGCGACAATTCTTCACCTTTCTCCTCTTGTTTCCTTTTCTTTTCTCTTGGAACATAACTTCCCTCTTCTTTAGCAATACAATCTGACTTCGTTTTCGCATATTGAATTCGCTGCATCAAATTATTTACACAAAAACCCGTTAGATGCATCCTATTGATAGTAAGATAGACAAATAAAAAAAAACAAGCAACTTTATAATGAGAGAGGGAAGAGATAAAGAGCAGAGAATTTGTCATCGGGATTATTGTCTCTCATTCTTGATAATGAACATGCTGCCTGAAGGGCACTACATGTTTGGATCAAAGAAAATTAACGCAAAATGTTTAAATAAGATTTCTGACAAGCAGGTATATTTTGGCATGAAAGTAAATACATGCTAGTCGACAGACAATAGAGAACAAAGAGAAACTACAAGATTCGATATCAGAGACAGTAAGGTAACCTGAATAGGCACTTAGAAATGGTTCCAAAAAGTTGAAATGAGACATAATAGATTTATGAGCATAATTGTAAAGAAAACACCAACAGTACTATAACTTTATTACCATAGGTTTGTCATAAAAGGGGAAGTTTTGCATTTGTCGCACCGCATTACTGGCAGCAGTGACTTCACTAAAACAAATCCACGCCTGTCCTCGAAGCTTAGGCGTCTTTAGCGCAACAACGTCCAAAATCCTTCCATATTGAGAGAATAAGCAATACAGAGATCTCTTTAACTCTGCTAGATTGACAAGAAAAGAGACTGTAATATAAAATCTGTTATAGGGTCAATTCAACACCTAAAGGAAACCTAGAGTTATCAACAAAAGAAGCAAAGAACATATCCAATTATAAATTACAATATCATGGGCAATATTCAAGCAAGGTTGAGCCCATCATCTATAACTTAAGTTCCATATTGTCTATTTGAGACATACCAGCTTCAATATAAAGCTATGTTTGGATCAACGAAATGAAGTGATTAGTAATGGAGTGGGGTTGTAAAAACTAAAAAGGCATCAACCCATTGTTTGGTAGTTCCTTAAGTAATAAAGTGGAAGGATTAAGGATGGTAACCCAACCCACACCATCCCACTCAAACCCTCCAATTTTCATACCCTCCAATTTCCACTCCACTCCATCTCATTCAAAACTCCCAAACATAGCCTAAGTTTCATGTACAACAATCAATAAAATTTCAACATAAAAATACAACAATCACGGCTCTCAAACCAAAGCTAAAGCTACCATACTTCAACAAGAAACATAAACTTAGTTAAAGTTTCTAAGCACCGCTACTGCCACCAAATTATATTACAGTTCGAAATCACAAACTCATTTCAGTACCATTTGGAAGTACCCATTAAAATTTACAAGCAGAGTTGCAACCTCACCAAGTTCCAAAAGCACAGTGAACCAAGAAAACAGTTATAACTGTAACCAAAATACAAAAATTGAAGTAAGGAACAGTCTAAAAACTCGGGTTTTGACATGGCAGGCACAGTTGTATTAAGAGGTGAAGGGAGTTACCATCTTTCTTGACTTTTTCGTTGAGGTTCTTGATGTAAATGGTCTGGTTCGGAGGTATGTCCCCTGACAGCATCATTGTTTTCTGATCTCTCTGCTTCAGAGTTTCAGATGGGGATGAAGGTGCAGCGATGGAGCCCTAATCGAATGTGAGAGACAACGTTGTTTTGTTTTTTGGGGCTTTTGATGGAAATTCAAATTTCACAAAACGGGCCTGCCCAGATCATCACAAACCTAGCTATGTGCTATCATATTGCAAAATGGGCCTAATATCTTAGGAAAAAAAGAAAATATTAAATAATTTAAATCATTATTGAGAAAAATGATAAAGCTAATCTAGAGTGAGCTTGTGTGTAAAGTGAGAAAGTAAATTTTCATTCATATTTAATTTATTAAAGTGTGTTGAGATCTAAATAGTGAATACATTTAAACTTGTACAAGTTATATTAAGCGTGCGTATATCTTGGACCATTTTAAAAAAGTTGCAATGAGATTGAAGCATTACCAAATGACTTCTATAGTATATGAGCATTTATAAGTTTGCCCAATTATCATGCTCATAAAATTGAATTTAAACAAATGATAAAATCGATCCTGTTAACAAAATAAATGGACCAAGATAATATAAGTTTATAACATGAAGTTAGTTATTTTTTTTGGGTTACAAGGCAGGGCTAAAGCCCAAGGAAAAAACACATAATTCTAACAAGACGGGGTAATGAGGTCCCCCAACGAATCACCAAGAAGCTAAAGGATAATACTCGAAGGAGGAGAAGCCACTTCCTTGAAGCCATATGGTTCCCCCAAGCTTCCGTTTTCAAGATGGTGAACACTGCAATTTGCTTCACGAAGAGTATGCTTGAATATAGTGTCCCACAACCTATTCATTAAGGTGGCGTTTGGAAGAGCTTATTTAAGCTCCTTTTGACTTATCTTACGACATAAGCTCTTATGCGGAGTGTTTGGCAGAGCTTATCAAAAGAGCTTATGACATCTCATAAGGTGTTTTTGACTTATTTTGATAAGTTAGTGAGACAAGCTTATGGTATTTCAAAAAGCTCTTATGGGATATTTCGACTCCTGCCTGCTCTTATTCTTCTTTTTTTCTTTCTTTTTTCTTTCTTATTTCTTCTATTCTCTTTCGATCAGAGAGTCCAACCTATGTCCCTTATTCTTCTTCGTTGAGCAGCGCAGAGGAACCTTAGCGTCGCCTCCGCCTGCGAGCTCCGTCGTGCGCCGCCTTCCGACTACGACCGCCTTTCGAAGCACCTTGCCATAGTCGGCTCTGTGCTCCACCATCGATCGCCCTTCGAGGCACCTTGCCACCGTGATTCTCCGCCCATCGTCCCCGCGTCATGCCGTCCATCGTCACAGATCCTACGCCCAACACTTCATTTGTTCCAGCCGTCAGAGGTCGCGGAGAACGCGCGATGGATCTGAGATCAGTTATTGGCGGTTTGAGAATAATGGAGCACGACGCGGCGTAGCTTCTACTTCGAGGCGGAGAACGCGAGTTGCTGGCAGTTTGAGAACGATGGTGGCAGATCTGGGATCCCTTCACGTGTAAGTGCTTTTCGAAGTATGCAACCAAACACCTTAATTTTGTATAAGTGTTTTTTGAAGTATGCATCCAAACGTATATGACTTATTGAATTTAAGTGTTTATGACATAATCTTTCATGCAATAAGATTATATGCGATAAGTGCTTAGTTAAGTTGTTTACACAAAAACGGCCTAAACCATGAATGATACGAGGTAGTTGATTTTTGCCGGCATTGGAAGATCTATTCCGGAGGATATGAATGATACTTTGTGAGTCGTTTTCCAAAATAATCTTCTTGTAGCCTTTCTCCCAAGCAAGACTTAGCCCAATGTATATTCCCCATAGCTCGGCAATGAAAGCTGAGCAGACTCCAATGTGGTGCATGGAACCTATCAACCAATTACCGTTTTCATCGCGAATGAGACCCCACAACCTGCATTGCCATGGTTCCCTTTGCAAGCTCCATTTGTGTTGATTTTAAGCCAGCCAGCAGGAGGAGGACATTGGCTGGAAGAACATGAAGTTAATTTTTATTGAACTTTTTATAAAAGAAAAAGATTTTGATTAACATCAAAGAGCCTTTAAATTGGATAAATGGCCTTAACAAAAGGACAGGCTTTCAAGCGTCGCTAGTCTAAGATGCAGGTAGTTATTTATTATAGGTTAAAGTAATATTTTGACACTGATTTTTAATTTGGTCCCTATACGTAAAAAGTTATCAATTTGGTTCCTATACGTTACACTAGCTTTCAATTTGGTCATCACCGCTAATTTGTCCCTGTATAAAAGGGACCAAATTGTAAATTATTATCACATATAACGACCAAATTGAAAATAATTGTCACATGTAGGGATCGATTTCAAATTTTTTTTGTTGAATTGGTTCCTACATGTGAAAATAATTTGTAATTTGGTCCTCTTATATAGGGACCAATTAGCGGTGAGGACCAAATTGAAAACCAGTGCCACGTATAGAGACCAAATTGATAACTTTTTACGTATAAGGACCAAATTAAAAATCAATGTCACATACAGGATCAAGATATTACTTTAACCTTTATTATATGTAACGGAGGTCAATTTTTCTTGATCAACATCTTAAACATCCCGAATAATGTTGACTTCAGCGGACTGACAGGTCAGCAAACATGTCTTTCCACGTTTCAATTCCTGTAATTTTTAATTCAAGTCAATGCAATTTCATTTCCTCTACATTTTATGTTTCTTACATTTCAGCCATGTCCTTTAAATTCGTTATGTTTCTTAATTGTCTTGTCTATTTACTTGCTTTCTTTATGTTTATTCGCTGTGAGGGTAAAAAATATATTTTACGCAGATAATAAATAGTATCTTAATAAATTATTTTTTTTTCTTTTAATTATTAAAATAAAAATTCATATATCAAAATATCACTAGATGTGAGTTTGACAGTTTATATTATTTTAATCCCTTAAATATTAATTTGTTGTAGACTATTAAACAAAAATCACCACCACTTTTCAGCATGTATTAGTCCCATTAAAAACTACTCATTCCGGTCCAATATATAAGTAAAAAAGTCTCAAGATTTTTGGTCTAATATATAAATAAATTTTGTTTTCCAATGACTCATTTAATGATATTATTCCCAAAATATCCTTCATTTAATACAAATTCCAACAACTCATTTAATGAATATTGAAGTTTTAGATAAATGATAATTTAGGTAACAAACTTAATTTTTTACAAGATTTAATGAAATTAATTAATCATTTTAATATGTGTGTTCCATTAAATTTTTGTTTATAATATCATGGAGAGGGAGTAACACGTTAACCGTTGAAGTGAAATATGAATATTTCTTTATCTATTGATTGAAGAATTCGATATTGACTTACCCATCATTTTCTTCCACGTATTTTGGAATTAAATTAATTGATTCAATTCCTAGCAGATTAATTTCAGTTGCGCCTTAAAAGTTAAAAGCAAAACACTATATCTCAAGTCTCAAATAATATATGAGAACTCAACCGCGTAGCTAGTAGCGACAAGTTATGGCATGGGGTCATAACAAATATGCTTGAAGCTTGTCTATGATAAGTGGTTATTAACTTAATATTTATTTACTTACGAGACATAGTTTCCACCAACCAAACCAAACCTAAGAGACAATATTAGATATACAGACGACTCTTTTAACCTAAATGACAGAAGTTACGTAACTAATTACCATGAGTCACGAAGAGAGAGTACTAGTAGTGATGAATTCGAAGTTGGAAGTTCACTTTCATATGGCCATCATTTTTGCTAGATTATATTGTCAGAATAAGCCCAGGCACAGACCCATCACAAAGCTTGCTCTGCCAAATGCTTTGATACTTTGAAGCAGCAACAACATCCCCAAGCCTAGTGACAGTAACAGAAGTGTTCAGATACTCTCTGACCTGAGTGATGACCCCATCAGCAGTGGCAGTCCATGCATGCACCCACCACACCATGTTGGCTTCGTCGTACCCTTCAGCAATGACCACTGATCCAAACCCAACTATGGTATCTGGAACCGAATCATAAGGCTTTGATGAAGAGGAGCCAGTGAGGAATGGAATCAAATGGTGCTGATGGCATGGTGGGCCGTGAAACCACCACTCCAAATCTGGGGCTAGAAGGCGATGCACTGTTTCTGTGTCTTTGGTGATTAAGGCTTTGTATAAGTCTGTGACCCCGATCTTGTTCCGTTCCTCTTCTTCTACCTCTAGGCATGCCTGTGAGTTTGCCAGCTCCGTAATACCGAAAGAGAAATGATTAAGCTAACGAATTGGGAATGGAAGTGAATGGTAGATTGGTGGTAGGGGTGTTCTTATAGAATTGAGATGAATGATAGGGACGGATTAATATATAATAGGGGATGCTTGTATAGTGTCTTTGATAATTTGACTGCAAAGAGAATTTAAAAATCATCTTCACCTACATAGGATTTAGTTAGTATTGCTTTCGTGACAAAAGGAAAAGCAAAAAAAATTTGAAGTTGCAAAAGTTGAGGACCAAATCTTGTTCAAATGGAAGATATCAATCTTTTTAAGTGATTAGAGTAAAACAAAAAAGCAGTGTTCTTAAAACTGGACTAGTCATCGACTCGGTTGAGACACCAAGTCATCGACTCGGTCGAATCAGTGAGTCATTGGTTGAATCGATGAATCAGTATATAGTTCTCGAAATAATAATAATAAAATATGAAATTGTAATAGAAAATTCATGTTTTATAATAAAATATTAAGTTATTAAATTGAATACAATATTTTATATTTGAAATAACATTAAAATAATAACAAACATAGCTAGCAAAAATATTATTTAACAAAAATTAAAATAATTTAATAAAAACCACAATTAAAATATAAAACAACATAATAAATAATAAAATAAATAAAATAACTCAAAATAAAAAATAAAAAATTCTATTTGAACATCTTGGACTAAGGAGAACATAAGTGAGTCATCCACTATAATACTGTTTTTGTGACATGACCATATTGTCTTCTAACTTTAAAAAAAAAAATTGAAAGAGATTCCAAATATGCTAACTCAAACATAATAATCTTAAACCCTAGCTTTGGAGTGAATAGAATTTAAAAATAATATTGACCTATAGAGGACTTGGTATGGTGTCATCTGTAACACCCCGATTTTCGCTGCTTTGTAATATCGGTAATAAATATATAAATATATATTTTTATCCGAGACTTAGAAAATGATTTTGGATAAACCAAGGTCATTTCCTTGTTATACTTATTTTCATAAGGATACGAGGAAGTTTTTGGTTGAAAATTCAGACGGAAGCCGGTCTACCGTTTTCTGTGTCTTCACTGACAGTAAAAGTTTACTGCTCAGAAGACCTAATTTTAACTCGTGAACGAGATGAAAAATGTTTTTATCGTATTTACTACGATATTGGAAGTTTTGAAAATTTTGGTAAAAAAATTAAAATATTATATTTGTTGCGGGCGTATACGTCGAGATATCTCTGGGAAAAGCTTGCGCCAGATGAATCGAGGAGTCAGCAACGTAGCAGAGATGATGGATTTGACCGACTTGAAGAGTATTTATGACGAGTTTATCCGTGTCATAATGGCCATAATGGCACATTTATGACAAAGTGAACTTTTGCTATGAAATGATCATTTTACCCTTGTCTTTTTATGACAATTACAAGCCATGCCATTGGAAAATTTGACCAAATCCAACCCAAACTTACACGGCTCCAACTTGTCTTCTTCATTTAGGCATTTTCTTCCATTTTCCATTTCTTCAAGTTATTAGTTTGCCTTAAGAACTTCAAGAACATTCAAAATTGTTCATAATTCATCAGATTTTGCTTAGCAATTCTGACCATTTTCTATTCTGAATCTCGAAAACTTTAAACATGAAAGTTGTTCATCTTTCTCTCTTATTTCCAACGACATAAAGATCATCCAAAACGGACAAGTATATTGAGAGATCTACCCAAAATACTAAAACTGTTCTAAACCCTCATCATGTTCATCTTCTTCCTTAAGTTTCTCAAGAACACCATGAGAAATTTGTGAAGAACATCATCCAAATCTTGCTTTCCTTGAATCATCAAGAGGTAACAACTTCTTCTCTTGTCATTTAAATCCTTTCTCTTCATAACTTTTGTAGATTCATGGCTTAGATCAATATGTTCTTCATTTACTCAAAGTTCATGGAACTAGATTCAAAAATTCATAACTAATTCTAGAAAAATCCTTTTGACATGAAACCAATTGCTATGATCTTATAATCCTCTCTATTTTCATCATCTAGAAGCATAAGATCATGAGAAATTTCTTTCCCTAATTTCTGGACTGGGCCGAACCTAGGTCAATGTTGTGTTCTTAGGTTTTGTTTCAATTTCATGTCTTGATTCATGATTCAATCCTTTTGTATCTTGAAAGTTCTTGTATTCAAGTATATAGAAGATCAAAAATCAAACTTTAGCCTATTTGTTTCTTCAAAAACCGAAACCCTAGGTATGAGCACTTGATGGTTTTGTGATTCAAAAGTTGTTTGTAACACTTGACTCTAAGTCTAGTATGTTGATTAAGTCCAAGAGTTGAAGAAATTTTAAAATTTCTAGCCTATAAACCTTAAGAAAACCGAACCCTAGTTCTTATAACTGGATGAGTTTTAGTTCATGTTCTTGGTTCATAATCTTGGTTTAAGTGTTTAATCATGCTTAAGTAACTTATGGATCATTAATCCCTAAGTTAACCAAATTTTAATTTTCCTAACCTATAAAATTGGTTGAAGCCGAACCCTAACCTCCATGAACCAAATGTATTGTTGTTTGATTTGATTTATTTTGGTTGCAATTCGTTTGAAAGAAACAACTGAGTTAGCTGATTTACGCTGACGGAGAGAAATCGGATCGAGATCAGGAAATTAATAGAAACCGTGGTTTGATCTTCAAGAGGTAAGGTGGGTATGCTTGAGGAGTTTAAGATAATCACATGCATATTTATGGAGTCATTTATTAATTTTCTGTATAAAATATTTTATTATATTGTATTGTTTACTATTAATTGTTAGATAGATATGATGTTTATCTGAGTAATTGAATTGATGTGATGTGTGGACTTACATGATTATAATTATTTGTTTATATTATAATTGTGATGCATGTCATGAATTGATATATGTCATGCTATTATGTGATTGGAATTTATCTGCTATTGAGTGTTGAATTGAGAAACCTGACATTGATCAGTGTTAAAAATTTTAATTAAGGATAAAAAAAAACTTAATAAGCTTGGATAATTAATCAGAGGGATTAATTTGGGAGATTTTGAGAAAAAATGAAAAAAATTATTATTTTAATAATATTTTGTGGAAATTTTGTAAATAAGCCATAGTAAGGGCGAAACCGTGAAATTTTTTCACAGGCTCTAATTTTTATATAATAAATTCAATTTTATTATAAAATGTTATTTAAAGTGATTAAGTTCTGAAAATAATGTTTATAGCAGTCAGAACAATTACTTCCGATAGAGAAATGATACAAGTTATTTAATATTATTTATTTAATATTATTAAATATTAAATATTTAATCTTTTAAATATTCGAAATTTAATTATTAAATTATTATTAAAAAAATTTAGTTGAAATTTATTGAGAATTATTTTTTGAAGTGAAACAATTGGAAATAAAGAGATTTATCAATGATTTTCAGATTTTATCAACGTTTTAACAGAAAAAGGATTTTTGTAAAAATATTTTATTCAGTGAAGTTATTCCGTTAAACTTGGATAAGTTTTCGGAGCTTTTGTTTTGTATTTACACTGAGCGAAATGTTTTACAAGAAGATAAATAAGCCTAGAAACCGAGACGTCGGGGTTCTAGTGTTGTATGGACACGTAGATCAAGGATCTGTGTCATGGGATGGAGTGTCCTGCAAAGTTTTGTTTTTGGACTGTGTGTCCTAAATTGATGTGGAAAGTGTGAGTTCCATATCCGCGAGCCTAAAACTGGTGTATCGGTTTAAGGGCCTTGTGATTGAGCATTCGGACTGCGTGTCCTGTGTTGAGATTAAAAGATTTGGACGTACTGTGTGTCCTGTATTTGTTGAAAGTGAAAAGTCTTAATAAGAAATTAAGCATGGTCGTTAAGCTTTGTGCTTCGACAAGGAAAGATTATTACGACAAAGAAAACAAAACGAGAATAAAAGTTTTTCTCATGCATTCAATGGCAATTGTGTCATGTAAATGGGCATTGAATCCAAAGTGGATCAATGTATATGGCAGACGTGTCAAGTGATGATGATCATTGAGTTCCGGAGTGGATCAATGTATCTTTTATAGGACTGTGTGTCCAAATTTATAGGACTGTGTGTCCAGATTGAATATGTGTGCAGCTATTTCCTAACTGGAATGGGGGAATAGTGTCATTGCTTTGCATGAGCATCCTAACGGGAATGGGGATGTGCACAATTGTGTTATGTGCTGGGAATGGGGATGTGCATAATTGTATTATGTGCTTTGCATGAGCATCCTAACGGGAATGGGGATGTGCACCAGTGATTTTTCTTGGGCATTGTTTTGTTCGTTTTTACAATGTGCCATGTGCGGAGCCTGATCAGCTTGAAACGAAACAGAAAGTTGTGGGATCTCCGGAGATTAGGTATCAAATTAAGAGATTGAACATAGAAGTGTCATGCATTTTTATAAAATGACGATGACTGTCGGGCATGAAGCCCTGTGAATTAAATCATTCTACTGTTTGAATTAATGTTATTATATTGTGAATATTTGGTATATGCTATTTGAGAGTCGTGCATGGGGTTGTCTTATTAAAACTCATATATTGGAAACTCACCTTACAAACATATCAGGTTTATTTTAGACTAAGGTAGTACTGTGGTACACTAATACGGATGAAGTGAAGAATTCACTGAGTCGTTCGAGGACTTAACTCCTAGATGCTTGAAGAGGTATGCGTCAGTGGGAATGTCACGAGGATAACAATTCAGGATCTACATCAAGTACGTACCAGACTTTGACCGTGGAGATATCTTTACCGCCTCTCTGATTTCTTACCGATTTTCTTGTAGAGTAGGAACTTATATGTTCTGATACTTCCATAGATTCGGAAGTAGAGGTATCATCACCGGATATTTCGATAGGTTGGGAGAACTATGGTGGTCTTCCCAACGGTGATTATTAGTACTGACCAGCTATAGGACTTTTGGTGTTTTATAAAGTAGTGGTACTTGGTTAGTCTGGATGTTTGACTATTGAAAGTCATTCTTTTGAGTTGTAATTCCAGGTTACCGCTACGTTACAATTATGTCTTTATTTTCTTATGTTAAGTCTTTTGGAGAGGACCTGTTATGTGAAGGTCTAAGTGTAAAATTCTCATGATACCTATTTATGCTATGTTAATGGTGTTGGATTATATATGGAGTAAAATAAAAAGAAAACGAAAAAAATTTTATCACTAATTTTGAAAGGGATTAATAACTAGAAAATTATATTTTTCGAAAGCAACCAGCAAAACTATTTTATTGAGTGTATTTCCGCAATAAGTTACGTAAATGTGATACCCTGAAAATGGGGTGTCACATCATCCATTATACTATCGCTTTCGTGACATAACCATATTGTCTTCTAAAATAGTTTATTTTTTAAAATAAAAAAATAGAATGACCTTCCAAATACCCTAACTCAACCCTAAAATGTGGTTGTCACGAAAGGTGTAGTATAGTGGAATGTGGATGACCCAACTAAGTCTTCTGCATGCCAAGATGAGTTTTTCATTTTTTATTTTTCACTCCAAATGTAGGGTTAAAGGTTATTAAGGTTGTGTTAGGATATTTGGAAGTTTGTTCTGATTTTTTTATATCATTCAAAACTTTTCTTAGAATATATTATGATTATATCATGAAAATAGTAGTGTTATAAACATTTAATTAATTAATAATAATATTAAAATTAATGGGAAATTGAAAATAATTTTATAATTATAAAATTGTTTTTCTTAAGTATGATTGACACCATGCATAATATAAATTTTAAATCATAGATGTAACAAAAAACAATAGGGTTATTAATATAAAGAAGACGATCATTAACAAAATATCGATGTTTAGACTGATGGCTATTTGTTCGCAGCCCATCGAACCTTTTGTCGATTTTTTCTAGAACACACCATATGATTTGTTTATTTAAAAGGAAAACGAAAAAAATTTGAAGTTGCAAAAGTTGAGGATCAAACCTTGTTCACGCAAAAGACTGGTCTTTTTAAGTTATTAGAGTAAAAAAATAGTGTTCTTAAAGCTGGATCGGTCATCAACTCGATCAAGGCACTGAGTCAATGGGTTATTGATCGAATCAATGGGTCATTGATTGAATCGATGAACTGGTATATGTTATATATTAAAAATTCGTAAGTCTAATAACAAGTTTTGCGATAGCCTCGTGGTAGAATTATTTTAATTGTTCTTAGAGGTCTAAAGTTTGACCGAAGGACATGATTGTAAATATATAAAATTGGAATAATAAATAATAAATAATAAAATATTGAATCATTAAATATTACCTCTTTATTATTAGCTCTCATCAAACTGCATTGATGTAGTAAAATTATCAAAGCTATCATAGAAACGTCCTTAATAATAAGGTGTATATTTATTGAAGGATCGCCAAGGACATTTATGTATGGTTGGATCTTCATTGGACCTCAATTCATTCCTCAACAAATCCATTATATATTTATTGTAGTTACATGAGACTCAAAGATTTAACTTTAATGATTTGTCAATTTCTGATTAGTTGATAGATACATATCAATCAATTAATTAATGACAAAAAAAATCTTTTAAGGACCTGTCCGACGATACCATATAATATTTGAGGATTGAACCGAATGTTTACTCTAATTTATATAAAATCGAAATCTCTTTTGTTATATCTTCGTCTTAGTATTTTTTCTAATAATTGATCTAATATTTAATAAATATTATTAAATAAAAATAATTTAATATATATAAAAAAAATGAGTTCTCTTTTTAAATTACGAAAATTTAGAATTATTCTAATAAATATTGTAATAAAGGAAATATGGAAAGATGGATATGAGTTACCTAAGAAAAATGATGAAAGGCAAAGTTATTTCATTTATCATTTTACTTGCAATTCAAAAACTTGTGAGCGGACACTTTCTCTCACCCTTTCATCTACTCCTCTTTTCTTTCTTCATCATCCATCGAAAGGGGTGGTTTTGGGACATTTTTTGCCTGGAATCATCCCTCTACATTGTTTTTCTCTCCTTTTATCTAAATAAGTGGTTTTTCCACATATATATATATGGTTTTTCTTTCGAGTTTTTCCTTGTTTTCGTCGTCTGCGTGCGACGGTTGCGATGTTCGTTTAGTTCAGATTGACAGATCAGCTTCGATCCATTATAGATTCAATCAAGACTTGGTCGTCAACATCACAGATCCGGAGGCATGGGTATTCCGGTCACTTTGATTTTGTCATATTTGTAGGCATTTTACCGTGTTATGCTATTAACCTGGGTGCTGTGAGTTTGTTCACATATTCATCCTTTTCGCGTAGTTTTTAGCGATGTTGAATTTGTGTTGTTTTCGATTTATTTTACCAATTTGAATGAATAAATATCTTTTTTAGTAAAAAAAAAATTGAAGGCAAGAATGAAAAATATTTAGAAACCTAAATGATTCCGGGAGTCCAGCTTAAAATAAATAATCAATATACGTACTTTTAAGCACTCATTTTACATGGTTGTAAACCTCCCACATCTTCTCAATTTCGTGCATCCATATATACTCAACCATACCTATTTCATTTTGCTTTCGTTTCATTATTTTCCTCTTAAAAATCGAAATCGGGTAAATGACGGAGCTGCATACGGAATTTACGGGAACCGCTAACGGATAGGATCGGTGACTCATTGGTGAGTCACTATGTGTGACCCAAAATCAGCCACACCTCCATCAAATGTGAGCCACATATTATTAACCATGATTAGCCAAAATAACCTTAGTTAAGTTAACTATTGACTATGATTAATCATATATTAATTTAATATTCACAAAACCCATTATTTGGACTCTAAGAAACCAAACAAAGCCTAAATATAAACCTATATAAAGGCTCAAAACTGCAGCTTCCCCTCCCCACTTCTCTTCATCTTCCTCACCAAGTTTTCTCCATTTTCTCTAACTTACAAAACTCATAAGAACACCGAATCTCCACCGAAAATATGACCCTTTTCCTTTCTGAAACTCGGAAAACTCTCAATATAAAAGTTGTTCCTATTTATCTCTTCTTTCCAACAAACTAAAGATCATCAAAAACGGATAAGTGGATTGGGAGATATGCTCAAAATACCGAAACTTCCCAGAATTCTCAGCAACACACGAAACATCAGGAAAAAAAAAACCATTTTCACCCCTGTTATGATCCGAAACAAATGAAACATTCAACACCAAAGTTGTTCTTTTTCTTATTATATTTATAACAAGCCAAAGTTTGTGATTTTTGGATGAGTATATGGTGAGATACACTCACAAAACCATCATACCCTCAAGCTGTCCAGTTTTCAACTAAGTGAAGGTTGATCATTTTCTTCATTTCTTCAATCTTCAAGAGGTTTTGGTGGACAAAATCGTGGCCTACCTTGCTTGGTTTATCTCGTGTTTGTTTGATCTTCAAGTGGTCTACAAGAGGTAAGGGGGTGATTACCACTATCCTACCTTAAAGTAGATATGTTGATGGTTTACTTAGTGTTATTTAGTGTAAATGGTCTTATAAATTATAAGTATTTAAGTTACGTAAATTATTGATTTATGTGTGTGTGATCTTCTTGGAGGATGTGGTTGATACTTGATTTTGATATACGTTGATTTTGATTCAATGATTGCTAATTGGATACTTGATAGTTGTTTATTTGGTTTAACATGAAAAATGGCCTAACATGATAATTTTTGGGCCATTCGGCCTTGATTGGTTATATGGGTTCCATGATGTGTTAAATTGTTTGAATAATTTTTATGAGAATTAGATGAATATATAAGAATATAGAAATTGGTTTGGATTGATTTGGATGTGTATGTTGAAAGTTATGAATTATTGAGTCCTTAGGGACTAAATTTCAATTTCTAGGAATTTCAGTGGCTGCACTGAAATTCATGTTCTTGTATGTTAATATTGTAGTCCTTGATGAGACAAAACCATAGAAATTGGTTTGGTGTTAATTGAATTAATACATAAAAAGTTACAAGCTTTTTGGTGAAAAAGGACCTTTTGCAATTATTGAAAAATATTTGGGACAGAAAAGTAATTTCAGGAAAATTAGAAGGCAATTGAAAAATATTTCTAAAGAAGTTGGTTTGGTGTGATTTAGAGTTATAAATAAAAGGTTATAAGGTTTTAAGTGAAAAATGACTATTTTGTAATTAATGAAAGTTTTGGGAATAAAATGCAATTTTTGAAAATTAAAGTAATTGGACAGTGAGAAACTGTTTTTAATGCTTACAAAACTGTTATAAAACTCCAAAATGACTTTTGGACTATTAGAGTGTAAAAGCGTTGAAAAAGGATTTACGATTTACAAAATTAACGACGTTCAGTCAAATTTTTAGTAATTTCGTATAGATGGAGAATAAGATGTAAAATCAGTGTTTCAATATTTTCATGAGTAATATAACCTAGGAGAGTAATACATTTTAGGTGAAGAACCATGTTTTCAAAAAGTAGAACTTTTGGGCCTAAATTCAATAAAAAGCGGCGAAACCGTCGTTAAACGTGTTTAAGGATTTTTGAGGAAATGTTTTTGAAAAATTGATACCTAAGTATCTTTGAGGTAAATTACTCTTGAAAATGGATTTGATTTTATCTAAAGGTTTTGATTTTAAGCCAAAATGATTTTTATCGTCAAGACGAGATTTTACCATAAAACGTAAAAACTTAAGTCAAGAATGACTTAGTGAAAATACGAACGTAATAATTTATGACGTGGGGTGGAACACGACCTTATGTCATAAAGTATGGATAATTTATTCTCCATATTCCATAAAATTTAATGGACTCAAAATGATTTGCTTTATTGAAAGCCAAAGGAAAAGGCTCGACTATAAAAATACAGAGAAATAAATAATTGGACCTATGTTCCAATCTCATAATGTGCTAGGTTTTGTAATCAAGTATTTTAAGAAAACTTTGCACAAAGATGAAAGGTTACTTGAGAACTTCAACTTGATGTTAAGAACATCTAGCATCTGAGAAAGCACGTGGAAAGAATTTCGATGGAATCTAGATGTCATCCGATGGAAAGACAAGAAGAACGCATTTTCCGGCAATTTTAGTGAAACTATGTTCTGTAAGGTCGTTGTGCCTAGAAGAAGAGCTAACATTTCAATGCGGGTACGAATTCCGTAGGGCCGATCTGGTTGATGCTTGGGGATGTCGGGGTTATGAAATACTCACATAGGCCCAGTGGGTTGCTCCTTTGTGGCGTGGTGATCAGGCAATACACTGACATACTTGAATAGACGCTACATGTTTTCTGGTAGTGTAGGATGGTCTCGAAAAAGCCTATGACGTGCACGCCCTCTTCTATTGACGCATTCTTTATTACCCAAGGCTGGTACCTCAGGAACAATCCTCCAAACCACTCTCTCCGACTGTTCGTAAAACCATGGTATAGGAATTCAAAGGTCATTCATCAAGTCTTATATGTCTTCTATCTAGGAAAACACGGTGTTGTGGTCATGTTTCTGTGAAACATTATTGTTTTGTTATGAGTGTAGATATGATTGATAATTGTTAATTGTACGTACCTGAGAGTCGTACCACTGCATGTCGGCCTTATGTGTAAGATAAATAGAAATTTCACCTCCTTATTTTTATATTGCCTATGTCGGCTAGCTATGTGCCTTATGTATTCTTTTGAGAAGATTGAGACGTCAAGATGTTGCTTGGCTGACGCATCGTAGAGATTGAGGTTCGAGCTTGTGGACGCTATGGTGGAATTTCTACAGGACGTCTTCCAGGCTGTCGATGGTTCTTAGATCATGTTTTTTCTTTTGGAAGAGGAAAGGACTTAGTTTGAGAGTTACTATTGTAGTAACTCCAGTAGTGTCTTATGTGAAGATGTTGGTATTGGACTCAAATAGAGTTTTCACTAGATTTCGTCATTTGGGTTTGTCCTTCTCACGGTGTTTGAGAAAGGATGGTATTTTCAATTTTAGTTTGACCAGCTGGGTATATTTGGGAGTTAATATTACTGTTATGGAGCTGCAACTCCAAGTATCTTATATTTTAGGAGCTGTGTCTCCGTATCTTTACTCTGTATCTGTATACTGTTATGATTTCTGTCTATGAGTCGGGTTGGGTATTATGTAAATGATTTTCGAACTCATGACCCTAATTGTGATAATGAAATATTTTATTATCCATTCATTTAAAACAAAGTAGTTATATTTATGACTAACGAAAAAGAAAAAAAAATTACCCCATTTTTTTATAGTCAATATTTAATTAATCTACTTTTCGGTCTTAAAATGTCACTTACGATGTAGCGACCGAGAAGGGTGTTACACTTACTATACCAGAGAACAAAACCCTTTGAATATGCTGCCATCACAACTAGACATATGACCCAATACACCTTCATAGACCAACACAGGAACATAACAGTAACATAACATAACTACAGAAAGACACCAATATAGCAAACTTCTAAAGCTATCATCACAACAAAATGACTACACCACCAGAACCTGAGAAAACAAGCAACTCTTAAAAAACATATCCACCATGAAAAAACGCAGCCATGTGTATCTACATTCCATCCCCTGTGCAGAATTTCTTTTCAGGTCCAAAGTTGCCACATGCCATCCAAATGGAACCCTGCTTCTTTAGTTGAAGCACCCAGGAGCTACAGAGCAGATCTTCCTGGTCCATTTGCTGAGACAGAATTATGTAAGTGAAGCATGGAAGCCCGGCCAGGTTCTTATTTTCTTCTTCTTTTGTCTCGATTCATGCCTTTTTAACTTAAAATGTGGTGTAGTGGGTGGTGCAAAATATGGTGGTACATCTTAACCCAACCCTTCTATTATACTTGATTGTAACAATAATAGATTAAACGTATAATCGATTATTGAAATAATTATTTTTTCCCAACTAATCCTATCATACACTACGACATGTATTCTCTCCTAACCTTCCATATAAAACACGGTCTTTTTAACTAGTATTTTAAGAACACAATTTTAAAAAAGAAAAGATAAAAAATATTACAAATTATAATTTTAAATCTTTTTATATATTAAATACAATATTTTTAATATAAATTTTCTAATTTTGATTTCTTAACTAATACATACTAGTGTATGGATCCGTGCCATTATGGATCCGTGCCATACACGGGAAATATGTTAATTTTTTATTTCTCATCTTTGTCCGATGTGAATGAACAATATTTAGAAAATATATTTATCTTATCATATTAATTTTTTCTTCTCTCTTGAAAATCTATTTAATTTATTTATCTTATTTTCCTATCAAAGTTAATAACTTTTAGAAAATATATTTACGTACCATCATACTAAATCATATTATTTTTCTTACTTCTCTCTTTAAAGTCTATTTGATTTATTTCTCTAATTTTCCCTATGCATGTTAATCATTTTTCCTATTATTTTTATTCTCTCTTGAAAATCTAATTGATTTATTTCTTTTATTTCTTCTCATTTCCTCGTGTGTATGTGTGACACCCTAAACTCGGGTCATCACATGGTTACCCGTTTGCGGAAATAAAACTTTATTTGCTGGTTACTTTCGGAAAATAATGTTTTCTCAAACGTTCATATTTTCAAAATATGGTGATAAAATTTTTTTTCTTTTAACTTCACAACCACAACAACAACAACGTAATCAAATTACATTCAGATACGCAAAGTATATAAATCTTACAACTATACTGCCTCATATATTTTCATACCTAAATCATTATCAGTTTAGTTTATTCCCAAAACATCATATAACACAATCGGACCTAAGCTGGTCGCCACTAACAGACACTACACCCGACAGGAGCAGCATAGCATGTCTCGAACTAGACGGCCTCCTTCTTCTTGTAGAGGTCATACCCCTTGTGTTACTCTGATATGTGTTGTAAGGGTGAGACACCAATATATGAATTTTAACAAAATAACTAAATGCTCGCACAAAAGAAGGCACATGTACAATTTCATGTTATAACCACATAAGCATCCCTACTATAGCATACAATTTATCAATGGGTTTCACACCCCAAACATCAACGTTAGAAAATTATGCATGAGCACTTCAATACATCATCTAACTTTTTCCTAATCTCCGGAGATCCCACAACACCGCGTAAATGAGTTGATCAAGCTCAATAACCGAATATATTAGGCACTTCGTGGCATGGAATACTTTATTCATCAAAGCACCATACATACTTCGTAGCCAAAATACCCTATCATCAAGGTATCCGACATAACTTCTTAGCCAAAATACCATGCCATCAAGGTATCCGACATAACTTCGTAGCCAAAATACCCTATCATCAAGGTATCCGACATAACTTCGTAGCCAAAATACCCTATCATCAAGGTATCCGACATAGGACATCGTGGGCACGTCTGCCAATGCATGCATATAAAATATTTTGTTCTCGTCGTTTTCTTCGTGTGTAATCTTTCTTTTGCCAAAGCTCAAAAGCTTTCGACCAACGTAGCTTTCAATGTCTTAAAGTCTTTCATTAACAACACAGGACACGCAGTCCGAGTGCTTAGTCACGAAACCCTAAACCTTGCAATCAGTCTTAGGTTCGTGGTAATAGAAAACATCATAAATCTTTTACCGTCGTTTATTACGTCGTGAAGTAGACACACCGTCTACCTACTAGACACCAAGTCTATAACATCATAAGAACACTAGTACCCCGACGTCTCGGTTACTAAGTTCCTTATCGTCGTTTTACATCGTTTTTGTCTGTGAAAAACAAATCCAAAATAGGATAACGTCATAAGAACATTAGTACCCCGACATCTCGGTTACTAAGTTCCACATCGTCGTTTACGTCGTTTACGTCGTTTTTCGTCTATGAAAACATATCCAAAATAATATCTCCGTAACTTATCCAAATTACCGAAAATACGTCATTGAGTAAACTCATTTACAGAAAATCTTTTCTACTTGAAATTTGTTTATAAAACGTCCAATCATCAAAAACTTTTTACTGAAACTTCAACTATAAAAATTAAATCAATTCAGATTAACTTCTTCTCAAAACAAGTACTGCTATTTCTAAACTTTCACCGTAAATAATTTCAAAACTTGCCATCATTTATCATTTTCCAAGAAAATATTTTTAAAGTCAAACTTTGACTTTTCATTTTATATTATTATTTTATTATTTTTATTTTTATTTTTATAAAGTATTTTTGAATATTAATTTCACAAAATAACTTTTTATAATATTTAGGAATTTCTTGCGTAAAAATTAGCAGTACTAAAAAAATTTCACGGTTACGCTCTCACCGTGACTCATAAATTTCTTTTACACTAATAAATCCTTAAAATAATAGTATTTCTCAAAAACTCATTATTTTTCAAAATAATATTTTCCACCACTATTATATTCCAACATTCCCCATAAAACGTTGAATATAATTTTCACAGCTTATTAAATCTTTTATCTGATTAATCGGTTGTGCACTGACCACTGTCAGGCCTCTCAAACAACATTCAACATTCATCATTCAACAATATCATCATAATTATATCACCAGGCAGATCATGCATCATAGCAACATACTATACTACTGCAGATAATTAAATCAATTAAAAACAGATTAATCACCGATGCACAGATAACAACACAACGTAAGCCACATAAACAAATAATCACAATCACATATAAATCATATAAACCACACTACAAGCAAATAGTTATTGAGAAAAATCCATCATGGCAAGCCCCCCTTACCTCTTGAAGATTGAACTAACCGTTCCTGTTAATCTCCTGATCTCGATCCGATTTTTCCTCTCCGTCAGCGTAAATTGGTTAACTCAGTTGTTTCCTTCAAACGAATTGCAACCAAAATAAATCAAATCAAACAAAAACATACTTGACTCATGGAGGTTAAGGTTCGGCCTCAACAACTTTTCTAGGTTAGGAAAGTTAAAATTTTGTTAACTTAAGGATTTATGATCCATAAGTAACTTAAACATTATTAAGCACTTAACCCAAGATTATGAACCAAGAACATGAACTAAAACTCATCTAGTTCCAAGAACTAGGGTTTCGGCCAAGGGCTGAGTTTGGGGTTAGAAATCTCTAAAATTTCTAAACTCTTGGATTTAATCAACATACAAAACCTAGAGTTAGATTCAAGTGTTACAAACAACTTTTGAATCATAAAACCAACAAGTGCTCATACCTAGGGTTTCGGTTTTGATGAGATCAATAGGTTAAAGTTTGATTTTTTGATCTTCTATATACTTGAATACAAGAACTATCAAGTTATAATCATGAATCAAGGCATGAAAATGAAACAAAACCTAAGAACACAAAGTTAACCTAGGGTCGGCCATGACCAGAAATCAAGGAAAGAAATTTCTCATGATCTTATGCTTCTAGATGATGAAAATAGAGATGATTATAAGATCATAGCAATTGGTTTCATGTCAAAAGGATTTTTCTAAAATTAGTTATGAGTTTTTGAATCTAGCTTCAAGAACTTTAAACAAATGAATAACATGTTGATCAAAGGCATAAACTCAAGAATCTTGTGAAGAGAAAAGCTTAGAATAGCAAGATTAAGAGAGACTACCTCTTGATGATCAAATAAAATGATGATTTGGATGATGTTCTTCACAAATTTTTCATGATGTTCTTGAGAAACTTAAGGGAGAAGATGAACATAGTTAGGTTTTAGAACAGTTTTAGTATTTTGGGTGGATCTCTCAACATACTTATCCGTTTTGGATGATCTTTATGTCGTTGGAAAGAAGAGAGAAATATGAACAACTTTAATGTTGAAAGTTTTTCGAGATTCAAAATAGAAACTGGTCAGAATTGCTAGGCAAAATCGGACGAATTATGAACTTTTTGGAGTAAAAGAACATGAAAATGGAAGATTACTATTTATATGAAGAAGACAACCAACTTAGAGAAGATGGCACTATTGAAGCCGTGAGGATGGGGCAAGGTTTGGTCAACTTGTCCAATGGCAATTGATAGAAATTGTCATAAAAAGACAAGGGCATTTTGGTCATTTCATAAGAAAATTTAATGTTGCCATAAATGTGCCATTATGGCCATTTATGATAGGATAAACTCGTCATAAATGCTCGTCAAGTCGGTCAATCCAATGTCTCTGCTACGTTGCCGACTTCCCGATTCATCTGACTCAGGCTCTGCCTAGAGACATCTCGACGTATAGGCCCGCAACAAATATAATATTTTAATTTTTTTACCAAAATTTTCAAAACTTCCAGTATCGTAGTAAATATGATAAAAATATTTTTCATCTCGTTCACGACTCAAAATTAGGTCTTCTGAGCAGTAAACTTTTACTGTCAGTGAAGACACAGAAAACGGTAGACCGGCTTCCGTCTGAATTTTCAACCAAAAACTTCTCCATAACCTTATAAAAATAAGTATAACAAGGAAATGACCTTGGTTTATCCAAAATCATTTTCTGTCTCGGATAAAAATATATATTTATATATTTATTACCGATATTACGAAGCAGCGAAAATCGGGGTGTTACAGTATGTTAAACATTTTTAGAAAATATTTTCATTTATCATATTATTTTTCTAGTATCTTTTGAAAAATAAATTCGATTGATATATCATCTTTTTATCGATGCGAGTTAACCATTTTTAGAAATCATATTTATCTATCATTTTTTTTATTTCCTGAAAATGTATTTGATTTATTTATCCTCTTTGACCTATGCAAGTTAATCACTTAAAAAAAAATTATCTTCTAGCGATACCTTGGTTAATCACATGTAAACATTTCTCTTGTATATATTTTTTTTTTTGCTCTCTTGAAAATGAAGAGTGACTGTACTCTTACTTCCTCACTCTACAATTCTACTCGCTTTAGAGGAGTATGATCCAATATCAAATAGGGGTGTTCATCAACCGATCCGATCCAATCCAATGCCAACCGCACTAACCGAACCGAAAAACCGACAACCGAAATAACCGAAAATCGAAAAACCGTAAACCGAAAAAAACCAAAAGTTTTCATTGGATTGGATCGGATTTCGGATCTTATATGTAAAACCGATCCAATCCAAACCGAACCGAAATTATTTAGTTCAATGAAAATAATTTGATCTTTATATTATAAAAGTAATTATTAGTCTTTATATTTTTATAAGTTATCATCTAGTCCTTATATTAGAGAGTGTAATTGGTATGTAAATGTAATGTTAGTGTAAAAACTTTTGCATTGTTAACCAATTATAACTCATGTTATGAGTGACTTTTAATATATTTAGGACAATAATCAAACATTTAGAATGATTTAACAATTTATAATTAGGTGATAGTGTAAAATATCTTTACACATGAGAGTGCATATCAATTCATGTATATCCCGTTAAAACACTTATTAGAAATTATCGATATAATATTTTAAAATTAATTTTTCTTTTAAATAAGTAACAAATTCATATGACTCTTTAAATACTCGATCAAATCCAAATCGAACCGAAATATTGGATGTTCTTTGATGTAAACAACTATGTAAATATGTATCGATAAAAACCGAATTATCCAATCCAATCCAAACCGCATTTGATTGGATCGGATCGGATTGGATTTTTTGAATGAAGCAAACCGATCCAATCCAAACCGCATGTTGTTTTTATCATTGGATCGGATGACTTTTTCGTTAAAAACCGATCCAATCCAATCCGCGAACACCCCTAATATCAAATATGACGTGAGAGAAAAGTGTTCCTCATAGATACAATTTGTTTCTACCTCAATAAAGAAAGGGAACAAAAAATTGCTCTTGTGAAAGGGTGATGAAATCATAATAAATCATTGTTGAGAGGCCATATGCTTTCATCCTTGTTCCCGTAAAATTAAAAGTCTAATTTAAGATCAATTTCATTCCCTACAAGTCAGTAAAGTCACATGAGAGTTTGCAAACACCTGAATATTTTAAGGTAAAAATATATTTAAAAAAATGGCCAACAATAGAAGAACACGATATATATGATAGATGGAGAGGTGAAAAAAAAAAAAGAATCACATCAGAGTTTGCAAACACCCGAATATTTGTAATGGGTGGAGATACAACTTTCTTTGCTTCCGGAGCTAAAGCAACAAATTTGTATTTGCAATGTCTCAAAAAACAAAGTAATAATAACGATGAAAATAGCACTTACAAAAGAAAAATAAAATGGAAATAACACAAAGTACATTTGAATTAATTCAATGCATGAAAACACAAAGATAGTTGAAATATCATCAAAACAAATAGAAGTTAAACAAGGTATCTAATACCCGAAACATGTAAACATATTAAATAAGGCAGCAATATCCAATTAATCAATGCTTGGAGTTGGTCTGATAAATCTAATAATTATTTAAAAATATAGAAATGTTTAAAACCTCTTAAAAGAATATTAATTGAAGGAGATGTAAAATGTACAATCTTAGTGGTGCTATTTTTATGTGCACTGTCTTTGTAAATTGGATACTGCTGTCTTTTTAAAGTTGCAGTATTAATTTCACATTGGTTTGGTTTTCATGGTTCTTCTTGTATATGAGTTAGAATACCCCCTAGTACTCTATATCAATATACCAATATACTCTATGTTTATAAAATAAAATAAAAGAAGGAATTGAAAAAAGAAGAGAATGTAAATAATTCAATTCATTGTACCTAAACTCAAACTACAACCAATATTTCATCTTGCAATCCCAATTGTGGATAGAACACGGATACATTATACATGATCATGCTTAGAAAATGAGAAAAGTAATTCCAATATATATAACAATGAGTTAAATAAACAAAAACAAATAAAAAAAACATTCTTTTGTATAGAAAATGAGAAAATAACATGTCTATCTGTTTATCAAGAGAGGAAGAGAAATGGAAGAGAGAATCGGGGGACGGAGGAGAGCTAGAAAAATGGAAGAGGAAGAAAAGGAGGGTATTAGGTAATGAGACGTAAATCCGTGCATTTATAAAGAAGAGAATTGCAGTCATTGATTTGAAGAATCAAGGGGCAAATGATTTGAATGGAAATAGCAACCCTGGTTATTAAGATGCACCTGATTAAGGGGATTTTAAGGGTTATGACAATATATTAATAACAATAATGATAATTAAATTAGATATTAAAACAAATCCCCCAATTTTGCCTTTGATGGGGTGTAGAGAACTCCAACAATATGAATATGAAATATGAAATATAATAATTCCATCAAGATTATGTTTAAAAAAACCCACCAAAATTAGAGTTGTATGGGGTTCTGACAATATATATTTAAAAAAGGGAGGATTTTATCATGATGGAATATGGGTAACATATATGATATGCCCCAGTTTGTAAATGATTTTGAATATTTGAAAGCATCATCAAAGGTACAATAAATAATAAGATACCTAAGTATGTCTAGTTATACGTACATATTTGGAGGAATTCAAAATGGATAAACATAAGTGGAACTATACTTAAGTGCCATAAATGGATAAACATATTTGTTTTGGTATATATTTATTTAACATATGAAAAAAAATGTCAATCATTTTTAATTAATTACGTATCAAACATTTTTTAAAAAAAACTTCCTTATACATTATTCAAGCATTAAATTGTTTTTATACTAAATTAACAATTTTTATTCATGAAATTTCAAAATTCATATTGATTTCATTAACGAATATTATGACCATCATTATATTTTTTTCTTCAAATCATTGTAAGCGCGGCACGTCAGCAAAATTTGGAGGGAAGCATGGTGATGAAGCTAAGTGTGAAAAAATTACTTAAGGTCGCTTCAATGAGTGACACTTGGAGATTTCCATTATGAGATTATTCTCAAATGTATATTATTATATAGATATAGATTTTGCCTTTGATTGCATGTAGAAAACTCCAACAATATGAATATGAAATTAATACAATATGAATATTGAATATGAAATATAATAATTCCATCAAGATTATGTTAAAAAACAAAACCCACCAAAATTAGAGTTATATGGGGTTCTGACAATATATATTTAAAAAAGGGAGGATTTTATCATGATGGAATATGGGCAACCTATATGATATACCCCAGTTTGTAAATGATTTTGAATATTGAAAGCATCATCAAAGGTACAATAAATAATAAGATACTTAAGTATGTGTATTTATACATACATATTCGGGGGAATTCAAAATGGATAAACATAAGTGGAAATATACTTAAGTGCCATAAATGGATAAACATATTTGTTTTGGTATATATTTATTTAACATATGAAAAAAAATGTCAATCATTTTTAATTAATTACGTATCAAACATTTTTTGAAAAAAATTCCCTATACATTATTCAAGCATTAATTTTTTTTTAATACTAAATTAACAATTTTTATTCATGAAATTTCAAAATTCAAATTGATTTCATTAACGAATATTATGACCATCATTATGTTTTTTCTTCAAATCAATGTGAGCGCGACACATCAGCAATACTTGGAGGGAAGTGTTGTAGTGAAGCCAAGTGTGAAAAAATTGCTTGAGGGATGGCTTCATAGAGTGACACTTGGAGATTTCCATTTTGAGATTATTCTCAAGTGTGTATTAGTAGTGTAGTTTACCCGTGCAACGCACAGGTAAATTTTCTTGCAAAATAAATTACTATAATATTTAATTTAAATATGGACCTAGCATCAAAATCAAGACATACATAGCTTTATGCCCCCAAACTGTCCGAAGAACATAGTAGCTTTGCTACCTTTCTTGGCTAAAAACATTTAAAAACCAAAAAAATATAAGCTTTAAAAGTCAATAATAAAATAATATAAAATCCAAACTAATCAAAATTGGTTCGGTTCAAACCTAAAAATATTAATTAATATATATATAAATAAAAAATATTAAAACAATAAACTATTAAACTATATATAAATATAGGAATATTAAATATATATATATATATATATTAAAATATAGTAATTGGTTCGTTTTTAAAATCCTTGAACCTGATCACTGAACCAATGATCATCGGATTTGGTTCGGTTCGGTTCAGATCGTAACACAAAAAAATATGAACCAATTTAATTGAAAGTATGTTGTAGGGACCATTTCTGACATATTTTAAAAAAACAGGCAACTAAAAAAGTACATTTTCAAACGGGGAATAAAACCAACTTTTGTAAATAATGAGGGGCTGAAAACATATTTAACCTATTTTAAATAATGATTATTTCTAAGAGTTTGATTTCTATACATCGTTAGTATAAAGGAGATCACCTTTGTTAAAAACAACAACCACTGTTACAGGAACAGTAGACATAGACTTGACCACTGTTACTTTATTTGAAGCTTTAAAATTAATTCACAGGAATCACATAGTAGTTTCATGTTCCAAACTTCCCGAAGAACACGGTAACTTTGCTACCTTTCGTGGCTAAAAACATTTAAAAACAAAAAAAATATAAACTTTGAAAAGTCAAAAATTAAATAATATAAAAGTCGAGCCAATCAAAATTGGTTCGGTTCTAACCCGAATATATATATATATATATATATATGTATATATATATATATATAATATAATATAAAAAATATTAAAATAATAAACTATTAAATCCAAATATAATAAATATTAAATATTAGTATATATATATAACTATTAAAATATAGTAATTGGTTCATTTCCAAAATCTTTGAACCTTATAACTGAACCAATGATCATTGGGTTTGGTTTGATTCGGTTCGGTTCGGACCTTAACAAAAAAAAAATACAAACCAATCAACAATGGTTCGGTTTGGTTTGGTTTAGTTAGTATCCGAAAATATTAATATATATATATATATTAAAAAAAATAAAAAATATTAAACTAAAAATTATATATAAATATTAAAATATTAAAAAACTAAACATTAAAGTATATATATTAATTTTAAAACATATATAAATATTAAAATATTAATATTCACATATGTATGTATGTATAAATACTAGTGTATGGACTCGTTCCATGTACGGAAAATATGCAAAATTTTTAGTATTTCATAGAAGAATATTTAATTGTTGATTTCACGTTTTTTTGTTTAAAAGTTTTCGTGGGAAATTATATACGTACCAAAAATTATTAAAAATTATTTTATCTGAAAGGTAGATTATAAAGTGTAGCATATATTACCTTAATAACTATTATTGATATTATAATATGAATAATGACTTTTAAGTGTAAATATAAAATACATATTGTATTGTAAATATGCGCTCTAGCCTGTTTGATTTATTTCTCATCTTTCCCCAATAAAGTAAATAGTAAAAAAAATTCTCTTTTGAAAATCTATTTGATTTATTTCTCATCTTTCCCCAAGAATGTTAATCATTTTTAGAAAATATATTTATTTATGATTGCATTATTTCTTCTTCTCTGTTCAAAACCTATTTGATTTATTCATTTCCCTGTGCAAGTCAATAATTTTTAGAAAGGACAAAAGTCAGATACAATTCCATAGGTACATTAGATGTTGTTTTTCATTGGCAATAAGACATGTGTAACAGTTCATAAATGAAAACATAACATATATAACAATTGTTACACATGTCCTATTGCCATTGATGAAAAATGTAACACCCTGTATTTTACTGTTTTAAATAACAGTAATACATATAAATATGTTTATAAATTTATTTGAGTTTTAGAAAATTATTTAAATAAACGGAGTTTACCACTCAATCCTACTTGAATGTAGGAAGCTACGTACAATTAAAATTTAGGTTGGAAAGTCAGGCGAAACCCGGCCGCGAATTCCATTGACAGTATAATAATACTGCCCAAAAGACCTAATTTTAATTCGTGAACGAAGGACTTAAGATTACTATTTTATTTTCAACAATTCTGTATTTTTAGAATTATTTCAGAAAAAAAAAATTACGTATTACGGGAAGAATACGCAATCGGGTGAGCGACAGAATGGATTTCGGAGTTTCCAAGAGCCGATAAAGAGTTTATCTTAGGATTTTGAGATGATTCAAGGGGATGAATCATACTTTTAAGTCTAGAAGGTTCTGCAGGGTTAAAGTGAATTTTTTTGAATTTTACGCTTAAGTCCTTGAACTTTTTGTTAATTACCCTTTTGTCCCTAAGTTAGTTTCTAAGTTTTTTTTCAAGTGAACTGGGCCACAATCCTTGTTTCCAATCTCCTAATGGACGTGGCTATGAAGCCCAAAATTTCTTGTCCATGGATTGATTCCATAAAGCCTATTTGCAACCATACAAGTTTCCTATGTCATACTTAAGCTTAAATCTTTTAGTGAGCCCCACAAAAATGAATCCAAGCCCAAATTTAGTAGGCCCATGCGCAAGCCCATGAGGGAGAAGGGGCTGCCCTCATAATTTTTGGATGAGCCAAGAATATTCTAGAATGTTCTACATTCTTCTACATTATTTTACCATCTTCTATAATGTTCCAAACTCTCCTTGATTCTTCCTAAAATATCTTATGACAAAATCAGACCAAAATAGTCAAGATAAGACCACATTTAATGTGGCAAATAGTCATCATTACAATTTATTGGCAATTTGCAAAATAGTCCTTATACTTTTGGAATCTTTGCAAAATGGTCCCTAGGAAGTATTTGCATTTCAATCCTTTGAACAAGACAACTCATCCTTTCTAGATCCTTACAAGATGGTGCCACCTATCTCTATAAATACCTTCTCTTACATTTCATTTAGTTTCTATTGCCATTTGTTCAAAAACCCTAAAGTTCACAAGTCTTTCAGTGTCAAATTTGTGAAGCAAGTTCTTGGATTTCCTTTGTCATTGATCTTCAAGAGGTAAATCCTAATCTTCTTCCTTAATCATGCCTATGTTCTTTAATAAATTTCTTGATTCAAATTTTGTTTCATATGTGTTCATCACTTTCAAGTTTCTAAGCCTTGAACTTTGAAAAGTCATAATAAATTCTAGAAAAATCTCATGATGATGAAACTACTTTCTATAATCTTGATATCATGCATATTATCTAAATCCAAGAGCATGATGTAATCAAAAATTTCTTTCCTAAAAACCTAGCCTTGATCGAATCTATTAGAATAGGTTTGGTAGAGTTTTGTTCATGTGTTGTCATGTATGATCATGTATTCTATATGACATGTATGTCTACACACTCTAATCCATGATAGATTATTAAAATGAAAATCTTTACTCAAAAATCTCTATGTTGGCCTAACCCTAGGTGGGAGAGATTTGATGAGTTTTGTCCAAAGTTTTCATTAATGATCTTGTTAATCAATCTATTAGTATGTATGCTTAATAAATCCAAGTTGGTTTATTAAACTAAGAACCCTAGCCCTATGAACATGTTGAGGCCGAATCTTAGTATATAAGAGTTAGGAAGTTTTGAGTTTGAAACTTAGTTGTTTAGTCACTAATCCATGATTTAGGTTGATCAAGGATCATTAATCCATGACTTAATCATGATTAGAAATTTTAGTCATTCAAAACCCTAGAGGCCGTGACTATGTATTAGGGTTTAGAATGTTTTGATTTCTTGGTTTGTAATTATTTGATTGTAATGGTTGAAGGTTAAGCGAGTACGACGTTTACGCGGTATCCAAACTTCCGAAGGAAATAAGTAAGTTCACAAGAAAGTCTTCGAAAGGTAAGAGGGGAGCACCTGAGGATTTATTCGATGGCTATATGCTATCCCGTGTTTGTTTGTAATTATTTGTCTGTTAATATTTATTTAAGTCGTTTAATGTTGTGTTAGTTGTATCTGTGTGGTTTTAATTGCGTTTAATTGTTTATATGTAATTATATTACGCTACTGTGATGCATGATCTTCCTGGGAAATATCTGTGATATGACTGTTGGTTGATGTGTGAGAAGCCTGACAGTGGTCAGTGCCCAATTAAGTTAATCGGATAAAAGCTTTAAGAAGCTTCGCAAATTATATTCAATGTTTTAACGGTAAAATATTGATATATAATATTAAAGGGAATTTTATTTTTAAAAATAAGGAATTTTGGAAAATATTATTATTTTAATAATTTATTACTGAAAAAGTGAGTTATGAGTCACAATGAGCGCGAAACCGTGAAAATATTTTAGCACTGCTAAATTTTACGTAAGAAATTCCGGAATATTACAAAATATTATTTTATGAAATTAATTGGTGAAAAAAAGTTAATTGTGATTTTAGAAAATTAATTAAGTGGAAAAAGCTAAATTTTTGGCTTAAAAAGCCTTAAAAATATTATGTGACGGCAAATTTGGAAAAGTGTAGACGGCAAGTACTTTGAAACGGCAGTGCATATTTTGAAGAAGTTAAAACCTCAAGTGACTCATTGGTTTGTGAAAAACCAAGTTTTATTATTTAAGGATTTTATTAATGAATTTCTAATTTGGAAAAGAATTTCTGAAAACAAAAGTTATTTCAACCCTGTTGTAAGTGTTGTTGAACTTAGTAACCGAGACGTCGGGGTACTAAGGTTCTGTGTTGTTATGGACTTGGGGTCCTTTGGACTTTGAGGTCATGTACTGTATACGTGGTGTATACCGTATTTAAACATTGAAGATGTTTTCTAGTACCACGAACCTAAGACTGGTGCATCGGTCGAGAGGTGTCGTGATTGAGCACTCGGTCTGTGAGGTCATGTGTTGTAATGAAAGTTTTAAAGGTGTTTTAAAACTATGTGAGTCGTAAGCCATTTTGAGCTTCGGCAAAGAAAGATTGAACACAAAGAAAAGAACGAAACAAAAGTGTTTTGCATGCATTTGGCAGACGTGCCCGCGGTTCGATGTATTAATTACCAGCGACGTCAGGTAATTCTTACTGTGTTTTTCTCATGTGCCTAGTGAGGACATTTGAGACCCCATCTTCGTTGCTATTGGTGCCCTGAGGGTGGACAGTATGAGCAATGTGTTTGGCAGTGTGCCTGGCTTTGTGCCTGTGTGGATGGGAAGAGGCTATGTGCCAAGTTAGCCAGTGTGGCTATGGAGCCTGATCAACTCATTATGTGTTGGGATATCTCATGAGATTAGGACCAAAATTAGATGATGAATATGAAGTGTCATGCATAATTTTCAAATCGATGATGTTTGGGGTGTTGAACCCACTGATAAACTAGTGGTTATAAATGTTTGTATTTGGTAAATGCTGATGTGTTTATGTGGTGGCTAGTATATAGTTATTGAGTAAGATTCATGTATTGGTTTCTCACTCTTACGTGTTCAGATGGACCTGGATATACCTTTGGTACAATCGAGGGTTCGAACGATCATGTTTGATCGTTCGCAGTACGGTGGTGCCTGGGAGATTAACCCCGGGGCACTCAGCGCCACCTACCATGGCCTTAGCAGAGAAGTTATTGGCACGATAGAGGAAGGACCAAAGCAGAGAATTCATGTTGTTGAGACTGTCGAGGTATCTCTACCTCCAGTTTGGCTAAACCTGCAGTACTTGGAAGAGCACGGATTGATGGATCCGCCACCTCAACCACATCCTCTTCAGATAGTAGGACCTGAGGAACCTCCAGCCGAAGTGGAGTTAGATGATGGTGAGGAGGATCCAGAGGAGTACACTGAGGACGATCTTAAGTTTCACCCTTCTGCGGTTGATGATGAGGATTCTTCCGATGAAGCAGTGGGAACGGAGGCATCTTCCTCAGATACGTCTGGTGTAGGTGGGATTGATCATCATGATCTTCCCAATGGGTTTTAGTAGCTTGACCAGCTATAGGTATAGTTCTGGGGTAGCGAGTCTTGTCAGTTTTTGATCTGGCTTCTGAGAGCCATGAGTTTTGAATATGGTTCTGAACTACTTGTTGCTTATATGTATATGTCTTTATTTTCTTTGCTTAGTTTGATGGAGAATAGCCTATACTTATAAAGGCTCTTTTGTTATCTCCTATTATAGGTAATGTGTATGTAAAAGGTGATGTATATATGTAGGTATACATATATGTTGTTTATGTTACAATGGTTCTATGTATAAAAAAAAAATTCAGCACTATTTTTGTAAAGAAACAGTTACTCAAAATATATTTTCCGAAAGTAACCAGCGTTTAATAATTTAATTTCCGTTTTTGGGTGATAATGTGATGACCCTAGAAGGGGTGTCGCATTTTGTGGTATCAGAGCTGGTCGAGTCTTTCGGGAATGTTGGGAAATAGGTCTGTTATGTCTATGTTGTGTGATCTCTGACTTAGACTTGTTTTAATTACTTATTAGAAGTAATGTGTGGTAGCAATTAAGTTTGCGTTTCAGTTTCTGGTTTTGGTTTAACTGATTTTGATTTTTAGGTCAGTTATGGAACCAAAAGCTGGACATGGATGTGGACGTGGATGTGAACGCGGTCGTGGACGAGGCCGTAGAGGTGGTCGTGTTGGTGGTCGTGGTAACATGAATGAGGAGTATGAAGAAGGAGTAGACTATGCGGCTCAAGCAATGGAGAATGTGGCAGCGGCGATTGCAAATCAAACTGCAGCGATGAATGTCCAGAATCTGCAAGCTGCGGAAGGCAAGGCTTTGATTGCGTTTCGAAGTCAAAATCCTTCACAGTTTGGTCTGGATGCTGATCCTGAGAAGGCTGATCTGTGGATCCAGGAGCTGGAGAAAATTTTCGAGTTGGTTGTTACGCCGGCAGATGTTCGGGTCACATATGCTGCTTTCCTACTGGTGGGAGATGCGGAATATTGGTGGAAAGGTGCTAGGCTACTGTTGGAGGCTGAGCATCATGACATTACTTGGGACATTTTTCGAACTGCATTCATGGACAAATATTTTCCAGAGAGCATAAGGATCGAGAAAGAACGACAATTTCTGGGGTTACAACAGAGAGAATTATCTGTAGGGGGTATGCGGCGAAGTTTGAATCGCTGGCTAAATACTTCCGTTTCTTCCAAGCTCAACCGAATGAAGGTTGGAAGTGTGAAAGGTTTGAAGCAGGACTGCGATTTGAGATTAAGGAGTCCATTTTACCTCTACAACTTCGTAGTTTCCAAGCTCTAGTGGAAATGAGTCGTAAGATCAAGCAAATGAGGAAAGGAAAGGATAATAGAGGGAGTGTTGGTGGACCCTCTCACTTCAAGAACCAGAATCAGAATTGGAGGGGAAAACAGAATCAGAGGAAGCCTTATTTCCGTCCACAAGGGAATAATCAGAATCGACAACAAAACCGTTCGAATTTTGCTGCATCAGGGGGTGGAGGTCAAAGAAATCAGAATCAAGGTCAGATTAGGAGATGTTTTTACTGTGGAGATCCGGGACATATGTCAACTACTTGCCCTAGGAGGGAAGTAAGATGTTATAATTGTAATCAATTGGGACACATGATGAAGGACTGCAAGGTACCAAAGCATGAATCGACTGTCAATCACGTCGGAGTAAATAAACCGACCGCCAAAGGGAGAGTTTATACGATGAGTGGGACTGAAGCTTCAAATTCTGACGATCTCATACAGGGTAAGTGCGACGTAAACGGTAATATTTTAACTGTACTTTTTGATTCAGGTGCAACGCATTCTTTTATCTCGATGGATTGTGTGAAACTGCTGAAATTGCCTGTTTCTTCCTTGTTGTGTGATCTTATTGTTTCAACTCCTACTGCTAAACCAGTTTTAGTCACTTCTGTTTGCTTGAATTGTCCTATTATTATTCAGGATAAACATTTTCTTGTTAACCTGATCTGTTTGCCTTTAATACAGTTGGATGTAATTTTAGGCATGGATTGGCTGTCTTCTAACCATATCCTGATTGATTGTGCTCGTAAAACCCTAGTTTTTCCTACGGATGAGATTTCTGGATTGTTAACTGCTAATCAAGCAAAAGCTTCTTTAAAAGAGGGAGTGCAATGATACATGCAAGTTAACTAATTTTAAAAAAGATATTTAGATATATCATATTATTTTTTTTATTCTCCCTTCCTCCTCTTTTTCCTATAATTGTTAACCATTTTTAGAAAATATATTTTTTTAACATATGAAAAAAAATTTCTTATTTCTTTAAAATATTTTTATTTATTGATTCTCTTTTCCCGTGCAAGTTAACATTGTTTAAATAATACAATTATTCATCATATTATTTTTAACATTTGGTATTTGTTTTTTAATACCTTTGTATTATACTTTTCTCAGAATTTAATTTTACATCGAATTTGTTCTTTTTTCTTATCAAAATTATAAATCAACACTAACCATTTATTTTCTCACTACCTTAATATTTTTTTTACCACGTATTGTATTTCTTCGATAAACATTAAATATATATGCTTTTCAAAGCAAAATCTGCTTTTCAATGTATACAAAATTTGGACAAATTGTACATGCCTTATATGTATTTACAATGTCTTATACACTGATCTATATAAGAGTATACACGTGAACATTGGTGATTAATTCATTATCGCACTCTTTTTTTTTCTTTTGGGCATGACATGTATGTACTTGCTCAATGAATCTATCCATTACAATCGAAGTGTCTACATATAATAGGGAATGAATTTTTTTTTTGTTCACCAGAGTATCATCCATGTGCAACATGCGTAGACTAATCCCTCGAGTTGGGTAGGACCACAAGGACGGCAAAGCTCTCCCTCAAGAGTTTTAACGCTGTTACATTCCAAGGGCAATGATTATAATAGGGAATGAGTGAAATAATTTTATTTTATTTCTAATTTTTTAAAAAGGCACTCATCAATATATATTTGTGATTCTAATATGTCAATTTCATGAATATATTCATGTTTAGCTATCAACGTGGAATTACAATCCATTCATTGGGCTGATTTTGTGCAATAACTTAAATTTTGAATTTTTAACTTCCCTCACTTATCTTCTAGATTTATTAGAACTTCTAGGTGTATTAGTAAATAATTAGCATCTTATCTTATGATAGTCTATATATAAAAAGAACCAATAAATATATTTCCATTAACCAAATACCAGAAATAGATTACCACTATTATAGGACTGTGCTTAATTTTTTAAGCACCTGATGATCTCGAATGCATTAAGCAATAGGACTATGTAGTTGATAAAAATAGCATGTTTACTCCAAATTCCATTTTTCCTTGAACTCCGAACTGAATATCTTTCATTTTAGTAGTTTGTTCATGGAGTGTTACCCTTGCATTGAATTGGAAAAACCTTTATCTATATAGGCAAATAAAGTATTCTTCAAATATTAAAGCATTAGATGCAATTCGCCTCATCCATCTCCGAGTGAGCATTTCTCTAATGTCAATGACAGTGAGCATTCTCTAACATGTCAATACTCTGAACCAAAAAAAAAACATTACAATTTTTTTTTTTGATAAGGAAAAAATTTATTTACAATTGAATACAAAGCATCAAAGCATGAATGCTTGGAATCTACATTTAAGTGCAATTATCTAAAGGGCTACGGGAATGAGGCCAATTGCGAACATCTCTGATGTTCTACCTCTCACTCAGACAAACATGATAAATCTAGCTATCCATGCCTTCATTGAAAATGGCAATTGAAATTCTTTCTACAAATATTGAAGATTCATTGTCACAAATCACAATATATATAGGCTAAAAAAAACAACAAACCTATATTAATAACAAATAAATGACCAATAAATATCAATCAAACTAAATTTTAATATTCAAATAAAATTTAAAAACTTTCCATTGATAAAATTTCTCATAATAATTTCAATTCAATCAAATAGAATTTGAAACATGCTCATTTATATTTATATATTTAAAATTCAATAACGTAATTTAATGTATTTAAAGAAATTAAATAATAATAATAAAAAAGAACTTATTATTTAAAATCACATCAGATGCTTCCTTTAGTATGATATTATGATTGAATAATCATAGTGAAGAATATTGAAATACCATTTAATTTGAGCATATTTCGAAATTTAAATTTAAATTTGAATTAGTCTTTAAATTCGATTGTATTACTTAAATGGTATATTATAATATGTGTTTAATTTTGGAGAGATAAATGCAAGGGTCCGATTGAGAATTGTATTACTTAAATGGTATATTACAATCATTATTGTCAATAATTTAATTGCAATTTACAAATTATATCAATTAGCAATAAATTGATCCTAATGCAAATCTGATCAAATTATGATCACTACTACAATTCCTATAATTAATTTTCAAATCAACCACATATCTTCTGGTGTTGTCACATGTGATGAGTGAAGGCTCTAGAGATTGATATGTGAAGGTTTTCACTTTGAGTTTGTTCACAAATGTGTTATGTACTATATATAGATATAGATATAGATAAGAACGTTGATCACATTTCTTAATTCAAGAATAATTTCTTTTGATCTTATATATATGATCACGTGGGTGGGACGTTTGGTGTTCATTAAGAGACGCTTGAGCCTTCAGGGTGATGCATGAGGGTCAACTTAAAGATAATTAATTTAAATTTCATTATTGTTATTACATTAATGGTAGTGCTATAATGATAAGTGTGAGAGATTTTCAAAATTCATAAAATATTAAGTGTTATCAACGGTCAAATAAATACATATCATGATGTTAACTTATCACAAGTTTGCTGTACAGTGTAGCGGTAGCAGTGCTTCTAGCAATCTTTGGGGGCGCGAGTTCGATTTTTGTACGCCACAAGTCTAGAGTTTTAAAGTGACCGTTTTATGGGTGGGACTTTTGGTGTTCATTAAGAGACGCTTGAGCCTTCAAGGTGATGCATGAGGGTCAACTTAAAGATAATTAATTTAAATTTCATTATTATTATTACATTGATGGTAGTGCTATAATGATAAGTGTGGGAGATTTTCAAAATTCATAAAATATTAAATGTTATCAACGGTCAAATAAATACGTTAACTTATCACAAGTTTGATGTACAGTGTAGCGGTAGCAGCGCTTCTAGCAATCCTTGGGGGCATGAGTTCGATTTTTGTACGCTGCAAGTTTTGAGTTTTAAAGTGACCGTTTTATTTTAAACTTTAATAACGCAAAACGGTACTTGTATGAAATTGAACCCAGCTCTGTGAGGGAAGGGAAGCATCCGCTGGCCGCTAGGCTAACTGATGTCTTATGTCAGTTAATGAACGTTAATACTACTTATGTATCGAATTTGACCGATTGTGGAACTTTTGAAGAGTTGTTTTCTTTCACCAAGTGACATGAGTTGGTATATATATAAATAGAACCATCTGCATGCAGTAATTGACACGAAAAACTCAGAATCTCTCAACCATTGTTCACTCCAAATCACATTCTTTTCTCCCTTATGCGCAGAGAGAGTTAAGCAGACTATTGTTCTATAAACTGCCATTGTTGATACGCTTGGTTTAGGGTGTGCAAACCAAACCAAGGTTCTCCATTGTATCCTGAAAGGGATTCACCAGTTACACCTGTTGCATCCAATCTATGAGGACAGATTGGTGGAGGCGAATCGAATCTAAAGCCTATTGTCCTCATACGCCTTGGAGATTGCACATGCATTACCATTATTTTCTTCTTCTTTGTTGCAGATCCATACCCCATTTTCTAACAATCTTTAGGTTCGATTTCTGTAATAATGGTTGCAACGTTGAAGGAGATGACTTCTGACTTTATGAAACTTGAGAGGTTCGAAGGCGGAAACTTTCATCGTTGGCAAAAGAAGATGCACTTCCTTCTTACAACATTGAAGGTGGCATATGTGTTGAACACACCAAGACCAGAGGAAAGAGAAGATGAGACCATCGATGAGACTCGTGAGAGGAACAAGATCCTCCAAAGAACTATGGGAGAAACTTGAGGCAAGATACATGATGGAGGACGCAGCAAGTAAGAAATTTCTTGTTAGTCGCTTTAATAATTATAAAATGGTTGATGATATGCCTATCATGGAACAAATGCATGCAATTGAACGCATTCTCAATAACTACAAATTACATAATATGCACATGGATGAAACCATCATTGTCTCCTCAATCATTGACAAACTTCCTCCTTCATCGAAAGACTTTAAAAGAAGTCTTAAACATCGAAAAGATGACATTTCTCTTGAACAATTGGGTAATCACCTTCGTTTAGAAGAAGAGTATCGTAAACAAGATGATACTATAGAACATTCTGTTCATGACAAGGTGCATGTAGTAGAGGAAGGGAAATCTGAGTCCTCTAAAAAGAGGAATCGAGATTTTGGAAAATATCATGAAAACAACAATGAGAATGACTACAAGAAAAATAAAAAGAAAATTGGTTGTTTCTATTGTGGAAAACTAGAACATTTCAAGAGGAATTGTCGTCTCCTGAAAAAGGAAAAGGAGAAGGAATCTAGTGCAACAAAGGACAATCTTGTTGCGGTCATTTCCGAAATCAACATGATAGAAGATGTTGGATCATGGTGGATTGACTCCGGTGCAACTTGCCATGTGTGTAAGAACAAGGATCTCTTCAATACAATTAATGAAGAAGATGGAACCGTTCTATATATGGGAAATGCATCAACTGTCCAAGTTAAAGGCAAAGGGACGGTGGAACTAGAATTCACTTTGGGAAAAGTAGTCACTCTTACAGATGTTTATTATGTACTAGATGTTAGGAAGAATTTAATTTTTGTACCGTTACTTAATAAGTACGGGTTCAAATGTGTATTTGAGGGAGACAAGTTTATTCTCTCTAAGGGTGGAATGTTTGTAGGAAAGGGATACCTTTGTGAGAATATGTTCAAACTCAATATTATTAATGATAATGGATTTATTTATGCTTATATTGTTAAGTCTTGTAATTTATGGCATTCTCGTTTAGGACATGTTAATTTTAGGAAAATGGATGAAATGATGAATTCATGTTTAATTCCTAAAACAAGTAGGATTTCGGATGCATGTACAACTTGTATGCTAACTAAGATAACTAGATTTCCTTTTCCTAAAGTTGAAAGAAGTTCTAAAGTGTTAGATTTAATTCATTCTGATGTATGTGATTTACATGGTTGGCCCACTATAGGTGGTAAAAAATATTTTGTGACATTCATAGATGATTGTACTAGATATTGCTATGTATATTTAATGCATTCAAATGATGAAGTGTTAGATAAATTTAAGATATTTAAAATAGAAGTAGAACTTCAACTTGAAACATTTATTAAATGTTTTAGGAGTGATAGAGGAGGAGAGTTCTATAATCCTAGTTAATTTGAGTCTACTGGAATAATTCACCAAACAACCGCACCTTATTCCCCCACAACAAAACGGCATAGCTGAAAGGAAAAATAGGGTATTAGAAGAAATGGTAAATGCAATGTTATCATATTCTGGTCTAGCAAAGGGTTATTGGGGAGAATCCTTGTTGACGGCTTGTTATATCTTGAATAGAGTTCCAAACAAAAGGAACAAAATAACCCCATATGAACTTTGGAAAAATAGAAAGCCCAGCCTTGACTATTTCAAAGTTTAGGGTTGTAGGGTAATAGTAAAAGTTCCTGAACTAAAAAGAAAGAAATTAGGTGAAAGGGGAATTGAATGTGTGTTCCTGGGCGATGTTAAAAATAGCAAATCATATAGATTCATGGTTATAGAATCTAATAACCCATATCCTGTAAATACAATAATTGAGTCTAGGGATGCTATCTTTCAAGAAGATATGTTTAACTCAATTCCAAGTCACAAAAATGATGTTCATAGTAATGTACATAATCTAGAAACCAATGTATTTAATAATGATACTTTAGAGAGTTCAGAACTTAGAAGAAGCCAGAGAGCTAGGAAAGAGAAAACTTATGGACCAGACTTTTTCATGTTCCTTGTTGAAGGAACAAGAGAGTCCATAGACAGTTACAGACCAATATGTTATAATACAGAAAGTGATCCATAAACATTTGAAGAGGCAATAAAGTCTCAAGATGCCGCTTTCTGGAAGGAAGCTATACAAGAGGAAATAGACTCAATAATGGGGAATAAAACGTGGAAATTAGTAGACCTCCCACCTGGTTCCAAACCAATAGGTTGTAAATGGATTTTCAAAAGGAAAATGAAGGTAGATGGAACAATAGATAAGTTTAAGGCAAGACTAGTTGCTAAGGGATTTACACAAAAAGAGGACATTGACTATTTTGATACATATGCACCTGTGGCAAGAATTGCCTCAATTAGAGTGCTATTGGCACTTGCATCCATCTATAAGTTTGTCATTCATCAAATGGATGTGAAAACAACATTTCTTAATGGGGAGTTAGATGAAGAGGTGTATATGTCACAACCTGAAGGTTTTGTGGTTAATGGTCAAGAAAAGAAGGTGTTTAAATTGAATAAGGCATTGTATGGACTAAAACAAGCTCCTAAACAATGGAATCAAAAGTTTGATCAAGTTATGCTAGCTAATGGATATAAAATAAATGAATCTGACAAGTGTATTTATAGTAAATTCCATAATGGAAAAGGTGTTATGATTTGTTTATATGTTGATGATATGTTAATATTTGGTACTGATCTAGATGAGGTGGAAAAAAAACTAAGAGTTTCCTCTCTAGTAATTTTGATATGAAAGACTTAGGGGAAGCCGATGTGATACTAGGTATTAGAATAATAAGAGATGGTGAGAACATAGGTTTGTCCCAATCTCATTATATAGAAAAGGTGTTAAAGAAATTTAATGAATTTGATTGTCAATCTGTTGTTACTCCCTTTGATCATAACACTAATTTATTACCAAATAAAGGTTGTCCAGTAGCACAACTTGAATACTCAAAAGTAATTGGATGCTTAATGTATGCCATGACATGTACTAGACCAGACATTGCATATGTTGTAGGGAGACTAAGTAGGTATACAAGTAATCCAAGCAAAGACCATTAGCATGTTGTCCGAAGAGTATTGAAATACTTGAAGGGGACAATGAATTATAGTTTGAACTATAATGGGTATCCTTCAGTATTAGAAGGTTACACGGATGCCAGTTGGGTGACTTATACAGAAGATCATGCTTCAACAAGTGGTTGGGTCTTCACACTTGGTGGGGGTGCTATTTCTTAGGGATCCAAGAAACAAACTTGCATTGCTGGCTCCACCATGGCTGCAGAATTCATAGCATTGGCAGCAGGAAGCAAAGAAGCTGAATGGCTTAGAAATTTGATGTATGAGATACCAATTTGGCCAAAGCCAATAGCACCAATATCCATACATTGTGATAGTCAATCAACACTATCAAAGACATATAGCCAGGTTTATAATGGAAAGTCCAGGCACATTGGGTTAAGACATAGCTATGTAAAAGATTTGATTACAAATGGAGTAATATCCATAGTCTTTGTGAAAACAGAGAGGAATCTTGCAGATCCTTTGACGAAAGGACTGACAAGGGATATGGTGTTGAAAACATCATTAGGGATGGGACTCAAGCCCATATCTACATGATCACCAATGGTGGAAACCCGACTCACACTTGAGTAGCATCAAGTCTTGAGTTCAATGGGCCAAAGTACACTATGAGAGTGATTGCAAGTACTTGACAAATAGATGCATCCCAAGGTTTAAAAGTACTTGGAAACCATAAGGACATAAAAGAAAAGGGTGAGCTTTTGCTCTTAATGGACCTATAGCATATATGTGCTGAGGTGCCCAACTTATGGGGGTGCTTCTGGTAAAGTTCACCTATGTGAGAGTGAAGTGTGGCCGCTTCTTAGAGTTGGGCTTGACTCTATAACCTCTCATGAAAAGGATACATGACACAAGGCCTTACCAAATGTGTCATACTACCATGTCGTTTAATGATACCGAGATTTCATGTGTAAGTCATGCACGCTTGTTCTAATGAATATTTGGTTCAAAGCTTGTCTACCATTTTATTCGGGGATGAGTGAAACCCATGGCTTACTAAGCAAAGGTTCAAATCCCCAAGATACCTTTGTCTGAAAGCATGTGATTTCTGGAATAATGGGATTTGGATTTATTTTGAAAATGGTGGGGGATTGTGAGAGATTTTCAAAATTCATAAAATATTAAATGTTATCAACGGTCAAATAAATATATATCATGATGTTAACTTATCACAAGTTTACTGTATAGTGTAGCGGTAGCAACGCTTCTAGCAATCCTTGGGGGTGCGAGTTCAATTCTTGTACGTCTCAAGAAGGACCGATTTTAAACTAATAACGCAATGTCTTGATGGAATCAAACTTAATGAATGTTAATACTACTTATGTATTGAATTTGACCAATTAATGAATGTTAATACTACTTTTAATTTGAGTTGTTGAACTTTTGAAGAGTTGTTTTCTTTCACCAAGTGACATAAGTTGGTATATAAATAGAACCATCTGCATGCAGTAATTGACACGAAAAACTCAGAATCTCTCAACCATTCTTCACTCCAAATCACATTCTTTTCTCCCTTATGCGCATAGAGAGTTAAGCAGACTATTGTTCTGTAAACTGCCATTGTTGATACGCTTGGTTTAGGGTGTGCAAACCAAACCAATGTTCTCCATTGTATCCTGAAGGGGATTCACCAGTTATACCTGTTGCATCCAATCTACAAGGAGAGATTGGTGGGGGCGAATCGAACCTAAAGCCTAGTGTCCTCACACGCTTTGGAGATTGCACACTACCATTATTTTTTTCTTCTTTGTTCCAGATCCATACCCCATTTTCTAACAATAAGAAAGGGCAAAAGAATTCCAACAGATGTCGTATTTTATAAGTACCCTGATTCCCTGATTCCCTGAAGGATTCCAATATGTGACTTTCTTTATAAAACTGAAATAATATTTAATATTAGAGTTTCTTTTTTAAAAATCCCAAGAACATATAGATTAGACTGGAGGGCGCAGGCCAATTAACCATAGCAGCACTACTTTTGTCTTTGAAATGAATTATGCATGGAACTTATGAAAGATAGATAATTTCGTGCAGGGCCGTGTACACTATAAGGCAATTATGGCCACTGTTAGTCCCCCACCTTTCTTTCTTTCTTTCTTTCTTTCTTTCTTTCTTTTTCTTTCTTTTTTTTTTTTTTTACTTTATACTAATTGATTTGACAAATGATTGAATAGCAAGACCTAATTTTGCCTATAGTGTATATGTTAATAATATTATTGAGATAAAAAAATAATCACAAGTAATGCAATCACATACTCAGTTGAAAAATATTTTCGTATTGAATATTTTCTATATATAATAGATCAATCTATTTTTTCTATTGAGATACGATTTCAAAAAAAAAAATATTGAAAAATAAATGACTAGTTCAACCCGGTTCTGTGCATTAATTTTCATCGGTTTTGGACAGATTTTTGACCGATTCTGGAATCAGACAATTTTGGAAGTAAACTGGACCGATCGAACACCTAACCCGTTCCCAGTCCAATTAGTTGGACCGATCGGTCCGGTCCAATTTTTAAAACAATGGTTTATATTCAAAACCACACTTCATGACCCTGTTCTAGAGCTCCTTCTTTATGGCCATGATTTGTTCGCTCTCAATACCTCATGAAGAATGTTGCATCTCATTAAGTAATGCATGATGATAAAGACAGCAGGAATACGTGGGTGACCAAATAGACACACATACATAAACATGAATGGATTTATATTAGATATATAAGCCATAATTGGGCACATTATGTGCATCTTTAATGCTCATTTGTTCACAATGTTTGTCAGATTGAATTTTCTACTCGTCAATCGTCATCCTTTGGCAGTAATAGTTGGCAATCAAAAGTTTTTCTTTAAAAAAGTTTAGAGCATGCGAAAATTATCTTATTTTAAGGTTAAACAATGTCACAAACATTACCAAAGACTTCTAATAACAAACTTATATATAACATACCAACAAGAAATCAGACCTAATATGTATGCATCAGCAGCAAAAGTTAATAAATACCAAACGACCGCCCCACTAAAACATTGAGAAATCGCGGGGGGTGCCTCACACGTCACATTCCCATGTTGTGTGGCTCTAGTTCGTAGTTTGGGGCCAATTTCACCGGAATTAGGTCATAAGTGTGCATGCTCTATTTTTATTCTGTTATAGAGAAAAACCTATGATTCTCTTAATGCTTCTGCTTCGCTAAGTAATATGAGAAGATTTTAATCTTTATTTTCATCAAAATGCTTTTCCTTTTTTCGTTTTAAAAGATAAAATTGAATAAGGACAAGTTATTTTATTTCAAAGTCAAAGTGGCAATTTGGACCCTATCCAATGGGTACCCGTAAAAAATACTTCACAACGGTAGGGTAAATACCCGTTTTATGGGTATGAGTCTGGATGTGGGTAATTACGCACGCAACTGCAGAGACTAATCCCTCGAAGTACTGAATTGCATTGAAGGGTTGACCTCTCCCAACCAGGTTTTCTCCATATGCAAGAGCTAGGGATCGAACCTCTGACCACTTGCTTAAGTGGCCCAAGCCAGTTACCACTTGGACCAACCACATGTTGGTTATATTAGTGTATATGATTATAATTATATATCAATTTTTAAGAATAACATTATGTAAAAGTTCTAAACCTAGGGCAATCATTAGTGTTTTTCCTTTTCCGGGCCCACTAAGTTCATGAAAGCAAGTTCATGAATTTATTATTTTGGATGTTTTAGATATTTTTTATTTAATTCAATACTTTGGTTTGTAATATTTAATGAGTAGATTTGAAAGATCTTTGGATGGTTTTTTAATTGAGTTTTAATGTCCATTATGTTATTTATTACTTTTTCTAAATTAAAGTGCGGGTAACGGATGTAGGTACTTAGATACCCGGAGGGTACGGGTAAGGGTACTAAAGTTGCTACCCACACGAGTATGAGTTCGGATATGGAGACGAGTACTATATGACCCTACCCAGAACCTACCCATTGCCATCCCTTAAGTCAAAGCATATTAATCAACATTTACAATAGTAGCTAAAATTAAAATAAGCAAAATTTAAACATAAACTTAACAAATTAAACGTTTCAACTCAAGTTGAATCAATTTTCGTTTGGCTTCTATGAAAATACTTTAACATTATTTAACTGACCATAAAAACTTCATAAGATTATTATTTTACAGTAAACTAAAACCTTGAATAAGTTGAAGATCCCTCAAAATTTTGGACAGTACTATATTTTTAGGGTTTAGATTCAAACTCGAGATCACTGACGAAGGAGAAAAATATGAGCAATATATGACAAATTTTTGTGAGGTAATATTTAATAAATAAAAGTAAAATTTAATTAGTATGTACTATTAGTATAAAATTGATATGCATATTACCTTTGATTATTGTTGGAAAATTTTAATGTGATGTCAAATGAGAAGTGGCAAACGCTTTCGGTGTATATTCCAAGTCTAATATTGGCCATTGACTTGGATTTTTGTATATTTAGGGTGCAAGCATTTTAGTATTTTAAAAAATTTAATACCTTGCTATTGTGGTCAAGTTGGAAGTTTAAGTATTGTGCTACTTTTATGTCATATGAGGTATAGTGATCGAGTGAAAATACACCGAGCACCCATCTTAGATTGCACCATTTCAGCTATTAATTGTTTCAAGATTTAACAAGCGTGCTTGCTTGCTGCTTCGAAAAAGAAAAAAAAAAAAAGCGTGCTTTCCATCAAGTATTGTCGTTTACTTGTGTGTATATTATTAGTATCAAACTACCAATGTATATTTTGTAAATAAGTGAGAGTTTGTTAATATTTGATCTGTATTGACGGACGTTTAGAAATTTTGGAACATAACAATACTCTTGATGTCCATTACTATTGTGATTTTATTGTAATGGTTTTGTTAACTATTACCCTAAGGGCGATAGATACAAAATAAAAAATGATAAATATTTATTGGAAAACTAATTACATCACTCCTTAATTATTAAATACATCACTTCAAGCTCACTTTTCAACATGTTTTATTCCTCAAGTAATGATTAGCAAAACTGTTATACTATAATATAAAAGATTTTGCTAACTAATGTCCTGAAAAACATTAGTTAAGAAATCAATATATATACAGTTCTTATTGAAAATCACAACTTTTCAATTTTTCATGCATTAAATACATCTCTTTTCATTAAAAAATATCTATCTTAGTACTCAACATTTGCCTAATATGAATTCTTGAAACTTCACGTTGTGTTATTTCCGGTGCAAGTCCTCTGTGGTGTTGCCAATAAATGAAGTAATTATTAAATGTTTCTAAAATATACATTACTTTATTGAAATGCTTGTAAAATTATGTTAAGGGTCATGCTAACCAATGTCTTTGTGGGATCTTGCTAATCAGACCAATGCCCTTAGGACATTGGTTAAGGAAACCTAAAAACGTAAAAGTTCATTGGGAAAGTAAGTTTATCATTCTTCAAAATATTAAATGAATCAAGTCTCAGATGCCAAATTTCTATTTTTAGATCATTAACCAATATCTTTAGGACACTAGTTAGCTCCTTGTTAATACCAAATTTCTAATAATATCTGTCCAATACAAAAACAAAGATAAAATTGAATAACGTGCAGGCATCTTTTCCGTATGCAATACGACTATAGTATGAAATTGACTTTTACCTTACTTTGAAGATAAGGGCTAGACTCCAAGGCAGCGAAAGGAAGGAGGATCAGCAGCGACAATAACAATCTCACTCATGACAAAAATGATGAAAAGTTCTTCCTATAAAATTCTCTCCCTTAAATTTTAATTCTATAGCAAACAGACCCTCGGTGTTTTCATGGCCAAAATATAGTGTCTAGATGTACAACTGCTCTTGTTCAGACAAAATTCTTGCTCTTAATTGATTTCATTGGAGTGGTCAATGAAAATAATCTAGATGTACAAAACTACTCTTGTACAGACAACCTACTATGGTCAGAACTGACCTCTTCTAAACAGAACCAAAGCAAAACTATAATTATTACTCGGAAAAAAAATAATTAGAGAGGAGAAACCTGATAAGAGGAAGGAATCGGGTATGTCAAAGAGGACAGTGATATAATTCTCTTCCCTTAATAGAAAAAAGGCATACCCTTGTCGTCAGCTGCAAAAACACTAGTCAGCTTCCTCTTAAATTTCAAGGTGTTGAAGGCTCTCTGCTTGAGTGAAGCTTAATGGGGAAAAGAAGCTGGAAAAATTACACAGGTTGTGACATTCCTGAGCCAGTTGTGGTTTGTCATGCAGCCCTGCCTTAATCAGAGTTGATTCTCATATATGGACACACTCATCATCCACATTACTTTCAGTGCAAGGTATCACCAGCAAGCAAAATTGGTGAAATTCACCGCTCCAGGTAAACCTTAGAACGGAGATTGACACAATGGGCAAGATGATTTGTGAGAAGTTGAAAACCATTTATAAAGGCAAGCAGAATGAAATTTGTGTTTGCATGTCTTGCAGGCAAGGCGAGGAATGCTGTGGTTTGTAGTGTGGATGACACTGTAACAGATCGGGCACTCCTCAACACCTTCAAATTCTTTATCGAAATTGCGCTTCCAAATTCCTATAGCTTCTGCTAAAGCTCCATTCTGCAGAACCAGAAAAGGATTGTTAGCACAAAACTGCTGTAATAATTATTCATTCTCATATTGACCTGTTTTCCACTGTATTTCGCAAAGTAAGGTGAATAGCCTTCAGAAACAGTTGCAAAACGTAGCATGTTTGCTTTGTTTCCAATTTCCTGTTTTCATTTCTGGTTTTCAGAAATAATTACAAAACTGTCACCTTATTTTCATTCTGTTTCCTGTTTTCATATATTTGTACGGGAGAGAGTGAAAACGGAAAAAAGTTGTTTTCAGTGTTTCTTGTACAAATTTCTGAAAATCGGAAATATAATGAAAACAAGGTGATAATTTTGTAATTATTTCTGAAAACAGGAAATGAAAATAGGAAACTGGAAACAAAGCAAACAAGTAGCATTCAAAGGCAAGAGATTTTCACCAAACTGTTACATGTGAATTTATCAATTCATGCACTTCATACAGAAATGAGTAATTGATATCTTTGAAATTTTGCCTTTACACAAGTCGGTTTGTAATTCTAGGCAGAAGCCAATTGCAAGATGTAAAACTGAAGTAAAATCCATAATGAATTACCTGATTACGAACAAATAGCATCATTGACATCAACCATTTCCTTTGCTTGATCTCACTAATCCCTAGGCTCCTTGTACAATTAACATCTACAGGCCTTAGTGGATAAGATGCAGGAAGACAAATGACTAGATCCATTCCTGTTTCATCCTTAGTGTAAGTAGCAACAACCTCATTTGCTGATTTGCTTACACTAACTGAGAAATTCTCGTCACGAAAGTTGGCTTTCTTAATCTGCATTTGAGATCATAATATATATATCAGAACTAGATTATCCATACAATAACTGCATGCCGATCCAATTAAATACAGATCCTCAGTAACTAAACATATTGATTCAGTAATTGTAACAGCACAAAATCAAGTTGGCAATTGCACTAGGTGAAACACTATATAAATACAAATTTACAGATATCCAAGAATTGAAGTTCCGAATCTTCACCCAATTACAGCGTTTGTTAATGACATCCTTGATGCAATTGAAGCAGTAGAATCATAAGATGTGAGAAGTAGACAAAAAACAAGGCTCCGGTAATAGATATACAGAATCAATATCAAACTAGTAACCAACAAAAAAAGCAGTAAAATTCAACCTGTTAAGAACACTAAAAGTTGCAATGGAACTACTTGGGCTCATGTTTTGAATTATTTATAATCATATATAACTTGGGTATGGCAGTAGTAACCTGACTATTGCGCCAAATCGTTTCATTAGTTTCTGTTTTTTCTCTCATCTCCCTCTTACCTTCAAAAATGCATTTATTAAATCATGCAACCCTAGGTTAATGAGTTTCCACACTTATTTAACAGCTTCTAGTATTTCGACAATTAATATTTATCTAATGATAGACTATTTATTTGGGCAAGAAACTACACCATACCTGGGACAATTCATTTGCGATGAGAGGAGGACTGCAGGAAGTCCTTGTAAATGATTCAATGGCAGCTGAAGTGTTGCGATCACGCAAGTCGCTAAACCAACCACGAACGTAGGCAGGAAGAACATGAAGCATTAAGCCATAAATTGCTCCAGTAAGTGACGAAATTTTCTCCAATTCAAGTGGCCAAAGAGATTCCACAGAAAACAACAATGAGCCAGTTGTGATGGCACGGGTTGCAGCACTTGCAGCTTCTGATAAGCCACCAGAAAGCTCTGTGCCTTTCTTCTTCAGATTCTGAACCATCACAATTTCTAGAGGAATATGCTGAAAAAGGCAATCTAAAATAACTGGAGTGGCAGATTCTTGTATGTACTGGATAAGTCTGTCCCTCAGAGGTGATGATGAAGGCAACGACCATAGATGTGATATCAACAAAGACCAAGCAAGGAAAAGATTTACCTGCATTATTTTTTTATTTTCAGAGGGACGAAGCATTAGTACCCAAATGGAAAGACAAAGCAATAGGATAAATGGACATTTTAAAAAAAAAATCCTTACTCTGTGTTGTGCAAATAAGTCCATTTCAAGAACCTCATACGGTGCCCTTTCGACCATGCAAGATATTTCCTCTTTCAAATGGACTTTTTCTTCTACTGACATGTCAGGATGGCTGAAATCCTTGTCACTAGCAGCATATATGTCTGAGTTACAAGCATTATCTTCAACAACAGCCGTGCCTAAAACAGGCTCATTTGAAAGAACAAAATATGCAGCAAACTGCAATAAAGGAATTGGCTTGGAAGTAAAAAGTATGGCATACAATGAGCTAACAGTCCCTTTGCTTAGTCCCCAAAATTCAACTGATTTCACTGCTCTATCTCTAGCCTGTGATGAGGAATTGACAACACCACAAGCTACCAATTCCCAAAAGTACGTATATTCAACCCGTGACGATGCAATAACTGATGCGGCTTCTTTGCAGCATGCATTAGCAATAGCCTCAGAAATACCAGTACAAAATAGCAAGCGAAGGATACCCTCTACAATCCTATCTTTAACAGACTCCAACTTTTCTGTTTTCAATGTATTTAAATTATCTGTCTCTTCAGCTTGTTGAAGTTTACAATGCTTAAGGAAAAGTAAAAATGAAAATATGGCATTTTCAGATATCTTTATGGGAAAAGGATTTGAAATGAAAACAATTTTCTCAATTTCCTTACACATCACATCTAAATTATCAGATGAACTATCAACAAATCCATTTACATTTTCAGCTACATCCTCCATCACAACAGCTACTGATTGAATCCAGCACCTTAGGTTAGACAACAGGAAATCCCAATCTTCTTCACAAAATTCTTTCCAGCAATAACCTACTGAAACAACCATAAGTTTCGAAAGCAGCATCTGCACTACTTGAAGCTCGTTGATTATTGCATATCCACCAGCAACTTGCCTCTGCTTCTGGAATAATTCATATAGAAGTTTCCTCTCATCAAGGCTGATACTTCTTGCTGGCTTTAATGATTGAGTACCACCTATTGCGCTGAAAGGATAACAGGCAATAACCAACTGAAGCCAATCTTCCATATCTACAGAAGTCAATGATCAGTTTCATTATTACCCTCCATTTTTCATGGTAATCATTTTTTGGATAAAAAATATTCACAAAAAAGTTACCTTTAAACAAAATGAACATTAGCACAATTGCAAAAAAGCACAAGCTAATACGTGCAATCATACATACAAAATAGGAATTTTAGCTGAACTATCTTTACTTGCCAAATGCCAATAAATTAGTCTGTTATGGACTATCTGATGGATTAACATGCGGCATTTGATTAAAAGAGGAATTTACCTTGTCCTGTTTTCCATGTGACCAAAGGTGGGAGCCTTAGAGCCCTCTCCAGCCAGTCTATCATAGTATTTTTCACAAATCTTTCTTCCAAAGAACAAGGTTGAACATCTCTACCGGGCTCCACATACCCATAAAATGGTTCTAGAAGTACACTTACAAGCAAAGGAAGAATCTTTAGACAATTTGTATTTACTGCTTCACCAAGAAAAAGTTTATTCATGAGAAGTTCCATCAGATTCGATGCCTTCCTTGCCTCCCATATGTTCTCTTTGAACAAAGTAGATAGAAAGGAAACAAGCGCTCTTAAGAACGGTTCTTCAATACCTTCCACTTCATCAGCTGGAACTGGCCACATACTGACAGAACTCTCTGTGCCATTATATCCATAAACAAGAGAACCATCAAGCAAGATGCTCAGTATGTCATCCAACAGGGTTTCCTGGGGATAATTACTTCTCTTGGCATATGCACTCAGTAAAGGTAAGAAAGAAGCCATTGCACTGTTCCCTGGCCATCTCCATGTGCATAGAATTTCAGCAGCTAGCCAAGAGGGAGATGCTACCTCATGACTTCTTTCATGCATAGATGGATTAGGCATTGCACATCCAGCAATAACTCTATCAATCCCAATTTTTGCAATCAACTTGTCAATTAAAGCTACAAACTTCTGATGTCCTGAAACCTGCATTTGGTATGAATTAGTGGTCACAAGTAGCACTTTGTTTTCTTTATATATTAGGCTGGAGTTTTAACTACATGTTAGATGTCAGGACTATGTATTTTAATAATTTTCCTATAAGCAAGCCATAATTAATTTCATCAGTACATACACCGTTTTTTTTAATGAGGCGTTAAGATTTGTTCGAGTATTTACAGATAAATTTTGAAATTAAAAAAAAAAAAAAACTTTAGCATGAGTAAACATTCTGTAAGAGTCACTCCACAGGAGTCTTATAAATTACTGTGCCTTGTCTCCGAGGTGAAACCTACTACAGCTAACTTGTTATATACACACTGATGTAGCCTTACAATATCTTATCGTCCTGTTGTCCCAACATGTGTAGCAAAATCGACCAATAACACGTACCATTCCATTCTACCACGAAAACAGAAATATGTATCCAAAAATTAAGAATACACTCAAAAATATTAATAGAGACAAATAATCAAATACTCCAGTACCTTTGTCAAGCTGAAATTTGAAACAACAAACACAGGCCACATTTCATCCTTGCTCAGCAGCTGATGTAGCATATTTTGCTCCTCGTTTTCATCAACACAGATACGCTCAAGAATTTCAAGCACCCATATACAGCAAAATGATGTGAATCCGTCATTTATAAGTTTGTCTTCAACAAATGTTGCAGATCTTACTGACTGAATTAGGATGTTCAACAATCTCTTACGGCTATCTAAGCAAATGCTTTTCACAAATTGAACATTTATCTTGTCCCGGAAAGAACTCACATATTCACCAACTGCTAACCTAGCCTTGGTTTTGGCCAATGATTTGTCATCAAGTGAAGCATCTAGAGCTTTACTTAAATTACACTCCCATTCAATGACAAAAATAGCAGATAAAATTCCTGAGACAAGTTCACTTTTCCCATCAAGTGCCTTCAGGCAAAATAAACTACCATCAAGTATCTCAAGAGCAAACTGAGCCATCTCAACAATGTTGAGAGAACTATCATATTCTACACAGATCTTTGCACTATTCCTTAACACAGAAGCTGCATTCTGTACCCAAAGGAAAGATGAAACCTGAATAAAACTGAGCAACTTACTGAAAATCTCCTCATAGATGAGGATCAATGCATTTCTGGACACAAAAGAAGTAGATTTTCCTTCTGTTGAACCACCAAGAAGAGAGCTGCAGGTAAAAAGTATAAGATCAGAGTAAAGACCACTCAAATCATGGATCTAATGTTTCTCGGGGACAGGGCTATAAATAAATTCAAGCACACGATAATTAGGGACTTCAAATACCAGTCTTCCTTACCAGCTTCAGATGACCTTTTTTATAAGCCTTAGCAGCTTCAGTTGCATCTTACCCATGTAAACTTTCAGATATCACAAACTACAGAACGTCTACTTCCTTATATCTTGTAGAGTTGATAGGAGGCTCATAGTTGTGAAATGTTTTTGGGACTGTGTGAACCAGCCTTCTGCTGAATAAATATTCAGAGAAAGAAGGTTTGAAACCTTTTATTAATTCTTAATGAATAAACACCCATTTTAGGACACCCCCCTCTCACTCTCTCAAATATAGGGGATATCAATTTGGTCTTCCAATGAAAGTTGACATCAATTTAATCGTCAATCATAGAACATGAGATCAATTTGGTCCTCCAAAGAAAGTGGACCATCAATATAGTCCCTCAATCATAGAATGTGACATCAGACTAGTCCCTAAACCAGAACCTCCATCAATGATGTTCATACTGTTTGTAGAAAGGACGACTTTGATGCCACTTTCATGATTGATTGCATTGTCACTTTGATGTCATGAACTTCTTTGGAGGACCAAAGTGATGTCACCTTTATCTTTGGGGGAGCTAAAATAGGAGTTTACTCATCCTTTTTTTATAACAATAATGTGGGTCCTTTAACTCCTACCCAAATCCTGCCTTGTATAGACGATGGGAAATATAGGCTGCCATGGAAGTATAATCACCAAGAATCCATTACTCTACCAAGAGACAACAAGACAGTATACTCAATCAATTCAATCCCCCACTGATTTCCTTCCCCTAATTCCCAAACCCACCCAATCAAAAAATAGAAAAAGGGTTTTAGTGCCGGTTCCATGCTTGAGATTGAGACTAGCTTATTTTATATAGAACATAACTCAAAATTTTGGATTTAAAAACAAAAAAGAATGTACCAATCACATTGTTGATTCATTTAGTTCTGTTTTCTTAAAAGGTGAATTCATAATTCATAATATAAGATATTTCTGAACAATGCCTATGAAAAAATTAAATTGACATACCGCATAAACTGCACATGAGAGGTACTAAAAGGAGGCAGGGAACGGGAAACAGCAATAGCAGATGATTCTAGACGTTCATGATGCCAATCATCAGCATTGAAGCCTTGTCTGTAACTGGACTCATCTCCCACCTTCCTCTTCATACTCTCATCCCTAGCTTTCTCCAGGAGCATGGCCAACATTGCTGCATTGTCAGCATCTGGCAACACTGGCGGGCATCCAGAATAATTTCGACTAATCACATAGTTGATAATGAAAGACCATTGTTCTGAGAAATACTCATCATCCAGCAATGCCAACAACAAATCCAGTCGAGCATTGGTTGAGCAACTATTTGCCTGCAGACACCAAGGAACAAAAATATTCTTGAATATTTGCATAAAGTCCTCAGTATCCAATACTTTATCCCCATTGTGTGAAAGCTGACTAGACCATTGCTCTCTGTTTTGGATAAAAACTTCTTGGACCATCTTCTGTGGTCCAAATATTGAAACAGCAACTGATAGAAGTCTCACGGTATCTGGTGAATCCTGATATTAAAAAAAAAAAACTGGGTGAGTCTGGAAACACTTAATAGAATAGAAAATCTACTTCGAGTTCCAAATCAAAATCTATCAAGTTTAACGATACCATAATCCTGTACAACTTTCACCCTTATTTTTAACAAACTAAATCAACAACAGTGGTGATATCATAACTGATTTCACAACATTAAGGTGTCATCTTTTGACAGTATTTTGTATACCACCTTTGCCCAGATTCAATGAATTATTCTATACAAAAGACCTAAAAAATGAATGTCCACAGTATACAGCAACAGAGTCCATTAAACTAAGATAGTTTTAAGCTTTGAAAAGAGACTGATTCTATTTATAATTATAATATAAATAAGTAAATCAGAAGACCATTATGATGTGAGCATGTAACAACAGGAACTCTATTTTGACTAAGACCAACTTATTGAAGGATATACTCCATAATACAGGTATCAAAACTGAAGTTTTCATCACAAACCCAAAATTTAAAATCACATATAAATGAATGAAAAAAAGTACTGTAGATCAGACAAAAGTAACAAACAAGTTTGTGCAAATATTAACTTACAGAATATATAATGATAGAGAAAGACTTCGCCAACATTGGTCCGACAATATAGACCAACGGCCAAGTTGCACCTTTCAGCACAGCATGTTGATCAAGCAATAACATGAACAAAATGATTCGTTCAACAATCTCCACATTATCTACTTGCTGAAGAATACCCATAAAATTCTCCTCTAGTTTCACAGTAAAAACAGACAAAAGATTGATATCTAATATATATATGCCTGAAAGGATTTCAACAATGCATCTCCCCAACTCTTGCAAATAAGGCATCGGATACTTTGTATTGAGCATATCCACTGTCTTCTTGTTAAGAGAAACATTTTCTTTAGATGAATCTGCAGCTTTTCCTGAGTTGATTATGTCAAGACCTTTTGAGCTTCCAGTTGTAAGGAAATCCAGCCATAAAACCTTTACTACGACATTATCAACAAGGGTAACTCGGAAATGACTGATTGAGTCCACTCCATCATTATATCTGACACAAAGAGCAGACAGTTTGGTTATAGAAAGAAAAGGGACAGAATCAATATTTTCTTTTTAGGGGTGAGGGATAGAGACAAACAGAAAAAATGGATCTTCCAAATACAGAAAGCCACAATTAAAAGGAAAAAATTGTACCTTGAAGCATTTTCCAATGACCAAAGAAAACATTCTTTGAATGCTTGGAAAAATGCTAGTCTATCCGCAGATAGGGAAGTTCTCCTTCCCACCCACAAGTTCTTGAAAAAATCAAGAAAAAACTTATACCCCCCTATAGCTTTAGGAGGCACATTGTCTAAGAATAAAACCAAAGCTGGATAAGAGACCTGCTGGGAACCAAAGCACCCATTCTTAAGAAAATTCCAAAAAGGATTCAGTATGCTTTTCTGAATGTTTAAAGAGGTCCAACCATCTGGGAATCTTCTAGAGAAAAGTAATATTACATCCCACATTGAGGGATGACAAGTTGGATCCTTCTCGTTGAAAGCACCAAGAATTGCACCAGCTAGAGTTTTAATATTTCCTTCATTAATAGCCTGTGGTATATTTTTTATTAAGCTCTTCAATACACTATAAGTAGCTGATCGGATAGCAGGTCTTTGGGACTTTAAGAAGTCTAGAAAGTATTTATGATCTATTAACAGCTTTTCAGCAAAAGAAACAGCAGCTGTCTTGGCCTTAGCAGCATGTTTAGGTTCTGTAGTTATGTTCTCAAAACCAGGTCGCTCTTGTTGTAGGCAAATTAAAACATCAAGAAGTGTTGCCAATGCTAGCAATGTTGATGATATCACCTGTAAGACCAAAATGGAGAAGAAATTTCAAGAAATAAAAATCATTGTTCAAAAGGAAAAATTGAACACTTCAAATATGTCCAACACAATCTTCAAACTGTAACTAAAAAGAAAGCAACCAGCGATAAAAATAGATAAGATCAAAAATGGAACAGGAGAGCAGAGGGAAAGAAATTCTATATATGCACCAATCAAATTAGGTAATTTTTGTTTATGTGGCATTCAAGTTAAAAATAAAATTAGTCAAAGAAGAGGATAAAGGCATCTAGGTTTTTTTTTAATAGAGATAAAAGCTTCTAGTTGAAGCGGGTTATACTTAAATCCACACACCTTGAATCGCTTAATGAATCATTAATGCAAATAAAAGAACCAGTTTATGAAATGAACGTCAGGTAATTTCTTCCCCTTTTTGGGGTAAATCTTTTTCTCCTTCTTTGGCATCAGGATAATATGACACATTGAGAAAAAGATAACATCAAAAGATAAATCCTAATTATTTATCCAGTCATACCATGAGCCAAATAGCTTTACAAACATGAAACTTTACAAAATCTGCATTACCAAAAGAGGACTTCCACCCATTATAATTTACCATACAGAACATATTTCTTAGTCAACCAAAAAGGAGAACCAGTGCAAATCAATGAATTCAAGACTTCAATTTACAGGTATATTAAAAGTGATTTTCAGTCTCACTATATACCTGCTGGTACATCTCTTCCAACTCATCCAGAGCTGTTGCTTTGTCAGACAAATTTTGTGGTGAGAGCTTTAAGTTTTCTTCTAAATACATAAATATCTCTGTTGTGCATAAAACCAAAGCATCAAGTCTCTTTTCCTGTGCTGGAAAGGCTGCCTGTCAATTAAACACCAGATTAAAACACAAATCACATACAGCACAGAAGTTACAAAACAATCAAACAAAGTGAAAATAGTGGCAGTTTTTTAATTATGAGTGAAAGCACGTCAATTGGAAATGAAAACAGAAACAAACCGAACACCACCTTCGATTTTACATTTAAGCATATAATGTATTGGTGAATGTGCACCTTTACTTTCTTTTCTAGTAAATTATGACTGCAGTTTTAAAAATAGCCAAGTAGTATAAGAATAACGTTACTTAGTTGAAGAAAACGACCATAGGAAGTACAAAACCTACTTTAAAATAACTAAATTTTACTGTGCCATTTCCTGAATGTTAAAAATCTTTCACAAGAGCACTGTCATTTTTTTCAGCATGTAACATATAAGCATATGCTTTAACAGCACATCTATGGGTCTGCAGAAGACTTCAAGAGATATTTCTGTGGTAATGAATTCAACACAGATCACGTAAAAGATTTTATTTACATTTCAAAGGAACTATGGACAACTCCTTATTGGTATCTGAGCATATATTTGCACAGAATATATCAACAACAACAACCACCAAGCTTTTTCGCAAAGCTTCTTTTACCTCATGCTCCCAAATTCTACTATAAAAGGAATAATTTTGGTCCTCTCTAGTGTTTAGGCTATTAAAGTGTGATAAAATTTTAAATAGCTTGTGAAAGTAATTCTTCCATCTTTCCTTGATATCCTGTTTCATAACCAAAACTTCACCTTCTTCATCCTTAATGTATTTCACTTGGTCCAAGTCTCTTGTCTTTCTTTCCCTCATTTTAGCAAGTCTTAAACTTTTTTCTCCATCTTTGGTGCCTAAGGATTGGTATAAGTGTATAATCCATCAAAAGCTTTAGCTCTTGCTTTGTTCACCGTCTTCTAAGTATCTTCCTTAGTTACCTTGTATTTTCCCCAATTTTTCACATTTTTACATGAGGACCATGCTTTATAAGATTCCTTTAACCATCACTTTATCTTGCACACTTGCGACCCTCCACCAAGATTTTTTGCCCTTATGTCCAAAGCCTCTTGATTCACCAAGTGTCTCTTTTGCTACCTTCCTAATCCCTTTGGCAATTGTGTCCCACATATGTTTAGAACTTCCTTGTGCTTTCCAAAACCCTATGTCGAAAGCTCCTTTGTTTTTCACCCTTCAATTGCCGCCACTTAATCCTTGAAACTCTCTTGGCATTTTCGTTTTACTCTCCTCTTAACTCTAGCATCCATAACAAAGAGTCTATGTTGGATAGGCAAGCTCTCTCCAGGTATGACTTTGCAATCCATGCAAAGCTTTCCATCTGATTTCCTAGTAAAAAAGAATTTGATTTGAAATTATGTCACCCCAGTTTTTTACATGATAAGGTGCTCCTCCCGCTTCCTAAAAAATGTTAGCTATTGTAAAACCAAAAGCTAATGAAAAATCTAAGATAGATTTACCCTCTGCATTTACTTCCCCTAGGTTAAATCCCCATGCAAATCCTCATATCCTCTAGATGCACTCCCCACATGACAATTTAGATCCCCTCCTAGGAAAATGTTTTCACCTAATGGTATTCCCAGAACTAAACCTTCTAAATCCTCTCATAATTTTACCTTTTGGAGTTCTTCTAACGTTACCCGAGATGCGGAAGCACTAATCACATTAGAAGTATCTCATTACCACTACCAACTTTAAAGCTATGATCCTATCTCTTATCCTTTTTACATCCACCACATCATTCTTCAAATACTTATCTACAATTACGTACACCAATCCACCCAATTTCCCAACTTTGCCTTGCTGGAGTACCAAAGTTTAAAACCTGAAGTGTCTAATTCCTTCGCCTTTTCTCCCACCAACTTAGTTTCTTGTAGGCACATAACATTGATCCTCCTCTAAATCATGATGTCTATTATTTCCATTGATTTACCTATAAGTGTGCCTACATTCCAAGTTCCAAAGGGATTTCTACTCTCGTGAATTAGTTTCTTTAACCACACCCGTTCACGAAAATGTGGGAACTCTTACTTATTTGTCACTACATCAGAGCGGCAATGCAGTAGCTCTTGATCATATGACACTGTACCCGTGCCATACAACACGTTGCTTTCAGGCAACGACCTAGCATTAACATTATCACATCGATGATCTGTCATTTAGAATCAACCAAACTTTAGATTGGATATCAACTGCATAACACGACCCTCTACTTTTATCTGGGTTGGGGATCGACTATGTATAGCATTGCAACAAAGCACAACATAGGCAGGATTGCACAGAAATATATCAAAGAAAAGAACTTTTCAGATAATTCATCCCTATCCTGATGTCACAAACAGATACAATATCTCAAAAATACTCCAGTGCAAGTCAGGCTTGATTGTGGATTGGCCTGCATCATGCCTAATTTAGTAACTTATCACATATAGCGTAAGCCTTGTGCCATCAGATCACAAGTCATTTCAACACTAAAGGTCAATATAAGAATCACAATTTTCTTGAGCATCAATTAGAGGACTACTCAAGGCCAAGTACAACTTCACAAACCGGGATAAGACACTACCACCAAGCAAATTTTTGCCATGTTATAAACTTATATCCAGACCATCAGAAAATCTTATTAGAAAATGCCAAGACCTCCATGATATGCTACACAAAGCCAAGACAGATCATTTGTTTTCACCACAGAGCCAAGTTGAACTCATATGCAACAATGAAGCAAGTACAAACAATTTCACACACTTTAAACAAACCTTCCTTTACCACTTTCAACAATTAAAAGAGACCATTTAAAGTACAGCTGTAAGATAAACCAATGTAGCAAACCTGCAAAGACCTTTTTGCTGCCTGGGAAACTTCAGAAACTGGATCAAATTGAGCAAACCACCATGGTCCCATCAAAGTCTTCAGATGCGGAGCTAAATCTCTCCTGAGAAAGGTGTGAGAAGTCAATTTTAAATCTCTAACTATGTGGATAAAGTTCACTCCAGCAGATTCAGAGAAGGACCAGAGTTACAGAGTATTATTGGACTAATTGTACAAGTAAATAACTATATTTGAATTTAACTCGAGAAAATTTAGATATTGGAAACTAGTTGAAATGAGTTCACAGCAGACAGGAAAACCTATTTTAATAATAATAAAAAATTGAAGTATATAGGGTAGACTAAAAAGTCTCCACCTAGTGGGACAGGCTTTTGTTGGTGTTGTTGGGTAGACTAAAATGTCCACATGATTTTCCAAAAAATGCTCTTCTTCATAAGCTATTGATGGAAGTAACTTGTAACCTTAATCAGAAAATTGAAATGGCACAGTCAAATCTAGTACGATAAATGAGCATGACATGATAGAGAACTATATCCCAAGCAGTTGAGGCATGGGTCTGCAGAACTTTTTTTTTTTTTTTTGCCCAAGGGGTGGCTCATAGGAGGCCTAACATGGGAATGGGGAGAGGAGAGAAGGGAACGGAATAAGGGTGGAGTGCAGCGGGGGTATGAACCTGCACAGTCACAATTCATGCCCCGTGGCTTAACTAACTGAGCTGACTCAAGGGGGTAAGTTTGCAAAACTTCTTTTGTCAGATAAGCATGCATAAATGTTACTCAGAAAATTAAGTGATACAACTGGACCAGATTGAATGAGAAATATGGTGTTTATTGATATTAGCACTGTAATTGCAGAACTCTATTCCTCTCACTCTAGGTATTCGAGAGACCTGGAAATCTCCCCCTCACTTCTCTCTTCCAATTCCTTAATGACCTCATTCTCTCTCCCTAACTGATTTATAACCAGCTTACATAATATGGTGTTTATTGGTATGAACACTGTACTTACAGAACTTCACTCCTCTCCACTCCTGGTATTCGAGAGAGCTGGAACTCTCCTCTTCACTTCTGTCTTCCAATTCCTGAATGACCTCACTCTCTCTCCTTAACTGATTTATAACTGACTGCAGATGATCCTAACTGACTACACCTATCCCTAACTGACAACAGGTGCTACAGATGTCTAACCATAACAATTACTAGCTGTTATTTAACAGATACTGATCCCCAATCCTTTATTCTTTCTTCATTGATCCTATGCCCTACTCACGTATCTAACTGTTGAAAGACTTGGACATAATTTAGATAACAATATTTGTGAAATGCTTGAATGAATCTTCTATTCATCATACTTGATATATATACACACTAAACAGTAAATACACAATACAATTTACAAGGAAATTTAATTCCTAGGAACATAGTTAAGCTCACACTGTCCACACCGTCCGCACCGTCCACACCGTCCAACTAATATCAACAGTCCCCCTCAAGCTGGAGCATATAAATCAAATGCTCCAAGCTTGGAGCAAATATTTTGAATTCTTGGTCCTCTTAGAGATTTTGTAAAGACGTCTGCCAGTTGATCATTAGAGCTAACAAATTCGGTGACGACTTCTTTAGAAAGGACTTTCTCTCGGACAAAATGACAATCGATCTCGATATGTTTAGTTCTCTCATGAAATACTGAATTGGAAGCTATATGGAGGGCTGCTTGGTTATCACAACATAGCTTCATTTGTTGAGTATCTCCAAACTTCAATTCCTGAAGAAATTGTTTAATCCAAATGAGCTCACATGTGGCTATCGCCATGGCTCTATATTCAGCCTCTGCACTAGACCTTGCAACAACATTTTGTTTCTTGCTCTTCCACGAGACAAGGTTTCCTCCAATAGACACACAATACCCTGAAGTGGAACGCCTATCAATAGGTGATCACGCCCAATCTGCATCGCAAAATCCAACTACTTGAGTGTTTCCTTTGTCTTCATAGAGTAGTCCTTGTCCTGGTGTCTTTTTAATGTATCTCAGGATTCGTATTACTGCATCCCAATGTTCATTATGAGGAGATCGCATGAATTGACTCACCACTCCAACAAAGAAAGGAAATATCGGCCTTGTAATAGTGAGATAGATGAGCTTCCCAACCAATCTCCGATATCTTTCTGGATCGGAATAAGGCTCCCCCTGGTTGGGTAGCAGCTTTTGATTTGGATCCATAGGACTATCAAGTGGTCGACAATCCAACATACCAGTTTCTTTAAGTATATCTAACACATACTTCCTTTGTGAGATGATAATCCCGTCTTCTGACTGAGCAACTTCAATTCCAAGAAAGTATTTTAGCTTTCCCAAATCTTTTGTCTAAAAGTGACTAAATAGGTGTTGCTTTAGCTCAAGCAATTTTTTTTCTGGTCATTTCCCGTGATAACTATATCATCTACATAGACCACCAAGTAAACACATTTATCTGGAGAGGTATGGCAGTAAAAAACTGAATGGTCGACTTCACTACGTTTCATCCCAAAAGCTTGAACAATCGAGCTGAATTTTCCAAACCAAGCTCGTGGGGATTGTTTGAGTCCATAAAGAGACCGTCGTAGTTTGCAAACCAAGCTAGACTCCCCGAGCAATAAATCCGGTGGTTGCTCCATATAAACCTCCTCTTCTAATTCTCCATGCAGAATGCATTTTTAATATCCAACTGATACAAGTGGCCAATGACGGATGGCGGCTATGGCAAGAAATAGTCGAGCGAAGTAATTTTAGCCACAGGAGAGAAAGTATCTCCATAATCAAGGCCATAAACTGGGTATAACCTTTGGCTACCAATCGAGCTTTGAGACGATCAATCGTCCATCACCCCAACTTTTATAGCATAAACCCAGCGACAACCAACGGGTTTCTTGCCGGAGGAAGAGGAACTAACTCCCATGTACCATTATGCTCCAAAGCCTCGCATTTCATCAATCATGGCTTGTCGCCATCCTGGATGATCAAGTGCTTCACAAAAATTTTTAGGAAGAGTAATGAGAAGATAAAGAAAACACAAAAGAATGATAAGAAGGAGAGAGACGATGATAACTTAAGAAGTTATAAATAGGATGGGGATTACGTGTGGACCGAAGTACCTTTCCTAAGAGCAATGGGCAAGTCATGATTATCCTCGGGTAGGTCCGTAGTCGGGTTGTCTGCTTGAAGTAGGACATGATTCAACCTGGTCTTTCAGTACCTTCAAGCTCAGTATTGGGAATTCGTGGACGACGCCGATATAGGATGGGTGATCCGTGAGTCTCTGTCGGTGGAGGATTGACAGGAATATCTACGGAAGAATCGACGAGTTGACTCGATTCCTGCAAAGGTGATGGACCAAGATAGGGAATAGGAAAAACTTCATGAAGAGTATTAGACTCAACGATGGGAGGCGAAAAATATGACTTTTCTTCAAAAAAGGTTACATCTGCAGTGATATAATAACGATTGTGAATCGGAGAGAAACAATGGTAGCCTTTCATGTAACTGGAATATCCAAGGAAAACACATTTGATGGCTCTAGCAAACAAGCTTATCAAGACACGGAGACAAATCATGAACAAAACAAGTGCATCCAAAAATACGTGGTGCAACATGAAATAGTGGTTCTTTAGGAAACAAAATGGAATGTGGAATTTTATTTTCAATAGAGGAAGAAGGCATCCGATTTATCGTAAAAACAGTGTCAAAACAAAGATCACCCCAATGTCGGACAGGTGTATTTGCATGAAGTAATAATGTCCGAAAGCAGTCTCAACAATATGTCTGTTCTTCCTTTCGGCAATGCCATTCTGTTGAGGGGTATGAGGACAAGAGGATTGATGGAGAATGCCCTGTGATGACAAAAAGGAAGAAATAGCAGAAGAAAAATATTCTTTTGCATTATCACTTCTAAAGATCTTAATTGTCTTATCAAATTGAGTTTTTATTTCATTAACAAAAGAAGTAAGAATGGACAAAATTTCAGAACGTTCTTTCATTAATAACACCCAAGTACATCGAGAAAACTCATCAATGAAGGTAACAAAATATCTATACCCCATAGAAGAGACACGACTAGGGCCCCATATATCAGAATGAATAATTGAAAAAGGAGAATCAACACGACTTTCAAGATGTCTAACAAAAGAAGAACAAACATGTTTTCCTAGCTGACATGACTCACGGGTGAAAGTCTTTATTTTTTCAAGGCTTGGAACCATTATTTTTAATTTAGCTAAATGTGGGTGTCCCAAGCGTTCATGAAGGAGTTTTGGTGATGTGGCAGCACTGCAAACCCAAGCAGGATTAGGCTTAAGGAAGTAAAGACCATGAGATTCATGTCCTACGCCAATCGTTCGACCCATACCACGTTCCTGTATGACAAAGGAGTTAGCATCAAATGTTACTGAACAATTATGAGAACGAGTAAGTTGGCTGAGAGATATTAAATTGAAAGGACGACCAGGTATGAACAAAACCGATTTTAAAGACAGAGAAGAAGAGGGTGATACATGACCAATTCTTTTTGCTGCAACTCTAGAACCATCAGCTAGAGTAATGAAATGAGGAATTTCAGGAGGAGAAATGGATGAAAATAAAGAACCATTACCAAAGAATGTGATCGAGGCACCTGAATCAATTATCCATGGACTTTGATCATTACCGGATCTAGAAACACAAGCAAAGTAGAGTTATGAGCTCCTATAGCAGCATCGATGTTTGAGATTCCTTGGCAGCCTTTAGGTGGAGGTACTCTTGGTAATCAGCTTGAAAATTTTCTCTCTGGTGTTTCAGACTTAGAAATATTCACGGATTTTCCGGGGAATCCATGAAGGGAGTAGCAAGTGTCTTGAGAATGGCCCATTCGTTTGCAATAGGAACACTGAGGGCGACCTCCTCTTCCACCTCGTCCTCCTCTGTTTGGTCCTCCTCTGTTTGCATGACCTCCTCTCCCCCCTCGATTGGAAACCATGGCAAAAGTTTCAAATCACAACCGAATTTCCTTCTGTTCTTGATGAGGGAACCCGAAGGAGTCGAGTAATCAGATTTTCTAATGAAGGAACTTCGTGGCCAGTTAAGACTTGATCGCGAACATGATCAAAATCCGGATGCATTCCTCGTAGAATCAACACCATATATAGGTTATCAAGTTTCTTCTTCATGTCTTCGAGTTTATCAGCTTCCAAGGATAATCTTAACTCCTCAACTGCTGATTGGGCTTTCGAAACATAGGCAACCATGTCATGATCAGTTTGTTTAAGAGTGGCCAATTTTTGGGCAGCATCATACAATCGTTGAATGTCATTAGCAAAGACACTTTGAGCCTTTTTCCAGAAAGAGTGACAAGTTTTGAAGGCTCTGAAATTTGTGAAGATGGCTGGCTCCACAGATTGCCACAAGAGAGCACAAAGTTGATAGTCAAGTTTCTTCCATTGCTCACAATTTTCTTCTGGAATTTTTTCTGAGGACTTTTCCAGATGTTCATAATATCCTTGACCAAGAAACCAAAGTTCTACAGAGGTGACCATGCAAAATAATTTTTACCATTCAATTTCTCTCAAGTAATTGTAGGCGTTCGAGAGATGGAGAAGGCGGGACCATCATTTTTCCGTGAGGTAGAAGCCATCTTAACACCCGAGAATGAGAAGAGACCCGAGAGCGACAAGGAGCCGAAACGAAAAAAAAACAACAAGCGAGAACTGAGAACCAAAGACCAGATGCAGAGAACTGGGAACCAAAGTGGAGGAGACCCACTTGTCAAAGAGTCGGAGAATCGAAGAACCGACCCCCTAGACAGGAAGAGGAGACGCCGGCGGTCAAATCTGGGCGAGCGTGCGGTGGCTCCGACGTCGGGAAGGTGGTGCGTGGTTTGCACGCGCCGACAGGGAGGAGTGCGCGTGGAGGCGCGTGGGGACGTTTCCGGCGACGAGTCTCCGGTGGGACGGCCGTCGGTGGTGGGCTGAGTGGTTTTTCGCGGCGGAGGTGGATCTTGGGTCTGGTCAATGACGGGACTTTGGGACCTTGAGCTTCTTTGTTTGGTTATATGGAAAGAAATGTGTTCGTTGAAAAAAAGCGGGTTCTCACGACTGAAGCAGAAACCTTAAAGGACAACCAACCTAGCTCTTGATACCATGTTGAAAGACTTGGACATAATTTAGATAACAATATTTGTGAAATGCTTGAATGAATCTTCTATTCATCATACTTGATATATATACACACTAAACAGTAAATACACAATACAATTTACAAGGAAATTTAATTCCTAGGAACATAGTTAAGCTCACACTGTCCACACCGTCCGCACCGTCCTCACCGTCCAACTAATATCAACACTAACATTAAGTGACATTTTTTCAGATTTCTAGGTACTCAAATAGTTGAAGTTATACAGTACACAAGTAAGAAAGAAGCATGCATAAATGCCCCTTGGTAAAGTTCTAACCCGACAGAAGTAACAAGTGTAGTCATGGTATCGTGGGTGGCCCGTCGAACCTCCCTATTGTAGTCCAGCAACAGCCTTTTATATTCAAATGCCTATACAAGAACAATTTACATAGTCAAATATATTATAGGCTTATAGCAAGTGTCTTCAAAGCTTCAGGCAAGTGCATTTATAGAATTTAACTAAAAAAGTCACATAACCACTGAACAGCACATATGTATGATTATGATTATCAAAAGATAAATGGAATTATGGAAGTCCATCATCCACTGCAATGTCCCAACTTGTTATATACACTACAACTGGAAGTGTAGTATTGTTTCACAAAACAACAATTAGTCTCGGGGAGACGAAGTTCATAGAATCTTATTTTTAAATACCAAATACAAACACTTAGGCTCTGTTTGGTAAAAACTAGCGGATAAGCTAACGGATAACGTATAGGATAGCTGATAGCAGACAACGGATAAGATAGCGGATTAGCTAGCGAATTGGATTTGAAGTGTTTGGTAAAACTAGCAGTTGAACTAGCTAATAAATGTAAAATGACATAAAACGATATGTTTACATTTTATATATATATATATATATATATATATATATATATATATATATATTATTTAATTTAAAATAATTATCACTTTTAACACTTTAATTTATTTTAAATAATTGATAAATCATTTTTATCATTTTTAATTTAGTTTTAATCATTTTTAATAAATAAAATAGAATAATAAAAATAAAATTATATACTGATATGATTTTTATATAAATTTTATTTTTTAAAGATAAAATATATTTTCTATTTTTTATCTTAAATATAAATCTAAATAGTTAAATTAATTCTTATTTATATTTTATGTTAAATGATTAGTGTTTTATTTTATTAGTTAAGGATAAGTGGGGAATTTAATTAAGATAGTCTGGATAAAAATGGAAGAAAAAATGATAAGCTATATGCTATAAGCTCAAACGTTTCTTCAAGTAGCATCCGGAACAAACGCTATACGCTAGTGAAAAAAGGTTATATACTAATTTTAAAAACATGTACCAAATGGGGCTACTTTTCCATCTGTTATAAGCTATCCGCTATACGCTAGCGGATTTGGCAAACCAAACAGACTCTTAGGCACTTTTTTCTCAAGAATTGGATAGTAGAACAGTAAAAAGGTAACCTCAAAAGAAACAAAAAAAAAAAAACAACTAAATAGACACAAACACATCAAAGCTAGTAAATTCTGGCTACATATTCAACAAAGAAATCCCTTAAAAGTTAACACAATTTTTGTCCCATAAGAGTGACGGTGGTAAAGATTTATCCTTCTACAATCTATCATTTCTCTCTTCAACTAAAAGAATAATAATCGATGAAAAGTCATATTTATCTCTTCAATCAGATAAATAAATAACACAATGCAGGATTGTATTTATCCTATTCACTTATACAGTCAAGAAAATAAATATCCATATAAACAATGTCTATCTCATCTAGCTAAATATGTAATGAAAAAGTGAGAAGGGACTGCCATTGGTTAATCTACCCGAACATGTAAAATCCATTGTCCTATCCCTTTAAATACCCTCCTACTTCAAATATGCTAAAGAAATAAAATTGTATATCCCATGAGAAAAAGAAAATGTTTGCCATCTTATATACATTTCATCATTCTCATCTGTCACTTTTCCCATTCTACTTCCATAACGGTTTCCATAAATGGTAATTATGACTTGTGTGATAAAAATCTTAAACATGATTAATTAGAAAATGTTAAACCATTAGAGGGGGATGACGATTATTTTATTCTATAAGGAAAAAATCACTAGGAAAAAGAACAACCTGTTCCCTAATCAACACATAGATATTCCTTATACGAAGGGCAAGAGACCTAATAAAGGGAATAGAGAAGCAAACAATTAATATAATACAGCTATAAATATGAAGAAGACTTTTGAAATATCCATACCCATTGGGGAACAATTAGAACGATGTCCTTTGCAGACTTTTGTTGAACCAGCATAGATAAAGTCGCCAACGCCTTAAGCTGTTAAATAAATATATATATATATATATTAAAAAAAAAGAGGATAGCAAAAAAAAAAAGCTAATGAGATAATGTTATATAAGAAAAGAGATTGTGCTCGTTGACTAATTCATCCGACAAACTAGACATATTTCAACCATGGATGACAAAATACAAGTAGAAACTAGAAACAATACGTGAATGGACTGATTGGACTCAAGACAGTCACAACTGCAACATAAATTATAATGAGAAAGAATTAACGATAGATTTACAAGCTCGGCCATGATACTAATTTTATATAAACTAGCATTATGGGAAAAAAGTATTTTTTTTAAATTTCTTAAATCACAGAAGAGAAAATTAATTTGACTACATATGAACAATAATAAGTAGATATATAATACGAACCGATGAAACAGAACTGGGAATTTGATAGAAACAAACAATGGAAATGAAGTCATGAACACTTTCATTGAACAGGATAAAGAATTCTCCTTCAAGGGTTCCTCTTCACAAAGGGCTATCCTTTTTCCAACTGAGCCATTGATTGGGTATTACAAAGCTACAATTCCGAATCATAATCTCTATTCTTATTTTCCCATATTTATATCCCCTCCAATTAACTAACCGATCCCCTCCAACTAACTAACTACCTTTCTATCCTAACAATATACAAAGTGCATTTAATCAAATATCACCAAATCAACCTATAAGTCAACTAGTATAGTTATCATAACTTCATAAGAAATGTCTAACAACTTCAACCAATCATTATTCTCAAAAAAATAACTGATATCAGAACTTTATCAACAAATGGGCTGGCAATACAATATATTGCAATCGCAGCAAAATGAAATACTTGAGAAAGATTTAGGAATTTTGGAAGGTGAAATTTTCTGAATTGCTCGAGTGAATAGCACTCAACATGCTATGATATTTATATACACTTGAGAATCAATACACCTTATGTTTACAAGGAAATAATTAAAGGTGCTACTTCCTAAGTATATGAATGGCACAATCTATGTACATGAACCTACAGATATACCGATTTCTGCCATGAATCAGAGTTTGGCCCCAGAAAAAGAGCTCATGATACCATAATAGAGTTGAGAGAGAGTTCGAGTGAGGGACAAGAGAGAGAGAAAGGAGAAACAGAAATTGTGATTCTGATCTTATACAATGTATCAGTTTGTACAAGTATATATACAGCTGTGGTTAGCACAGCTGAGAGCTAGCTGCTCTAACTAACATTCAACCGAATGCTGACTCAGCATGTTAGTTGAGTTACAAGGGTCACTAGCTTAAGTTCTAAAGACTAGACCATGCTATACTCTGATAAGATACATGAACCTACATGAACAAGAGCATTAATCATTTGCTATTTCCAACACTCCCCTCAAGTTGGAGCATATAAGTTAAATGCTCCAAGCTTGGAACAAATGTACTGAATTCTAGGTCCACAGAGAGACTTTGTGGGTACCAAAGAGAATAAACTATGCAGTAAGCAAGACCCTTTTCGACACTATGCACAACAGTTTTTAGCATTTGAACTCCACCACAATATTCGAGCAAAAGTATAATGGACCAAACAGCCGGAAACTGGCTTGCCACATATTACATTTTCAGCTTCAACAGCTAAGCAAATCCATGACAGTACAGGTGCAAGACCATGACCAAACAGACTTCAAAAAAGAGAGCAGCAACATCCATCCAACCCATTGGACGGATAGGAATACATCCAACATATCACATACTATGCACCATTTGTTTCACAGGCACATCTAGGATGTCCATCATCTTATATTCAACGCAAAGTGCCAAGATGTGATTAGCATAGTCATTAAATGAGCTTCACAAAAACTCACCAGACTTCATATTTTAACATTGGAAGTGGCACCATGATGTTTCAAGAGAAAACAAATTAAAAACAATACGGTTTCTCTATTTACACTTCAAGCAAGCTTGTATTTATCATCTATGATTGGCTAATTGATAAAGGCGCAAAGTTGCAAACTAAAAGAGGAATTGGTCAATTGGACAAGACGCGTCGAAAGAGGAAATATTTTTTTTTAAGTACTTATGAAAGATAAAGAAAACAACAAACACCTAATGCCTAAACGAGATCACACGAGCTAAATATCGAAAGAGGCATAAGGAAAATCATAATTAGTTTTCTCGAGCTTGTCACTGAAGTTTATCCAAAACCAAAATTACCTTAGTGGTGGGATCCTTCCTGCCTAGCCTCTTCAAGTGCACGGCAATTTCGCTGTCTACATCCTGCATACCCAACCACAACATAAAGACAAGGTACAGAAACATTGATCACAATCATAAAGTAATATTGATATTCCAGTCAGTACTACTCAAAACGAAGCTGCAAACAAAGTCTCTTAGCATTAAAACCCTAAAATTCAAACTCAGTTCGGTCACGTACGACGCATAATCGAATGAATTAAAATTAAGATGAAATTCAGTAAAATAAATAAATAAATCAAATTAAGTTGATGAATACAAAAAAAAGGGGGGATATGGAATGAGAAAGACGTACAGCAGATGGAAGAGAGTCGTCGGTTGAAGGAGAAGGATCGAATCGAGAACTGCCGACAAAACCACCGAATCCGAGGGTGGGAACGGCGGCGGCGGGACCGGAGGGTAAGAGTGAGGCGGCGAGACTGCAAGGAAGAAATTGATTGTGAAGTATTGTTGATTGATTGGACTGTTAGTTAAGTAAAGGAATAGATTGTAATTTGAAGACCTGCTGCTGGATGGGCGAGCCTTGCTTCTGCTACCTTCTCCTTTCTGCTTCCCCATTCTTCCTCTCCTCTCTTCTTTCTTGTTACTTTCTTCTGTTACCTCTTTCTGTATATGTTTTTCAAGGAACTGCGCTCCTATGAGGCGGTGCTGTGTTTTGTTGCGTGACCAGGCTGCCGTCGCTGCTCCTGTCTAAGGCTGTCCTTGAGAGCTTTGAAGAGGATGGAGTTCAGTGGTTTAAGATGGAGTAAGTGGTGTCGTGGAAGTAAATCATTTTATTGTTCGGAAGTTTAGGGTATAAAAATTGGTGGTTTGGGTGGGATGAAGTGATTTGGGTTATCATCCCACTTCATTACTTGATAAACTCTCAAATAATGGTTTAATGCCTTTTAATCACTCCACTTCATTATTAATCATCCCGCATTCTCCCAAACATAGCATAAGCCTTCTATGCGAGCTAGCTACGAACCCCGAGGGTTGGTTTCGCGTGGGCAGATATTAGGTTTGATTCGGTACAAGGCAAGGAATCATTTAATTTGAAAAACATAATTATCTTTACTTGTTGTTCCTGCCAAGATCCATCTTGTCCGAATCTCCATAAAACATGAAACCAATGGGGTTATTTTATGATTTGGGCTTGACAGAATTCAGTGATTCCGGTCCTACGTATCCCAGTGGGAATCAAAGCCAGACGTAGTTCTAGGTTCATCCCTTGGCGGGGCGGTGATCTCGATCCCTTAATTTTGTATCGGACGAGTACTAGGGAGCAAGGACTGTTTGATAGTCTCTTGGTCGACGCTAGTTCCTCTAACACGCTTAAGGGAGAGTCACCCGTGTTCAGTCAAAAGTGTCCCTTCTTATGAGGGGTACTGCCCCTTTTATAATTTTCGGGATCGGCCGGGGTACTTGGGCTCGGTGGCGGGTTAATAACCTCGGCCAAGACACAAGCCCCCAAGCTCGAGCTTAAACAAGCGAAAAGAGTCGACAAGTATTAAACCGAGTGATACTTCGGCCATGTGGACTTCCTTCCTTCCTTATTTCAAGCCGTTATTTCAACCGAACCTGCCTTCCTTTTTGTATTTTAAGGCTTTGAACTCGGCCTCATTTTTACTTTCGGCATTGTGCTCGGTTCCTTTAATAATTTCAATGGCTCGAACTCGGCCTTTAGGCTCAGACTTGGCCTTAAGAAATTTAATGGCTCGCACTCGGTCACCAGGCTCAAACTTGGCCTTAAGAATTTGACTGGCTCGAACTCGTCCACCAAAATAAGATGCCTGCCGAGTAAATACTTCGGCAAGATAAGAGAAAATAAAGCAATATTCGCAATAAATTCTTTTATTGGATGGAGTCCGCGGTGTGCCTCGTTAAAACCTCCCTGGTCAAAACCCTTTTTGGGACAAAATACCGAGGTAGGAAAAAGAGTACAGCACCCGACTATATACATCAACTGCAGCTTAGTGCAGTGATCGGGCTGTGATCCAAGCTGTGTTGATATGTCCTCGGCCCTGGAGGACTTTGGGCTAGGGCCCATAGCCGGGGTAAGCTCGGTCAACCCGAGGTATAGGCAAGTCCTCGGGATTACATTCTCGGCCAGTACACAACAAGCCCCCCCGAGCTCCGAGCTTGAATAAGCGAAGGAGCTGATAAGTGTGAAACCGAGCTTATTCTTCGACCACACAAACTTTGTTCTTTCTTGATATACGTATTTGATTTGATTTCAATAATTTCGCGGCTTAAACTTGGCCTTAATAACTCGATAGCTCGAACTCGGTCATCAGGCTCAAACTTGGCCTTTAGAGATTTGGCTCGAACTCGGCCATTAGGCTCAAACTTGGCCTTTAGAATGTAATTGGCTCGGACTCGGCCATTAGGCTCAAACTTGGCCTTTAGAGTGTAATTGGCTCGGACTCGGCCATTAGGCTCAAACTTGGCCTTTAGAATGAAATTGGCTCGGACTCGGCCATCAGGCTCAAACTTGGCCTTTAGAATGTAATTGGCTCGAACTCGGCCATGAGGCTCAAACTTGGCCTTTAGAATATAATCGGCTCGAACTCGGCCGTTGGCTCGTACTCGGCCACCAGGCTCAAACTTGGCCTTTAGAAGATAACCGGTTCGGACTCGGCCGTTGGCTCGTACTCGGCCACCAGGCTCAAACTTGGCCTTTAGAATGAAATTGGCTCGGACTCGGCCATGAGGCTCAAACTTGGCCTTTAGAATATAATCGGCTCGAACTCGGCCGTTGGCTCGTACTCGGCCACCAGGCTCAAACTTGGCCTTTAGAAGATAACCGGCTCGGACTCGGCCGTTGGCTCGTACTCGGCCACCAGGCTCAAACTTGGCCTTTAGAAGATAACCGGCTCGAACTCGGCCGTTAGGCTCAAACTTGGCCTTTAGAATGAAATTGGCTCGGACTCGGCCACCAGGCTCAAACTTGGCCTTTAGAATGTAATTGGCTCGAACTCGGCCATGAGGCTCAAACTTGGCCTTTAGAATATAATCGGCTCGAACTCGGCCGTTGGCTCGTACTCGGCCACCAGGCTCAAACTTGGCCTTTAGAAGATAACCGGCTCGAACTCGGCCGTTGGCTCGTACTCGGCCACCAGGCTCAAACTTGGCCTTTAGAAGATAACCGGCTCGAACTCGGCCATTAGCTCGTACTCGGCCACCAGGCTCAAACTTGGCCTTCAGAAGATAACCGGCTCGAACTCGGCCGTTGGCTCGGACTCGGCCATTAGGCTCAAACTTGGTCTTTAGATAACTTCTGGCACTTCGATCAAAAAGTAATCTGCGGGCGAGCTTCTTCCTGTAAAATTCTGCAAAAAGATCCTTATCACTGATATAAGCAAGAAGCTTGACTACTTTCTCAAGGGTTTCTTCAATTGCTTCATCACTCAGTTTCTCGCTTCCAACCTTTTTAAGGACATTATCACAGAACATAGCTAATAGTTCTGCACTGGAACAGCCAGCAACAATTTTATTGCAGAATACCTCAAATGCTTCCTTTAATGACTTGTGGAACAGTGTGTGATTCATAAAGCAATCATTAACATATGCCATGTATTTGTCATGGAGCTCTACGAATTTTTTGATAAGGACTTGTTCCTGGATGCCGAGCCCATTTGCGGTCCGATTGTTAGCGGCTTCTTCATTCTTTGGACCAATCTTTACCCTCGTTTGTAATATCTTTGCTTGAATATATTGGCAATAGGTTCCAAGCCGCCAGGTATTTTATGGTAAAGCTTATACATCCTAGAGAGATCATCCGCCTTATCTTCTCTAAGCAAGGCATGGCAGCCGGAGTGCTCCTTATCCAGTAATTGGTTTGCATGTGCCACTAGCAACTCATATTGCACTTCATCTACCAACTCCGCTCGGTGCTAGAATGCAAGTAATGATGTACTCTATCCCTCTCCCTTTTCAAGCATTCCTCGGCCTTCAAGATATATTCTCAGGCAGGAGTCAACCTCAATCCAGTTGGTAGCCTTACTTTTGTAGTAATCAGAAGATAATCAAGCATATGTATCTCAAAATCCTGCTCATATTGATCCATTTACCCCATATCAATCTCAACAAATATATCAAAAACATTTTTCAACAACGATCTGTCAATCTGTTCGCCCTCACGTTCTTTGTCAATAAGAGTGATCACAGCTTCCCAAAGATTAACTCGGACCTCCATATAAACCAACTCACGGAAACAATTAAACCCAATCGCACCGAGTGCAGCCGGGAATGTCTTGTAATGAAGTATCGATCAAGATAATGGGAGAACCGAGAAAGCCACCTGACCATGACCTTATGGTTTAACCATCTTTGGACGAGCTCCCTCAACATGAATACATCATGCTTCTCTCTTAGAGATGGCAAAACTGTAGATTTAATATATTCATCAAAAGCCTTCTTGTATTTGTCATAAAGTTGTTGAGAATAATCATATGGTGACTTCTGTGTCCACATTTTATAGATTGTTGTGTAGAGCATCATATACTCCTCTGGAGAAAAAGGAGTTTCTGGTAACCCTTCCAGAATCCTCTTTAGCTTTGAAATCCCTTGGAGCATATAGTCCCATCCTTGCTCTAAATCAATAGCCTGCGGTTCCATATAAAGCATATAAAGCAGAAAAAGCATGATCAGCAAGCGCATAATGGGGAAGTATTTTTATAAGATAACGGACTTGGCCAAAGAATATAGTCAGTAGAAGACATCCGCATCATGCATGAGGCATTTTACTTGCCCAGCTTGAAATATTAGAGCTATTACGAGGTGGTCACCACTCACCATATATAAACAATGTGCTGATGAGTTGTGGAATAGCCATTACTATTTACTATTAAAAGTCAATTATTATGGCACATCAATAATTCGATGTGATGTGCATGGGCCACCATATATGCTTCATTTTAAAAGTTAGTTTGATAACATACGAAAGGAAAGATAAGAATATTTCTTCCCTGTATTTCTCTTCCGAGGAGAGTTTCTCCAACAGACATGGTGGAGAGCCTATCCTTCACACGTACATACTGCATGCTTTGCATGGTCTTCCGTCACAATTTCTTTGCCTTTCCCCATCTGGTCTCTCCTGATCCCTGCATTGGAGAACAGCTGCAATTTCATGTTTTCAAACCCACGTGTTTCTCATTAATCCAAAGCCATGATCCCTTGAGGATCCATGGCTTTGTCTAAATTATCCACGTCATGGAAAGTATCTTCTGCGCTAATCTCCATGTCTCCAGCACCTTCAGGATCAGACAACTTTGGAGGAGTAGAATGGTGCATCGCATGGGTGAAACCCAAGTTACTGAGTTGACTCACTGGTTCCCATGAATGCGGGTATAACTCGGATGGCCCAGGACATCATCATTAGACTCCCGTTTCCTCACCTTCTGCTCGTCCTGATCTTGAGTGGACATCGGATTGCAGCAAAGCCTTTTGTACTTTCTGGCAGAGATGAGCAACGAGAGTGGCTGCTTTCTTTGCAGCAGCGAGTTCCTTCTCTATCTGTGATAAATAGATTATCAAAACCAAGCCAGACCTTTACTTCCTCCACCCTCCTGGAATGAGCAAACGTTTCACTTAGAAAAATAACATTGGGGTGGTGGGAACGGGACTGGTCCCTGAGAGTTGGAACTGCTCGCAAGTTTCCCAAGCCTTGCAGTTCCAGCTTAGTATGATCATAATTTTCGGCAGGCCTGGAAACCAATCCCTGTCGTTAAAAAATGGTTGGACTCGGACTTCTCTTCAGCATCACCCCAAGGAATTTGTTATGGACGTAAACTCCTGCATGGGGATTTCATGCAACATTGAACTATCCCCTCTCCATCCCAAAACCGCAAAGACCCTGAGAATTGCATGTGCGTTTCATAAATCAGGTTTGAACCTTCGAATAATCTCCTGCGTGTGGTGATTACTCTTCTTGCTGGCAAAGCCACGAACATTCCAAGATAAGATAGTTGTTTCTTTAAAGCTATTCATTAAGAATTGTTTAAAGGTAAGACCACAGACCAACCTACCCTTGTATCATTTCCAACGCCTCTGCCACAATCTCATCCTCCTCTTCCTCACTCTCCTCATCCATATCCAACACCTCATTTCCTCTCTCATGCGATTTGCCCGCTTTATTCAAGTCCGGAGGTTCTGGTTCATCAAGAAGCCTTAGGTGATTAGGGCTCACCATATCCACATGCATGGCTGCCATGTTCACGTAAAGTTTCTGCCTGGTCCATTCCCTCATTCTGCTTACCCTTCATGATTCCCTTCACCCCAACCATTTTATTCATTGGTGGGCCCTCCGTTGTTCCTATATGTGGCTCGAGTTGGTTAGTGGTCATCTTACCACCTGACACAACTTGTGAATTTAATGGTTTTGAGAAAATATTTGGAATATCCTCAATCCCCTTATTCACGGCATTCTGTCCCTCTTTTCTAGGCCTTTTTTTCTTTACCCAAACCTTATCTCCATTAAAATTATTATATCCTTGTTGATAACATGATCCTCTAGCACCCTCCTTACCACCAAAACCACTACCTTCCTTATCCATATCTTTAAATACGGCAAATTTGTTGTGATTTGGATTGAGTCTGTCATTAAAACGACTATTATCTCCCCCCATCTTCTTGGCCCCACGTGCGAGCTTTTTGGGTTTTTGAACCTCAATCCAATCCCCGTGTAACGCCCCCATTCTGAAATCTCGCAATCTTGATTAGGGTTTTTCGATTTTGAATTTGTTCCTGGTATGGCTTGCTCCGCCGCAGCCACACCCGCACCCTCTTCCGCCACCATATTCTCCTCTGCATTGACCTCATTTTCTAAGGTGCAGTTTTTGCCAATATGCCCAAACATGCCGCACTACTTACACAGCAAGTGAAGTCCTTCGTATTCTACGTGAAACCATCGCCACATTGCTAGAAACCCAATACTCTTACCAAGTAGAGTCACGAACACCGCATCCTTCCACGGCTTCCATAATTCCTCCACGATTTCCCCTTTGATGTAGCATCTTGGTTTCAACCGATCCCCCTCATCCCATTGAACCTTAAACATACATCTTATTAGCCAACAAGTTGACCTTTTGCGTCCTTGGAAGAGGCTCTTTCGCACCCATCAGTTTGCCTCTAAAAGATACTCTCACGCCAGCCCCTCCCCCTACACCATCAGGCGGTTTTGGTTGAGGTTGGCCACCTTCCCCATTTTCTCTCTCCCGGTCTTTCTTCCATCTTCCTGTATTCACCATGATTTGTGGTATGGGAAAGTTTTGCTTCGATTCCCACAGACGGTGCCAAATGTTCCTGCCAAGATCCGTCTTGTCCGAATCTCCATAAAACGTGAAACCAAGGGGGTTATTTTATGATTTGGGCTTGACAGAATTCAGTGATTCCGGTCCTACGTATCCCAGTGGGAATCAAAGCCAGACGTAGTTCTAGGTTCATCCCTTGGCGGGGCGGTGATCTCGATCCCTTAATTTTGTATCGGACGAGTACTAGGGAGCAAGGACTGTTTGATAGTCTCTTGGTCGACGCTAGTTCCTCTAACACGCTTAAGGGAGAGTCACCCGTGTTCAGTCAAAAGTGTCCCTTCTTATGAGGGGTACTGCCCCTTTTATAATTTCTGGACTGGGCCGGGTACTTGGGCTCGGTGGCCGGGTTAATAACCTCGGCCAGTACACTTGTGATTTAAAAAAAACATAAAAATAATTATCTTTAGCTCTTTACTTCGATTCGAATTTAATTAATTAATTTTAAATTAAAATTAGTTTGGATTTGATTAAATGATTCGGTTTTTTATCAACATAATAATCATTTTGCTAACTTTTTGATTGGATCAAGGGAATCCTCTCGTCGATAATCAGATATTAATCCCTTTCAAGGTGATCACCAAATTGCATGTTATCTTTCACAACAAATCTTTCTATATATACGTTATGAATCAAACTTCTAACCGCTTGTTTAAGGAACATAATTATTTATTTGGTAAAAATTAGTGGATAGCAAATAAGCTAGTTTCTGTAAAAAAAAACTAGTTGATTGAATTTGAAGTATCCGATAAAACTAACAATTGAGTTAACTGATAAATATAAAATAAAAAGACGTTTTTATATTTATATATATATATATATATAATTATCACTTTCAATAGTTTAATTTATTTTAAATTATTTATCATCTCAAAAACTAAAATATTAATTATTTTATTTATTTTTAGTTATTTATTTTCATTAAATAAAATGTGATAATGAAAATAAAATTACATGTTGATATAACTGTTTATATAAGTTTTATTTTTTACAAACAAGAATATATTTTCTATTAATTTTTATCCTAAATATATATCTAGTTAGTAAAACTAGTTAATATATATATATATATATATATATATATATATATATATATATATATATATATATATATATATATAGCGTTGCATAATTTATATGTGTGATTTGTCTTTCTTACATGGGAGGGTCAAGGGCGCAACTGGTATGAATTTATTGTTTGGAAGTTTAATGATAAAATCTTAAACCTTTAAATTGGAGGGTATAAAAATTGGTGGCTTGGGTGGGATGGAGTGATTTGGGTTATCATCCCATTTCATTACTTAATAAACTCTCAAACAATGGTTTAATGCCTTTTAATCACTCCACTTCATTATTAATCATCCCGCATTCTCCCAAACATAGCATAAGCCTCCTATGCGAGCTAGCTACGAACCCCTAGGGTTGGTTTTGCGTGGGCGGATATTAGGTTTGATTCGGTACAAGGCAAGGAATCATTTAATTTGAAAAACATAATTATCTTTACTTGTGATTTAAAAAAAACATAAAATAATTATCTTTAGCTCTTTACTTCGATTCGAATTTAATTAATTAATTTTAAATTGAAATTAGTTTGGATTTGATTAAATGATTCGGTTTTTCATCAACATAATAATCATTTTTGCTAACTTTTTGATTGGATCAAAGGAATCCTCTCGTTGATAGTCAGATATTAATCCCTTTCAAGGTGATCACCAAATTGCATGTTATCTTTCACAACAAATCTTTCTATATACACATTATGAATCAAACTTCTAACCGCTTGTTTAAGGAACATAATTATTTATTTGGTAAAAATTAGTGGATAGCAAATAAGCTAGTTTCTGTAAAAAAAACTAGTTGATTGAATTTGAAGTATCCGATAAAACTAACAATTGAATTAACTGATAAATATAAAATAAAAAGACGTTTTTATATTTACATATATATATATATAATTATCACTTTCAATAGTTTAATTTATTTTAAATTATTTATCATCTCAAAAACTAAAATATTAATTATTTTATTTATTTTTAGTTATTTATTTTCATTAAATAAAATGTGATAATGAAAATAAACACCAGTGGAAAATATACATTAGACGGTAAATGTTTACGTCAGTTAACCAAAAGTTAGACATTAAAAAGGGGGTGGTGGCAGTTTTGTAAATATCAGACTTCATTAATTCAATTTTAACGTCAGTTGTTTTAATGACTGACATTAAAAGTGAAGTGACTGACTTTTAACGTCAGTTAAATAAACAACTGATGTTAACAGTGAACATTTTAACGTTAGTTCGATAAAGAACTGACGTTAAAAGTGAGTCACTTCACTTTTAACGTCAGACCTTACATCAACAGACGTTAAAGGTTATTTTAATAATTTTTTTATTTAGCATACGTACCCTTCCGCATTGCCTTCCGCATTGCCTTCCTCAAAGTTTCAGTTTCACATGAATTGCTTTGATGTTTTGTGTTTCTGTTTTGAAAACTAAAATATATGTGCGAAGTATAAGTTAAATCAATAACCCAAACCGGATCTCATTCATGAAGTGTAATATAGATTGATACAGAAGATTGAAAGGGTTTAAAATCCTATAAAAAGTTACATTGAAAGGGTTTAAAATCCTAAACATTAAAGCTACATCCCATCAGAGAGTTTTATGAAATATGTCAAAGGGAAAACTATACTTCGAAGACCTCAGAAAACTGGGGGGCATGAGAGAGCTCAAGAGAGGCAAAAACAGGTGCACTAGATCTGTTTCAAGCAAAGGCAGTGGTTCCAGAGACTTCCATGACGGTCACTTGCTGCCAAAGCTGAGGTTTTGGAACTGTGACGCCCGAGCACCTGATTTGCCCTCCAGCAGCTGATTCTCTGGAAGGATGATAAGGTGAGCAACTCACATAATGTGGTTTACTCAAACTTATCACCCATGTAATGTGATTTACACAAACTCAGAAGTTGTTTGACCATTAAGACAAAGATCTTTGAGTCTAGGAATAGGAAGAAAGAGTGATGAAGTTAATCTCCATGGCAGAGCCATATTGTGAAGCCGAAAATTAAAAGGATGGAAGGAAGCTATTTATAGGAGCAGGGGATGAAGTTACTAAGCTATTCTGATTTTCTTGAAAACTTATCTATAAACTTAATGCTCATTAAGAGGATTAAGTTACAAGGTGCATGGGTAAGTAGCACAGTAGTCAAAGGAATTAATGTTTTTGCAGATATCTATACACTTTTAACGTCAGTTGTTTAAAAAAACTGACATTAAAAGTGTTTTTTAAAAAAAAATATTTATTGTTAACGTCAGTTTTTTATACAATCGGCGTTAAAAGTTTGATTTTTACTTGATTAAATAAATAGTGAGCGTAAATAATCCTATATATTATAAACTTGCAGAATGAATATTGGAAATAATGTAATTAATATACGGGAACTTGGCAGTCATAAATTAAGTTGACGTTAAAAATGAGGTGGTGACAGTTTGTAAATATTAAATCACTATTTGCGTCAGTTCTATAAATAACTGACGTAAATAATTATGAAACTCATTTCATTGGTTGTCATGTCCCTGTTGTCCCTCTTAACGCAGATCACTCCATATAGTACTGCAGTTTATTTCTAAACCTTTTTTTTATACAAGTTTATTTTTAATTTCTATTAATTAGCTTGAATTAGTAAACAAATTCTTGTGGAAATTAAAATAAATAAACACTTAACATAAAACAAGTTATATGTATAATCAAATCGTATGCCATTGAAGCGATTCATAAGTTAAAATTACATGATTAAAAGATAAAAAATTTCTGCAACATAGCCCTAAAATATAAAAAAGTTTCTGCATCAACATAATTTTCTTCTCAGTCCTGTCATCAGAAACTCCAATGGATGCATCACCTCCCTCACTTGAATTCCATGATGCAAAGTAAATCCTCAGTCACTAGTAGTGAAAGCAAAGTGAAATGGATCTTTGCATCTTTCTTCTTCACTGGAATTCCTTGATGCATCGTCTTGAATCCACAATCACTTGCTTCCAAATCAAAGTGAAAGGGATGACGGGGAAGAAATAAAGTGAGAGAATCACATTACGTGATTCACCCAACCTTACCATCCATGTAATGTGATTTACACAAACTCAGAAGTTGTTTGACCATTAAGACAAAGATCTTTGAGTCTAGGAATAGGAAGAAATAGTGATGAAGTTAGTCTCCATGGCAGAGCCATATTGTGAAGCAGAAAAAATTAAAAGGATGGAAGGAAGCTATTTATAGGAGCAGTGGATGAAGTTACTAAGCTATTCTGATTTTCTTGAAAACTTATCTATAAACTTAATGCTCATTAAGAGGATTAGGTACAAGGTGAATGGGTAAGTAGCACAGTAGTCAAAGGAATGAATGTTTTTGCAGAAACTAATAAACTTTTAACGTCCGTTGTGTAATACAACTGACGTAAGAAGTGTGAGTGTTTTTAACGTCAGTTTCTTAATACAACTGACGTTAAATATATGACCTTTAACGTCAGTTTTTACTAACAACTGACGTAATAAGTGTCAGAGTTTTTAACGTCAGTTTCTTAAGACAATTGACGTTAAATATATGATCTTTAACGTCAGGTTTTACTAACAACTGACGTAAAATGTTGTTTTATTTTAATTTTAACGTTTACACCCGCGCGCCTTCTGCACTTCTCTGTACGTCTCTTTTCTCTTTTCATCACGCTCAACCCTCACTCTCAACCCTCACTCTCGCTCTCACTCTGCCCTAATCGCGAGCTCATCTCCACCGCAACCACCGCGAGGGCTTCTTCGCCACCACCGTGAGGTACACTCTTAACCCCTAACTCTGTCTTTCCTGCTCATTCTTTGCAATAACTTGAAATCTCTCTTTCCCCTTCCCGCGCACTAACTCTCCTTGTCCCTCTGCTCTCAGTAACCACATCGGACGTTGGCCACCACTCGAGCTTCCCCCCCACCACCACGCGAGCTCCTATTTCTGGTGAGTCTTTAGGGCACATTTTTTTATTTTTGGTTTTGAGTGCATTCATGTTGCTCTGCTGGTTGAAACTGTAGTCTCAGTAGTTGAAACTTGAAACCGTGAGTTTGAGTTGTTTGGAATGTCTCTATTTTTGGTTTTGAGTGTATGTTGAAACTGTAGTCTCAGTAGTTGTAACTTTAAACCGTGAGTTTGAGTTGTTTGGAATGTCTCTATTTTTGGTTTTGAGTGCATCTTTGCTCTCTTTGGTTGATCTGTCACGGCCGTGATGCTCATCACGGCTAGGCCGTGATCAGTTCTGCCTATGAGGGTCTGGTTCAGTTGGCACGTTACGGCCGTGATGGACATCACGGCCAGGCCGTGACCAGTGCTTGGCAATCTTCAAAACTATAGTTTTCAATCTCCCGTATTGTCCTTATATTGGATATATAGATGTTTTGTATATCTACAGGACCTATCTAGTTATTTTTATTTATACTTCTGTATTTATTTTGAGTTATAACCTATGTTAATACATATATATTGTTTCTGAACAGGCATACATATGGATCAGTCGGATAGCCCACATGCACGGGAGGACACTGTGGGGGTTTCGCAGGACCCGATCACGTCTACGCCTGATTCTAGTGTAAGTTTGCATGTTATATACTATCTTTAGTCCTTCTTTTTAATGTAAGTTTATAATGTTACAACCCTCTATTTTATCATTTTTTTGTCCATACAGACATCACTAGCTGCTAACTCATCGTCCTCCACATGTGCCATACTAAAACTCTCTTTTGTGCTCACATATGAAGCGTTGGCAAGCCTTGCGGTGTCCTGGGATGTACCGACGGAGGAAAGCTCTCTGGCAAGCGCCTGCTTGAATTCTGGGTTGGCTATTAAGCCTTGCATCAGATGTGTTGTAATATCTGGGTTGGACATGAGGTGCTGAGTAATGTCAGCCAAAATTGATGCTTCATTGACCACCCGCTTTCGTGAAGCAGACTTGCCATAATATTGTTTGATGGTCACGTTCCCAGGAACACCGAGAACCCGACCAGGATGGTCTTTCTTGCCTAGAGCAGTCATCAAGACGTCCTACCGTCCAGAAGGGACAAATGCGCCCTGGGAGGATTTTGCTTTAAGATCCATCTACAATGAAAAAAAAAAAGAAAAAACGTGCAAGTGAAAAGTGTTACAAATATCTATACAAATATCAATTGAAATCAAGTTAATTATTTACTTACAATCTTATCTGCCACTTCGCGAGTGGCATCAACTTTAAAAGATCCCGCCTTTGTCATGCGGCCGGCTAACCAGACATCCTCGCGGTCGATGTCCGACGGAGGACTTGATGGTGTGCCCTCAGGCACCTCTCCTCTTTTAATCCTAGCAGAGTGCTCTTTCTGCTTCGCGCCTCGCCCTATCCGCCATCATCTGCTGGATCCGAGTATGGTACCCACCCTGAGACATGGTGTGGCGGTGGACGTTCTTCGCCTGATTCTGCCGACCCTTATTTGCCTTAGCCTATTCAAACAAAAACACATAATTAAATACAGTTAAATGATCTAAAATAAGCATACAAAATTAACTTAATCAACCAACCTGAAATTCTTCATCCTGTCGACTCCTGGCAAACATATCCCAAGTATCCTGATCAATCCAGGGATAATCCGAGAACATTTTATCAAGCCGCTTCTTCCCAGATACATAATACCTGGTAAGATCATGCTTGAACCCATTCCAACGCTTTGATGCCATTTTCATACATTTATGACGATGATCCTCGTCATTTGGCACAGTCCAAGCTACCTACAAATTAGATACATATATAACAACTGATCCATATGGGCTGTGTCCTCCCGTGCATGTGGGCTATCCGACTGATCCATATGTATGCCTGTTCAGAAACAATATATATGTATTAACATAGGTTATAACTCAAAATAAATACAGAAGTATAAATAAAAATAACTAGATAGGTCCTGTAGATATACAAAACATCTATATATCCAATATAAGGACAATACGGGAGATTGAAAACTATAGTTTTTGAAGATTGCCAAGCACTGGTCACGGCCTGGCCGTGATGTCCATCACGGCCATAACGTGCCAACTGAACCAGACCCTCATAGGCAGAACTGATCACGGCCTAGCCGTGATGAGCATCACGGCCGTGACAGATCAACCAGCAGAGCAACATGCACTCAAAACCAAAAATAGAGACATTCCAAACAACTCAAACTCACGCTTTAAAGTTACAACTACTGAGACTACAGTTTCAACATACACTCAAAACCAAAAATAGAGACATTCCAAACAACTCAAACTCACGGTTTCAAGTTTCAACTACTGAGACTACAGTTTCAACCAGCAGAGCAACATGCATGCACTCAAAACCGTGAATAAAAAAATGTGCCCTAATTAAAGACTCACCAGAAATAGGCACTCACGTGGTGGTGGGGGGGAAGCTCGAGTGGTGGCCAACGTTCGATGTGGTTATTAAAGCAGAGGGACAAGGAGAGTTAGTGCGCGGGAAGGCCAGGGGAAAGAGAGATGTCAAGTTATTGCAAAGAATGAGCGGGAAAGACAGAGTTAGGGGTTAAGAGTGTACCTCACGGTGGTGGCGAAGAAGCCCTCGCGGTGGTTACGGTGGAGATGAGCTCGCGATTAGGGCAGAGTGAGAGCGAGAGCGAGAGTGAGGGTTGAGCGTGATGAAAAGAGAAAAGACGTACAGAGAAGTGGAGAAGGCGCGCGGGGGTAAACGTTATAATTAAAATAAAACAACATTTTACGTCAGTTTTTGGTAAAACCTGACGTTGAAGATCATATATTTAACGTCAGTTGTCTTAATAAACGGACGTTAAAAACTCTCACACTTATTACGTCAGTTGTTAGTAATAACTGACGTTAAAGGTCATATATTTAACGTAAGTTGTATTAAGAAACTGACGTTAAAAACACTCACAACTTCTTACGTCAGTTGTATTACACAATGGACGTTAAAGGTTTATTAGTTTCTGCAAAAACATTCATTCCCTTGACTACTGTGCTACTTACCCATTCACCTTTGTACCTAATCCTCTTCATGAGCATTAAGTTTATAGATAAGTTTTCAAGAAAATAAGAATAACTTAGTAACTTCATCCACTGCTCCTATAAATAGCTTCCTTCCATCCTTTTAATTAATTTTCTGCTTCACAATATGGCTCTGCTGTGGAGATTAACTTCATCACTCTTTCTTCCTATTCCTAGACTCAAAGGTCTTTGTCTTAATGGTCAAACAACTTCTGAGTTTGAGTAAATTACATTACATGGATATTAAGGTTGGGTGAATCACGTAATGTGATTCTCTCACTTTATTTCATCCCCATCATCCCTTTCACTTTGCTTTGGAAGCAAGTGATTGTGGATTCAAGATGATGCATCAAGGAACTCCACTGAAGAAGAAAGATGCAAAGATCCATTTCACTTTGCTTTCTTGCTAGTGATTCGAGGATTTACTTTGCATCTTGGAATTCAAGTGAGGGAGGTGATGCATCCATTGGAGTTTCGATGACAGGGGTGAGAAGAAAATGATGTTGATGCAGAAACTTTTTTATATTTTAGGGCTATGTTGCAGAAATTTTTTATCTTTTAATCATGTAATTTTAACTTATGAATCGCTTCAATGTCATACGATTTGATTATACATATAACTTGTTTTATGTTAAGTGTTTATTTATTTTAATTTGCACAATAATTTGTTTACTAATTCAAGCTAATTAATAAAAATTAAAAATAAACTTGTATAAAAAAAAGGTTTAGAAATAAACTGCGAGTACTATATGGAGTGATCTGCGTTAAGAGGGACAACGGGGACATGACAACCAATGAAATGAGTTTCATAATTATTTACGTCGATTATTTATAGAAGCGACGCAAATAGTTTACCCACCACCTCATTTTTAACGTCAACTTAATTGATGACTGCCAAGTTCCCGTATATTAATTACATTATTTCCAATATTCATTTCTGCACGTTTATAATATATAGGATTATTTACGTCAGCCTATTTATTTAATCAAGTAAAAATCAAACTTTTAACGTCGGTTGTATAAAAAGCGATGTTAACAATTAATATTTTTTATTTGAAAAACACTTTTAACGTCGCTTTTTTTAAAAAAGCGGCGTTAAAAGTGTATAGATATCTGCAAAAACATTCATTCCTTTGGTATCTTTGTGCTACTTACCCATGCACCTTGTAACTCAATCCTCTTAATGAGCATTAAGTTTATAGGTAAGTTTTCAACAAAATCAGAATAGCTTAGTAACTTCATCCCCGCTCCTATAAATAGCTTCCTTCCATCCTTTTAATTTTCTCGCTTCACAATATGGCTCTGTAGTGAGATTAACTTCATCACTCTTTCTTCCTATTCCTAGACTCAAAGGTCTTTGTCTTAATGGTCAAACAACTTCCGAGTTTGAGTAAATTACATTACATGGGTGATAAGTCCGAGTAAATTACATTATGAGAGTTGCTCACCTTATCACCTTCCTGGAGAATCACTTTGGAGGGCTAATCGGGTGCTCGGGGGTCACAGTTCCAAAACCTCGGCCTTTGGCAACAAGTGACCGTCTTGGAAGTCTCTGGAACCACTGCCTTTGCTTGAAACAGATCTAGTGCACCTGTTTTTGCCTCTCTCTTGAGCTCTCTCATGCCCCCCAATTTTCTGAGGTCTTCGGAGTATAGTTTTCCCTTTGGCATATTTCATAAAACTCTCTGATGGGATGTAGCTTTAATGTTTAGGATTTTAAACCCTTTCAATGTAACTTTTTATAGGATTTTAAACCCTTTCAATGTAACTTTTTATAGGATTTTAAACCCTTTCAATCTTCTGTATCAGTCTGTATTACAGTACTTCATGAATGAGAACCGGTTTGGGTTATTGATTCAACTTATAGTTTTCAAAAACAGAAACACAAAACATCAAAGCAATTCATGTGAAACTGAAACTTTGAGGAAGGCAATGCGGAAGGGATCGTATACTAGATAAAAATATTATTAAAATTACCTTTAACGTCTGTTGATGTAAGGACTGACGTTAAAAGTGAAGTGACTTACTTTTAACGTCAGTTCTTTATAGAACTGACGTTAAAATGTTCACTGTTAACGTCAGTTTTTTATTGAACTGGCGTTAAAAGTGAGTCACTTCACTTTTAACGTCAGTCATTAAAACAACTGACGTTAAAATTGAATTAATGAACTCTGATATTTACAAAACTGCCACCACTTCCTTTTTAACGTCTAGCTTTTGGTTAACTGACGTAAACCTTTACCGTCTAATGTATATTTTCCACTAGTGTTGAGGTGTCCTTCGATGCTAATCTAAATGCCCAGGGACCTCGTGCTAAAGAATTTAATAAGTGGGTGTTTCTACAAGTGAAGCAGCACGTAAGCATCAACTACAACCACTGGAATGACGTTCCACAGAACGTTAAGGATCAGATTTGGGAGGCTATCACGGTATTTTACCTTTACATTCGTTTGATTTACATTATTAGATAATTATCCGAGTTATAATCCATCCAGTTGTTATGTATCTAATGTGTAGGTAGCTTGGACTGTGTCAAATGACGAGGATCATCGTCATAAATGTTTGAAAATGGCATCAAAGCGTTAGAATGGGTTCAAGCACGATCTTACCAGGTACTATGTATCTGGGAAGAAGCGGCTTGATAAAATGTTCTCGGATTATCCCTGGATTGATCAGGATACTTGGGATATGTTTGCCAAGAGTCGACAGGATGGAGAATTTCAGGTTGGTTGATTAAGTTAATTTTGTATGCTTATTATAGATCATTTAACTGTATTTAATTATGTGTTTTTGTTTGAATAGGCTAAGGCAAATAAGGGTCGGTGAGAATCGGGCGAAGAACGTCCACCGCCACACCATGTCTCGGGGTGGGTACCGGACTCGGATCGAGCGGATGATGGCGGATAGGCGAGGGCGAGCGGGAAGAGCACTCTGCTAGGATTGAAAGAGGAGAGGTGTCTGAGGGCACACCATCAAGTCCTCCGTCGGACATCGACCGCGAGGATGTCTGGTTAGCCGGCCGCATGACAAAGACGGGATCTTTTAAAGTTGATGCCACTCACGAAGTGGCAGATAAGATTGTAAGTAAATAATTAACTTGATTTCAATTGATATTTGTATAGATATTTGCAACACTTTTCACTTGCACATTTTTTCATTTTTTTTCATTGTAGATGGATCTTAAAGCAAAATCCTCCCAGGGCGCATTCGTCCCTTCTGGATGGCAGGACGTTTTGATGACTGCTCTAGGCAAGAAAGACCATCCTAGTCGGGTTCTCGGTGTTCCTGGGAACGTGACCATCAAAGAATATTATGGCAAGTCCGCTTCACGAAAGCGGGTGGTCAATGAAGCATCAATTTTGGCTGACATTACTCAGCACCTCATGTCCAACCCAGCTATTACAACACATCTGATGCAAGGCTTAATATCCAACCCAGAATTCAAGCAGGCGCTTGCCTGAGAGCTTTCCTCCGTCGGTACATCCCAGGACACCGCAGGGCATGCCAACCCTTCACATGTGAGCACAAAAGAGAGTTTTAGTAGGGCACATGTGGAGGACGATGAGTTGGCAGCTAGGGAGCGGGAGTTGGAAGTCCAGCGCCATGAGCATGAGTTGGAAATGAAAAGGCGTGAGCTTGAGTTGGACTCCAAACGACGTGAGCTCGAAATGTTAACAAAGATATTTATTCATTATTAATGTCCAAATTAGTCAAATAATTACTTGTGTTTTTTTTAATTATCAAGAACTTATCTATTTTATTTTTCCTAAACTGAAGGCCAAGTCGACGTCGGTGTCGTTGTCACCTATCACTCGTTTGTTCTCACTTGGTGAGGATTATGCGTTTGAGATTTTTGAATGTCCATTGGAGCACGATGGATGGGTGGCACGCCCAGATCAACGGAGGATATTTACCTTCTGTGGTGACGATCTCGGGAACGCCTGCAGAAATAGCGTCTGAATGAATAGCAATGTTTTCAGTCTCTGGTGCACGTAAGTTAATTTTAATTTTATAACTTATTTATTTTTGGTATTTTTCCATTTAATAATTTATTTTAATTTCAATATATATATTATGTAATTAACATCCACACCTTTTCATATCTTAGGTATCTCCATCGTCTTCAGCTTGATAAGGGCGTTGCATCAGTTTACGGTTTCTTAGATTTGTCAATCCTTCTGCCCGATTTCTTTGCTGGCAATGCATTTAGTAAATACTTAGGGAACTTGTTGGGATACAATCCGAAAGAATTATATCTGGCTCCCTACTGTATGAAAAGCCATTGGCAGTTGTTCGTACTTCACCCGTCTAGGCATAAAGTCATATTCTTCTGCTCTCTCCACCAAGATCCGCCACCGAAGGTTGTGGAAGCTGTAAATAAGTAAGTAACTAATCTTAAATTTAATTTAAGTTTTAATATCAGTTGTTTTTAGTTTATTACACACATGATATATGAATTTGTTAATTGATCGACATGATTATTTGTTTATGATAGCGCGCTGAAGGCGAGTAGCATAAGTTGCGCCAACGGGAGAAGTAGGACTTCTAAGGCTAAAGCAAATCCTGTATGAAACATCCTCAAGGTTTGGTAGTTTATTTATCAAATAATTAATATTATAATTACTAATTTATATGTATATTCAACTGACGTTGAAATTAATTTTGTTGGTAGTCTCGATTTCAAATTGACGGGTGGTCGTGCGGCTATTATGTGATGCTTCATATGCTGAACATAGTCTCCACATCTATTACGGATGGATGGATTAAGGTAATATTTAAACAACTTGTTAAATTATATATTATAGTTTTGAAGATGATTTGCATTGATGTTATTGTTATTATTTGAACGTGTGTAGGCATTTAACGACCAATCGCCTATTCAAAAAGATGAGTTAAGAGACTTGAGGATGCGCTTCGCTGAATTCTTCTTCAAGTATACGACTGAAAAAAGGAATTGACAAGATACCTCCGCAATACTTAGATAAATAGTTTTTTTGTTAGACTTTAGAAACTAATTAATAACATGTATATATATATCCTTAGATTGGTAGTTTTGTTTTTTAGACATTGGAACTAAAATTTATTTATATATATATATGGGTTTTGGTTTTAAGTCCCCCCATTGTTCCATTTTTCCTTTGCAATTCTGTAATGTGTGTGATATTCTGTGTTACTGGGATATTTACTGAATGCAGGGATAGCTGAGGGGAGTGATATTTTAAAACTGAATTTAAAAAAAAAACCTATTAGCGTCAGTTGTATCAAACAACTGACGTTAATAGTATTTTATAAAATATAAAGTACGCTATTAACATCAGTTGTTTATTGAAACTGACGTTAAAATTAAACCTTTAACGTCAGTTCTTTATAACCACTGACGTTAGTTTTAACAAAATTAACGTCCGTTGTCTTAAAGAACTGACGTTAATTATTTTATGTTTAACGTCATTGTTTATATAAGTTTTATTTTTTTACAAACAAGAATATATTTTCTATTAATATTTATCCTAAATATATATCTAGTTAGTAAAACTAGTTATTATATATATATAGCGTTGCATAATTTATATGTGTGATTTGTCTTTCTTACATGGGAGGGTCAAGGGCGCAACTTGTATGAATTTTTTTAAAATAACATGTGTGATTTATTTTTGAAGAAATTACACTAATTTTATTCAATACTTGTCTTGATTAGGCTTCACATTCATATTGTTTAAGTAATTATATTTTTTTAGAGAAGTTTTAGTAATTATATTAACTTTTGAAGTTTATTTTATCATTGTATTTAATCTTCGAGACTTATGATGTTATTATACTTATTTTTCTAAGATTTTTATTGTCATCAAACTTACATATCTTACAACATAAATTTTAAGAAAAGTGTGTGTAACTTTAAAAGAAAAGAAGTGATGAATATAATTAAACCAAAATTTAAAGGAAACGAATATATATATATGATTTCTTGTTTATTTATGGTGCTAGATATATTTCATAATTCCACTGTCATTTTTTAGGCTATAAAGAATTCAACATTCGTATGAATAGGAGGTTGATACGATTATGAGCTTGTAAATGTGTGAAAGGAAAAGACTGTACCAAAAAAAAAAATTTGTTAGTTAAGTAAAGGAATAGATTGTAATTTGAAGACCTGTTGCTGGATGGGCGAGCCTTGCTTCTGCTACCTTCTCCTTTCTGCTTCCCCATTCTTCCTCCCCTCTCGTCTTTCTTGTTACTTTCTTCTGTTACCTCTTTCTGTATATGTTTCAAGGAACTGCACTCCTATGAGGCGGTGCTGTGTTTTGTTGCGTGACCAGGCTGCCGTCGCTGCTCTTGTCTAAGGTTATGTTTGAGAGTTTTGGAGATGATGGAATGGAGTGGTTAGTAATGAAGTAATTTAAGATGGAATGGAGTGGAGTGATAGAAGTAAACCACTCTATTGTTTGGAAGTTTAATGATAAAATCTCAAACCCCCAAGTTTAATGATCCTATTTCACCCCATTATTCAAAATTGGATTTTTATGCCTTTTTATATGTTATTTTGAAGCACAAGAAGCAATTACTAGCTTCCAATCTTCACTCCTTTTCTCCTTGGATTATGTCTTTCTCAGTCTCAGGTAAGCATTTAAGTTGTGGTTGATTTTTGCATTTTTGGTGGCATTTGACAATTTCTTGCTTACTGGATTTTGTTTCTCTACTTCTGGAAAATGGGGTTGGGGTAATTTTTTTGGTAATAAATTGGTGTATATTGGTTTATATTTGAGTTTTGTGTATAATAATTATCACCAGCAATTCTAATATAACTTAATCCCAATATTCTATGAATTTTGGTTCCTTACGTCACACAAATGGAAATATTTCCTTTGCCTTGTGGTCACACTTCATCTTCCTATAATTTTAACAAGGTCAAGATCCCCCTCTATGATTATCCATTTTGTTTGCATTGATTTTATTTTATTTTTTACTTTTGTCAATTTGGACTTCACTTTCCCGTTTTGCTTTGTTAATCCATGAGAATCGAAACACTGAATCACATGGGACAAAGAGCAGATTCTAGGGGCGGAGTTGTAGCAGTAAGAGACGCAGCAATAACAAATGCATGTGGTTAGAAACAATGATAGCCACTCACAAAAATCACAATAACAAGGGGCAAGCAGCAATTTCAATTGCAAGTGGGTAGAAGCAACCACATATTTTAGTTTGTAGAAAGGGGTTGGCTTAATTTCAGATCAAAACACAGACTTCAGTCGTAGCAAGATTGCATCAGCCAATGTTTTTCAATTGAGTTAGTTTCAGCAGTATCTTCTAGATTTAGGTTTTGATGACCAAAAAAATTATCCCAACCCTGTAACCTTCTATTTCACATTCTTATTAGGTTTTGATTTTTTTATTTTTGCTTTTTGGTTTCTGTCTTTCAAGTGTAATGTAACACCATGTTTTTCGTGAGTGCTTTTCTTTAAAGCTTGTTTGACTGTTTAAGTTGATTTTGTTAAGTTAAGTTGTTGATTGAAGGCTAGGTGGGATTTTAGCTTAAAAAGTCCATTTCTGGTAGATGAGCACGACCGTGCTCATTAGCCAGCATGCCCGTGCTTAAAGTCAGAAGCGTGTTTCTGATTTTAAGTTGAGCACGCCCGTGCTCAAGGTGCTGACCGCGTCTCGCTGACGCTAAATGAGCACGACCGTGCTCAGGTGCAGCCTATATATTGTTGGCACAGATTTCGAGGGTTACGTTTTAACCCTATTTCTGGTAGCAGCAGCCACCCTATTGCGGCCAGAGCTGTTTCTCCTCCCTTCTCTGCTTACTCAATCAGTTTCTTGAGTGTTGGAGACCCCTGGGAGACTTCTTGTTTGTCCATGTCAAGTATATAGGTAATGTTTCTTTCCCCTACTAGTTTCCTTTTCATGTTTATGAGATTGGAGACTAATGGGTTATGTTTTCGGTTGACCAAGGCTCATCTTCGGAGTAAGCCGCTTGTGGGGAACGGAACCAGTTGCTGTTTAGGACGCCGTTAGAGCTACCTTCAATCCAGGTATGGGGAGAAGGGTGGTGTATTCATAGGCTTGGGATTGGAGTAAAGTAAAGGGGTTCCCATAACCCTGTTTGTTGTATGATTGTAGGATTTGTATGCCTATGATGATGTTGAATGTTAAATGATGATATGCTCGATGTATATGTACAAGTTACGTTAGTTGATTATTGTATGAATATGATAATATGTTTATGAATACTATGTTGGCTGTGTTGTTATGAGTATGATGATTATCATTGATAATATGATGTTGATTGGTTGATGCCAAAGTTGAGTTGATGATGATTGTTAATCCTTAAAACGTACTGATAACTGACCTAGGATTAATTGGACTAAAACCCTAAAAATTTGGTTAAGGTCTCGGACTCAGGTTCTGCCCAGAACAGTACAGTCGTGCATTGAGCACGGTCGTGTAGGACAAAGAGCACGATCGTGCTGCTGAGCACGACCGTGCCCAATAGGAAACACGACCATGCTTTACTTATGTGACCAGCATAGCCGTGTAGGGGATTAGCACGCCCGTGCTCCCCTATCTGACCAGAATGTGATTAAAGGCTTTTAAGGGGTTTTTAACCCCAATTCCCCTATGATACTAAGATTATACGATAATTCATTAGATAACTTCATTAAAGACAAATGGAGATGATTAAGATATTTAACGTTGATGTGTTGGTTAAGCCGGTACCCGATGGGTTGCCGCATGTTGGTAAGCTCAATGCTCATTGGTCGAGGAGCTGTTGATGTTGTACCTTGGTGGCCGAGAGTTTGCTCAAGAGTGTGATCAATTCTGCTAAAGTCCTCGGGTAGATTCCGCGAGGCAAAGTTGTTGCGATAGATTCCGCTGAGGTCGATTCCGCTGTTGTCTTCGGTGGATTCCGTTGAAGTTGAGGTGGTGGCGGTTGCCATTGTTTGTTGTTTGTCATGCATCATTGGAGTTGTTATTGTTGGGGGATGTTCGACATAGGGGAGGTCGTCCTAGAGTACGACGATCTGGCCATCCACGATAGGAGTAGATTCTCTGTGCACCCGCATGATGAGGCATCCGTTGGTTTAATGTGTTGGCTATCCGAGGAGTAGATTCTTTGGCGTTGATTAGATTCTCAATGTGGATATTTAACTCCGAAGTCGTTCATCCTGAGTTAGTGGTACCACATGCATTATTGGAGTAGCGGAGTAGAGTTGCATTGCACTGCATATCATACTGTTGTTGATGATGATGATGATTGATGTTACAATGCTATTATGTGATATATGCTATGATGCCATGTTGTTTGTTTACTTTGCTTCCTATCTCCTTGATATATATGTTTACATGTTTCTTACTCCCCATTCTTTGTTTGTTTGTGTGGCCTGATCGGCACCTTGCAGAGGATGACGAGCAGTCAGGAGAGGAGTGACTCTGAGGAGCCACCGCTCATAGTTAGGGCTTTTCCCTTCAGTCAGTTTGTTCAGTTAGTTTGCTCCAGTTGTATTCCGAGGATGTATTTTCCGAAACGGTTATACCAGCTCTGTATTGTGACAGCGGGGTTGGGTCGTTTATGTTTATGCTTACCATTGTTTAAACTTATTTTAAATTCCACGATTTTTTGAATTGGTTCATGTGGGACTTTTCTACCCATGGGCAATTATTTTAATTTATTCAGTAAATGTATGTTTGGTTTATATCTTTGTCCTTTAATGCTTTAAAACATGTATGGGTAGAAGGGTGTCACATTTAGTGGTATCAGAGCAGGTCTGTCCTATCAGGCCATGATATGAGTCTGTTGTGAGTATGTTGTGTGCTATTGTTGGGATTGTCTATACTTGTTATAGACAATGATGCTTTAAGTTAGTTGCCTATCGCTTTTACCAGCCTAAGTTTCTGTATCAAGAGTTGTTTTGGGCATGTACAGGAACTAATGGCCGGTAGAGGACGCAACGATCAGGCAATTGCTGATGCATTGGCACTCTTAGACAATGCTATCAGACAGGTCAACCATAACAACGACAATGGTGGGCCAGCTGAGTTCCAAGATTTGGATAAGTTTCAGAGGAACAACCCTCTGTCGTTCAAGGGAGCTTATGATCCAGAGGGAGCACTGTTGTGGCTGAGGGAGACAGAGAAGATCTTCCGTGCGATGGATTGCAATGATCGGCAGAAGCTCATCTTTGCTACCTTCATGTTGACTGAGGAAACTGAGCATTGGTGGGACAACTGCAGGCAGAGGATGCAGACTGAGGGCACAACGGTTACATGGGCTGTGTTCTGGTAGAGGTTTCTGGAGAAGTAATTTCCAGCGAATATCAAGGACAAGAAAGAGATGGAGTTCTTGTCCTTGCGGCAGGGTTTGTTGTCAGTTGATGAGTATGCAGCCAAGTTTGAGGAGCTGGCGAGGTAGTTTACTCCGTATCAGCATGAGACTGATGACCGCTCCAAGTGCATCAAGTTTGAGGCTGGACTCGACCTGAGATCAAGCAGGCCATCAACTACCAGGAGATCAGGATCTTCCCAATCCTGGTCAACAAGAGCAAGATTTATGAGGATGCTAGTCAGTTTAGAGTTGCCAAGGGGTCAGATAGTCAGAGTGGCAAGAAGACTGATCATAAAGACAAGGGTAAGCAGCGGTATGCTCTGACTGGCAAGGACTTCAAGCAGAGTGGTAGGAAGCCACAGTTTCAGCAGGATAGGTTGATGGGAGGGTTCTCTAATGCCCCTAGCGCTATGAGGTGTGGGAAGTGCGGAGCACAGGATCATTACTCATCCTAGTGCAAGGAGCCGGCTGTGATTTGTTTCAGATGTGGCAAGCCATGACATATCAGTCGCGAGTGTAAAGGAACCAAGATCGAGCCTCCCAGCGCTAGCAGGAATCAGAAGTCCCAGGCCAACAGACCGAAGACCACCGGAAGATTCTTTACTCTTAGTGGAGTTGAAGCCTCCGAGTCTGATGACTTGATTCAAGGTACATGTTTTATTGATGGAACTCAATTAACTGTATTGTATGATTCGGGTGCTACTCACTCATTCATATCGCATGATAGGGTCAAGAGTCTTAAATTACCTGTTACCTTTCTTGAGTTTTGATTTGCTTGTGTCTACACCTACAAATAAACCTATTTCCACATCTTATGCATGCAAGAACTGTCATATTGTTATTGATGATAAAACTTTTGTTCTCGATCTTGTATGCTTACCTCTGAAAGACCTTGATATCATTCTTGGCATGAACTGGTTATCTTCCAACCATGTCCTTTTAAACTGTTTTGATAAATCCTTGGTTTTTGGAACTCCAACGGAGTCTAAGAATCCGGACCTTCCCTCTGCCAGCCAAGTTCAAGCTTCGATGAAAGACGAAGCCCAGGTATACATGATGATAGCTTCCCTGGAAGTAGAGAGCAGCCCTCCTGATGCCGCCAGCTTGCCTGTTGTGCGGGATTTTCCTGAAGTGTTCCCAGGGGATGTTTATAACCTACCCCCGGAGAGAGATGTCGAGTTCACCATAGACTTAGTGCCTGGCACCGGGCCAATCTCCATAGCACCATATAGAATGTCTCCTCTAGAGCTAGCTAAGTTGAAAGAGCAGTTGGAGGACCTGATGAAGAAGCAGATCATTAGGCCTAGTGTGTCTCCGTGGGGAGCACCCATGTTGTTGGTGAAGAAGAAAGATGGTAGTATGAGGTTGTGTGTCAACTATCGACGGCTCAACAAGGTGACCATAAATAATCGGTATCCCCTCCCTAGGATTGATGATCTCATGGACCAGGGTACCATCAGATTCAGGTTAAATCTGAGGACATCCCAAAGACAGCTTTTAGAATTCGATAAGGTCACTATGAGTACTTGGTTATGCCCTTTGGTGTGACCAATGCTCCTGCGGTGTTCATGGACTACATGAACAAGACCTTTCATCTTACTTGGATAAGTTTATGGTGGTGTTCATAGATGACATCTTAGTTTACTCTAAGAACAAGGAGGAACATGAGGAATACCTTAGGGTTGTCTTGTAGACCCTTAAGGAAAAGCAGTTGTACACTAAGTTGTCGAAGTGTGAGTTATGGTTAGAGGAAGTTAGCTTCTTAGGACATGTCATCTCTAAGGGTAGCATAGCAGTGGACCCAGCTAAGGTAGAGACGGTGCACCAATGGGAAGCGCCAAAGTTTGTAACCGAGATTGGGAGTTTCTTGTGGTTAGCCAGGTATTATAGGCGGTTCATAGAAGGTTTTTCTAAGATAACTTTACTCTTAACCCGTCTCACCAAGAAGGGACAGTTGTTTGTGTGGGACTCTAAGTGTGAAGAGAGTTTCCAAAAACTTAAGAATAGGTTGACATCAGCACCAGTGTTAGTTTTACCAGATCCTAGTGAACCCTTCGTAGGTTACTGCGATGCTTCTTATTGAGATATTGGCAAGTGTACCAAATCATACAAGTAATAAAGTGAGAGTAGAGTATCGTTCCCAACGAGGATTGTGTTTCAAGTAACAACGTAGCTTAGGCAATAACTATTTGAATGAATGAATTTCATAATTCCAAGAATATTTATGAATTTTTGATTACAAGTTGTCACAAGAATGAATGAATGCAATATAAGTAACAAATGAATTCTATGTAGGTAAAAGCGGTTAGGCATCGGAATAATTCAATCTTCACTTGACGTAACCTTATTTAATCCTAACTTCAATTCATTCCATACAATTGACAATCAAGTCACTAACCTAGATTTATCCACAATTCCTTAGGTGATAATCCTTTTGTACCAATTAAGAACCCTAATTCCTTAGGTGATTCAAGAATTAGCACAAACATTAAGCACAAGACTCATAAGAATGGATTGCAATAGAGTTCTATTCCTAGAATCAACATCACAATGGTAATCACTTCAATTCCAATCCAATAACCAATTTTCCAATTGTGAAATTGAATCTAACATCAATTCAAGGTTGATCAATCCAAGAGAAGCATTAATCATAGAAGCAATTACTCAAATTGAATGAAATAGAATTGAAATCAGCAATCAAAGTCAATTACATCAAATTCCAATTGAAATCATCCTAACCTAACATAAGTGATCTAGCAACTCATATTAGAAAGAGAAGAGATGGAAGAACTTGAGTAGGAGAATGTGGAAGACTCTATGGAAGCTCCAAATCTTGTTCCCGAGCTTGAATCTTCAAGGAAGTGGAGAGAAAGTCATGAACCAAGGTGAGAAATGTGTAAAAATGAGCCAAAAGATCCTTTCCATCTGTTCAAATGTGCTTTTATAGAGTTTATGCGCGTCACCCAGCGCTGAGCGCCCCTGGTCAGCTTTGGGCGCCCCTCTGCCGCGAGAAACGGCATTTGCTATCAGAACCTGGCGCTGAGCGCCAGCTTTCCAGTGCTAAGCGCCCAAGCAGCAGCGTTGAGCACTGGCTGCTTTGCTTCCTGTCCATGCTGAGCACTAGCCTCCTGTGCTGAGCGCCAGCCTTGCTGCAGCTTTCGTTTCCTGTTTTCTTCCGAGGCTGACCGCCCGTTTCTTGAGCTGAGCGCTGGGTCTTTATTCCTACATATTTTCAACATGTTTTTGATTATATTTTCATGTAAAAGGATCAAAACTCTAATCAATTGAATGTGCACATTTTCTATTCACTTTCATTCACAATTCCTAAGATTATTTACAATTTATTCCTATTTACACTTCCAAACTAACATATATTGCACATTCATCACAACCCTAAACTTAGAGATTTTGTTTGTCCTCAAGCAAACAATTAAATTCAAAACAGGGGTGAATGAGATGGTTTTCATGTTCAATTCCCTTATGAAACACATTATTCATGCAAGACTTCAATTCCTTAACACTTTTGCAAAATACACAAGCATCACACAATCATTGCATCAATTCCAATCGATCACATGCTTCATGCTTTAAAACAATCAAACATACTACAAAATTAGCTCCATTGAATGCACAAAATATTCTCTTGCAACCTCTCTATCAATTATTTCACTCATCCTCACTTGGGTGTGATTTACTCTCAATTTCAATCACAATGCCCTCCCCAATCCTAATCTTGACAAGATGCCAAGAACACATATTACACATGTTAATGCAACACATATCATGAGGTCTTTTATTTGGATGTAATGGGGCTAAGGTGAGGGTGGATAAAATCAAGGATATAAGCTAAACTATTTTGGCTTCAAGGAATGTGGACTCTTGGGACTTTCCTTGCCTTGCTAGTTCACAAGCACCTAAGCACACAAGCACATAATTTGTGCTATTTCCCTTTTTTATTTATTTACAACTCTTTTTTTTCTCTTTTTCTTTTGTTGCTTCTTGTTTCATTTTGTTTTCATTCTTTTCTTTTTCATCACTTCTATTTTTATTTTTATTTTGCCTTTTTCTCACTTTTGTATACTTTCTTTGTTCCTTTTCCTCTTTTTGGCTTTTTTTATTTTTCTTTTTTTCAATTTTTTTTCCAATAGTAGGCCTCTTTAATGGCCTACTCACACCCCAAACTTAATTTGCTTGCTTGTCCCTAAGCAAGAAAACAACCCCAAACTTAAGTCCAAATATTCCTCTAGGCCAAAATAGTGGGACAAAATTGTTTTTTCGATTTTTGGCCTATAATATGCTATCATGACAAGAAAAATTGGTCAAGGCTCAATTGGGCATAACAATGGCAAATGATAGGATAACAATTATGGCCCTGAGTTTAATCAAAGAATTATTGTCTCAATCATTTATGCATAAACAAGAACAATGCAACAATGACAATTATCAAGGCAAGAAAAAGCGAGAACATGCAAGTGATGGACAAGCACACATGAAAGAAATCAAGTAACCAGTTTGTGCGACACCCTACTCTAGGGTCATCAGACTATTACCCGAGAACGGAAATTAAATTATTAAACGCTGGTTACTTTCAGAAAATATATTTTAAAGTAAACGTTTCTTTACGAAAATAGCGCTGAATTTTTTTTTTCTCTTAAACATAGAATCATTGTAAACATACAACATATATATACATCACCTTTTTAAATACACATTACCTATAACAGGAGATAACAAAAGAGCCCTCATAAGCATAGGCTATTCTCCATCAAACTAAGCAAAGAAAATAAAGACATATACATTTCAGCAACGAGTAGTTCAGAACCATATTCAAAACTCATGGCTCTCAGAAGCCAGATCAAAAACTGTTAAGGCTCACTACCCCAGAACTATACCTATAGCTGGTCAAGCTACTAAAACCCATTGGGAAGATCTTGATGATCAACCCCGCCTACAACTGGCGAATCTGACGATGATGCCTCCGCTTCCGCTGCGTCATCAGAAGAATCCTCATCATCAACCGCAGGAGGGTGAAACTCAAGATCGTCCTCAATGTATTCCTCCGGATCCTCCTCCCCCTCATCTAACTCCACCGTCGACCATACAACGCTTCATAGGGTGCCATTCCAATGCTCGAGTGAAAACTGTTATTGTAAGTGAATCCTATCAATGATAGATATTCATCCCAACTTCCAGCATTTTCCAGCACACACATCTTCAAGAGACTGAATAGCCCTCTCCGATTGTCCATCCGTTTGAGGATGATACGCAGAACTCAATCTAAGTTTCGTTCCCAACGACTCTTGCAGACTTTGCCAAAATCTTGATGTAAATCTCGGATCACGATCTGAAACAATACTCAAAGGTACTCCGTGTAATCTAACAATTTCTTCGATGTACAACTGGGTTAGTCTTTCCAATGAGTATTTCACATTAACTGGTAAAAAGTGGGCTGACTTTGTCAGTCGATCAACTATTACCCAAATATAGTCATACCCTTTCCGAGTCTTTGGCAAACCTGACACAAAATCCATCGCAATACCATCCCATTTCCATTCTGGAATGTCTAAGGATTGTAGCATTCCTGCTGGTCTTTGATGTTCTAATTTAACCTTTTGGCAAGTTAAACACGTACCTACAAATTCCATTACATCTTTCTTCATGCCATGCCACCAATACAATTTCTTTAAATCCTGATACATCTTAGTTGCTCCGGGATGTAAACTCAACTTACTCCTACGAGCTTCTTCAAGAATCAACTTCCTCATTTCAACATCATTTGGTACACAAATCCTTTCACCAAACCTTAAGATTCCATCATTTCCTTCTTTAAATTCCGACACAGCTCCCTGCCGCACTAATTCTCTTTCTCCTTGTAGGTACTGATCACTTTCTTGTTTTTCCTTAATTTATTCCATTAGTCCACTTGAAACAGTAATCATACCTAAACACAATTTTCCTGAAAATGTCTTAATCGTCAATCGCATATCTCGGAATTGTTCCAACAACTGTTGCTCTTTAACCATCATTACCGATATATGCATTGATTTCCTACTCAAAGCGTCTGCTACAACATTTGCTTTTCCAGGATGATACTGTAGTTGGAAATCATAATCCTTTAGAAGTTCCAACCAACGCCTCTGTCGCATGTTCAACTCCTTCTGATCAAACAGGTATTTCAAACTTTTATGGTCACTGAAAACATTAAAAGTCGCTCCATACAAATAATGCCTCTAGATTCTTAAAGCGAATACCACTGCTGCTAGCTCCAAATCATGTGTAGGATAATTCCTTTCATGAATCTTCAATTGTCTTGAAGCATATGCCACGACTTTCCGGTCTTGCATCAATACATATCCTAACCCTTGATGTGAATCATCACAATAAACCTCAAAAGGTTCATGAGGATCAGGTAGTATCAATACCGGTGAAGTAGTCAACCTTCGCTTTAACTCTTGAAAACTTTCTTCACAGGCTTCAGTCCATACAAACGCTTGCTCCTTTCGAGTTAATTGGGTAAGGGGTCCTACTATTTTAGAAAATCCCTCAATGAATCTTCTATAGTATCCCGCTAAACCCACAAAACTACGAATCTCGGTCACCGTCTTAGGCCTTTCCCATTGCAAAACAGTCTCAACTTTCGACGGATCAACAACAATTCTTTCACTGGAAACTATGTGTCCTAAGAATTGAACTTGGTCTAACCAAAATTCACACTTTTCAGGTTTCGTGTAAAGTTGTTTCTCCTTTAAAATTTGGAGAGCCACACTGAGATGTTCAGCGTGTTTTTATTTACTGGGAGAATAGATTAGAATATCGTCGATGAAAACAACGACAAACTGATCTAAATAAGGACGAAAAATCCTATTCATGTAATCCATGAATATCGCTGGAGCATTCGTAACTCCGAACGGCATCACAAGGTACTCGTAATGTCCGTAACGTGTCCTAAACGCTATTTTAAGAACGTCCTCCGCCTTCACACGAATCTGATGATAACCCGAACGTAAATCTATCTTTGAGAAAACAACTGCTCCACGTAACTGATCCATTAAATCATCTATCCTTGGAAGTGGATACTTATTCTTAATCGTCACTTTATTCAACTAACGAAAATCTACGCATAAACGAGAAGTTCCGTCTTTCTTCTTCACTAATAAAACTGGAGCTCCCCAAGGCGATACACTGGGTCTAATAAATTCCTTCCGCATCAGTTCCACTAGTTGTCCTTTTAATTCCTCAAGTTCTGATGGCGACATTCGATATGGTGCTATGGATATTGGTCCAGTGCCTGGAACCAGATCAATCGCGAACTCAATCTCCCGAACAGGTGGTAATCCCGGTACATCTTCAGGAAAAACTTCCAGAAACTCGTTGACAACGGGTATACACAGCAAGTCTAACTCACTCTTAACGTCTAAGGAAAATAATAGCATGTATCCTTGCGCTCCCTCTTTTAAAGAAGCTTTTACTTGATTAGCAGTTAATAATCCAGAAATCTCATCCGTAGGAAAAACTAGGGTTTTACGAGCACAGTAAATCAAGATATGGTTAGAAGACAACCAATCCATGCCTAAAATTACATCTAACTGTATTAAAGGCAAACAGATCAGGTTCACAAGAAAATATTTATCCTGAATAATGATAGGACAATTCAAGCAAACAGAAGTGATTACCACTGGCTTAGCAGTAGGGGTTGAAACAATAAGATCACACAACAAGGAAGAAACAAGCAATTTCAACAGTTTCACACAATCCATCGAGATAAAAGAATGCGTTGCACCTGAATCAAAAAGTACAGTTAAAAGATTACCGTTTATGTCGCACTTACCCTGTATGAGATCGTCAGAATTTGAAGCTTCAGTCCCACTCATCGTATAAACTCTCCCTTTGGCTATCGATTTATTTGCTCCGACATGATTGACAGTCGACTCACGCTTTGGTACCTTGCAGTCCTTCATCATGTGTCCCAATTGATTACAATTATAACATCTTACTTCCCTCCTAGGGCAAACATTTGACATGTGTCCCGGATCTCCACACTTAAAGCATCTCCTAATCTGTCCTTGATTCTGATTTCTTTGACCTCCACTCCCTGATGTAGTAAAATTCGAACGGTTTTGTTGTCGATTCTGATTATTCGCTTGTTGACGGAAATAAGGCTTCCTCTGATTCTGTTAACCCTTCCAATGCTCGATCTTACGACTCATTTCCACTAGAGCTTGAAAATTACGAAGTTGCAAAGGTAAAACGGACTCCTTAATCTTAAATCGCAGTCCTGCTTCAAATCTTTCACACTTCCAGCTTTCATTCGGTTGAGCTTGAAAGAAACGGAAGTATTTAGCCAGCGATTCAAACTTCCCCGCATACTCCCCTACAGATAACTCTCTCTATTGTAACCCCAGAAATTGTCGTTCTCTCTCGATCCTTATGCTCTCTGGAAAATATTTGTCTGTGAATGCAGATCGAAAAACGTCCCAAGTAATGTCTTGATGCTCTCCCTCCAACAGTAGCCTAGCACCTTTCCACCAATACTTCGCATCTCCCACCAGTAGAAAAGCAGCATAAGTAACCCGAACATCTGCCGGTGTAACAACCAACTCGAAGATTTTCTCCAACTCCTGGATCCACAGATCAGCCTTCCCAGGATCAACATCCAGACCAAACTGTGAAGGATTTTGGCTTCGAAACGCAATCAAAGCCTTGCCTTCCTCAGCTTGCAGATTCTGGACATTCATCGTTGCAGTTTGATTTGCAATTGCTGCTGCCATATTCTCCATTGCTTGAGCCGCATAGTCCACTCCTTCTTCATACTCCTCATTCATGTTACCACGACCGCCAACACGACCACCTCTACGGCCTCGTCCACGACCACGTCCACATCCAGCTTCTGGTTCCATAATTGACCTACAATTCAAAATCAGTTAAACCAAAACCAGGAACTGAAACGGAAACTTACTCACTACCACACATTACTTCTAATAAGTAATCAAAACAAGTCTAAGTCAGATATCACACAACATAGACATAACAGACCTATTTCCCAACATTCCCGAAAGACTCGACCAGCTCTGATACCACAAATGCGACACCCTACTCTAGGGTCATCACACTATTACCCAAGAACGGAAATTAAATTATTAAATGCTGGTTACTTTCGGAAAATATATTTTAAAGTAAATGTTTCTTTACAAAAAATAGTGCTGAATTTTTTTTTCTCTTAAACATAGAATCATTGTAAACATACAACATATATATACATATATATACATCACCTTTTTAAATACACATTACCTATAACAGGAGATAACAAAAGAGCCCTCATAAGCATAGGCTATTCTCCATCAAACTAAGCAAAGAAAATAAAGACATACATTTCAGCAACGAGTAGCTCAGAACCATATTCAAAACTCATGGCTCTCAGAAGCCAGATCAAAAACTATTAAGGCTCACTACCCCAGAACTATACCTATAGCTGGTCAAGCTACTAAAACCCATTGGGAAGATCCTGATGATCAACCCCGCCTACAACTGACGAATCTGACGATGATGCCTCCGCTTCCGTTGCGTCATCAGAAGAATCCTCATCATCAACCGCAGGAGGGTGAAACTCAAGATCGTCCTCAATGTATTCCTCCGGATCCTCCTCCCCCTCATCTAACTCCACTTCATCAGGAGGTTCCTTAGGTCCCACTATCTGAAGAGGATATGGCTGAGGTAATGGATCCATCAATCCGTGCTCTTCCAAGTACTGCAGGTATAGCTAAACCGGAGGTAGAGATACCTCGTCCATCTCCACGAGATGAATTCTCTATTGTGGTCCTTCCTCTATCGTGCCGATAATTTCTCTAGTCGGGCCATGGTAGGTGGCGCTGAGTGCCCCAAAGTTAATCTCCCAGGCACCACCGTACTGCACACGATCAAACATGATCGTTCGAACCCTCGATTGTACCAAAGGTATATCCGGGTCCATCTGAACATGTAAGAGTGAGAAACCAATACATGGATCTTACTCAATAACTACATACTAGCCACCACATAAACACATCAACATTTACCAAATATCAACATTTATAAACAAATAGTTTATCAGTGGGTTCAACACCCCAAACACCATCGATTTGAAAATTATGCATGACACTTCATATTCATCATCTAATTTTTGTCCTAATCTCATGAGATATCCCAACATATAATGAGTTAATCAGGCTCCATAGCCACACTAGCTAACTTGGTACACTGCCACTAGGCCCACAGCCTCTTCCCATCCACACAGGCACACAAGACCAGGCACGCAGCCAAACACATTGCTAATGTCCACACTCAGGTCACCAATAGCAAGTAAGATGGGGTCTCAAATGTCCTCACTAGGAACATGAGAAAAACACAGTAAAAATTACCTTTCGCCGCTGGTAATTAATACATCGAACCGCAGGCACATCTGCCGATGCATGCAAAACATTTTGTTTTGTTCTTTTCTTTGTGTTCAATCTTTCTTTGCCGAAGCTCAAAATGACTTACGACTCACATAGTTTTAAAACACCTTTAAAACTTTTATTACAACACAGGACCTCACAGTCCGAGTGCTCAATCACGACACCTCTCGACCGATGCACCAGTCTTAGGTTCGTGGTACTAGAAAACATCTTCAATGTTTCAATACGGTATACCCCACGTATACGGGTACAGGCCCTCAAAGTCCAAATGACCCCAAGTCTATCACAACACAGAACCTTAGTACCCCGACGTCTCGATTACTAAGTTCCATACCACTTTCAACACGGTTGAATTAACTTTTAATTTTTCGGAAATTCTTTTCCAAATTGGAAATTTATTAATAAAATCCTTAAATAATAAAACATAGTTTTTCACAAACCAATGAGTCACTTGAGGTTTAATTTCTTCAAAATATGCACTGCCGTTTCAAAAATACTTGCCGTCCACTTTTCCAAATTTGCCGTCAAATATTATTTTTAAGGCAAAAACTTAGCTTTTTCCACTTAATTAATTTTCTAAAATCATGATTAACTTATTTTCACCAATTAATTTCATAAAAGAATATTTTGTAATATTCCGGAATTTCTTACGTAAAAATTAGCAGTGCTAAAATATTTTCACGGTTTCGCGCTCATTGTGACTCATAATTCACTTTTTCAGAAATAAATTATTAAAATAATAATATTTTCCAAGACTCTTTATTTTTCTCAAAATAAATTCCTTTAATATTATATATCAATATTTTGCCGTTAAAACATTGAATATAATTTGCGAAGCTTCTTAAAGCTTTTATCCGATTAACTTAATTGTGCACTGACCACTGTCAGGCTTCTCACACATCAACCAACAGTTATATCACAGATATTTCCCAGGCAGATCATGCATCACAGTAGCATAATATAATTACAGATAAACAATTAAACGCAATTATAACCACACAGATACAAATAACGCAATAATAAACAACTTAAATAAATACTAACAAACAAATAATTACAACCAAACATGGGATAGCATATAGCCATCGAATAAATCCTCAGGTGTTCCCCTCTTACCTCTTGAAGACTTTCTTGTGAACTTACTGATTCCTTCGGAAGTTCGGTTACCACTTAAACGTCGTACTCACTTAACCTTGAACCATTACAATCAAATAGTTACAATTCAAGAAACTAAAAAATTCTAAACCCTAATACATAGTCACGACCTCTAGGGTTTTTGAATGACTAAAACTTCTAATCATGATTAAGTCATGGGTTAATGATCCTTGATTAACCTAAATCATAGATTAGTGACTAAACAACTAACTTTGAAACTCAAAACTTCCTAACTCTTTTATACAATGATTCAGCCTCAATATGTTTATAGAGATAGGGTTCTTAATTTAATAAACCAACTTGGATTTATTAAGCATACATACTAATAGCTTGATTAATAAGATCATTAATGAAAACTTTGGACAAAAGCTCATCAAATCTCACCCACTTAGGGTTCGGCCAACTTAGATATTTTTGAGTAAAGATTTTCATTTTAAGAAACTAACATGGATTTGAGTGTGTAGACATACATGCCATATAGAATACATGATCATACATGACAACATATGAACAAAACTCTACAAAACCTACTTTGATAGATTCGGCCAAGGCTAGGTTTTTAGGAAAGAGATTTTTTATTACATCATGCTCTTTGATTTAGATAATATGCATGATATCAAGAAGATAGAAAGTAGTTTCATCATCATGTGATTTTTCCAGAATTTATTATGACTTTTCAAAGTTCAAGGCTTAGAAAATTGAAAATGATGAACAACTATGAAACAAACTTTGAATCAAGAAACTTGCTAAAGAACATAGGCATGATTAAGGAAGAAGATTAGGATTTACCTCTTGAAGATCAATGAGAAAGGAAATCCAAGAACTTGCTTTAAAAATCTAACACTAGAAGACTTATAACCTTAGGGTTTTTGAACAAATGACAATAGAAACTAAGTGAAAAGTGAGAGAAAGTATTTATAGAGCTTACTTGCGCCATCTTGGAATAATCTAGAAAGGATGAGTTGTCTTGTTTAAAGGATTGAAATGCAAATACTTCCTAGGGACCATTTTGCAAAGATTCCAAAAGTTTAAGGACTAGTTTGTAATTTGCAAATAAATTGTCATGATGACTATTTGCCACATTTAATGTGAGCTTATCTTGACTAACTTTGGGCTGATTTTTGTCATAGATATTTTTAGGAAAATCAAGAACATTGGAGAAGATTAGAGAATGATGTAGAATAATGTGGAAGATTGTTGAACATTCTAGAAAATCTTGGTTCATCCAAAAATAAATGAGGGCAGCCTTCAATCGCTCATGGGCTTGCGCATGGTCTTGGTAAATTTGGGCTTGGATTCATTTTTTGTGGGGCCCACTTAAAGATTTAAGCATTAAGCTTGACATAGGAAACTTGTATAGTTTCAAATAGGCTTTATGGAATCAATTCATGAACTAGGAAATTTTGGGCTTCATAGCCACGTCCATTAGAGATTGGGAACAAGGATTCTAGACCAATTCACTTGAAAAAAACTTAGAAACTAACTTAGGGACAAAAGGGTGATTAACAGAAAGTTCAGGGACTTAAGCATAAAATTCCTAAATTTTTACTTTAACCCTGAAAAACCTTCTAGACTTAGAAATGTGATTCATCCCCTTGAATCATCTCAAAATCCTAAGATAAACCCTCTATCGGCTCTTAGAAACTCCAAAATCCCCTTCGTCGTCTACCCGATTACGTGTTTCGCCCGAAAAACGTAAATTATTTTATTTTTTTCTGAAATAATTCTAAAAATACAGAATTGTAGAAAATAAAATAATAATCTTAAGTCTTTCCTTCATGAATTAAAATTAGGTCTTTTGAGCAGTATTATTATACTGTCAATGGAATTCATGAGTAGGGTTTGCCCGACTTTCCAACCTAAGTTTTAATCGTAGCTTCCTACATTCAAGTAGGATTGAGTGGTAAACTCCGTTTATTTAAAATAATTTTCTAAAACTCAAATAAATTTATAAACATATTTATATGTATTACTGTTATTTAAAACAGTGAAATACTGGGTGTTACAGTTTGGGCTCAAAAGCTCACAGTTTAGGGTCATGTACAAGAGAAAATCCATACATCCAACATTGCACATTCATAGTATGAAAAATTGTCAACAAACAAGTCACAAGGATCAAATGTCTCAATGAAATCATATGCTCATCTAGTACACAATGCATGATGTCAGAAATTACAACCAAGCAAAAGTTCTATGCTCTCAAAGAAATCTACACAAAAATTCATTCCTAATGACAAATATGGGCAATTTATGCAAATGCGTTCAATTTATTCAACTAAGAGGTTTCAAGTAAGGAGGATTAAAAAGTAACGAGTTAAGAACACCACATTTCTTCTACACATTGGATGAAGCATGTGCAATTTTTTTTTTTGCTCGGGCTAGCGCTCAGCATTGGGAAACCACAGTCAGCGCCCACTGTGCAGGTTTTTCTGTTGATTCTGCTTTCTGTTTGCGCTCAGCGCTCACAGTAGCGCTCGATGCCTTTAGAGTGTCAATTTCACCATTTTCTTGTGTCATTTCTCCCCTTCCTTTGGTCCTTTTTCCTTAGATGTGCCTGCACAACAATTCAAAGCAATTTATACCACATTACATAGCCTACACATCAAGGAACCACTCAACATCTCAATGAATTATTATGAAAAAGAATAAGAGAAAAAAAATGCAAGGAGAAAATGCTTGGGTTGCCTCCCAAGTAGCGCTTCTTTAACGTCACTAGCTTGACATGTCTACACTTTTCTTAGGGCAGTTTATAGGACAAGAAGAATATATCCTCCTTTCGCTATCTTTTCTTCACAAGTCGTCCCATGTATTTGCTATAAGGAAGCAAATGTTCCCATGCCCTAACAATTAGGCATTTGGAATATGTGTTCTCCCATCCTTGAAGCATATAAAACTCATCTCGCATAAGAATCTTGTCTTCAATCACCAAGGGTTGCATCTCAGTCATATGAATATCTTCATACCTCACCCTTGGCTTCTCTTCCATGTCACAAATTTTGATTTTCTGTTTTTCATCTACTACTACAACTATATTTTCTTTTTGTTTTTCTTCCACCACTTACCTTGAGTCATGTTCACTTTCCATATCTACAAGTACTTCTTCTTCTTGCTCAACCATTTCCCAAACATGTGACTCTTGCTCTCTTAATAACTCTATATTTTTTCTGCACAAATTCAACCAATTGCTCAGATAACATCCCAACTTGAATCTCAAGATTCTTGATTGAAGCTTGTATGTTCTTAAAATTCGCTTGAGTAGCTCCAATAAATTGAGTTAAAATATTTTCGAGGTTGGAAACTCTATCCAATGACTCATTGGATTGATGGTGAGGTTATGCATCTTGTTCCCACATGAGGTTCTCCATGTAATACACCTCTTCATTTGCATTGAATTGAGCCTCACAATCTTCAAGTTTATGGTGTTCACCACAAAAATCACATGTAGGTTGCAATGGTTTCATTGCCTTCACTTGCATGACTTGAAGTTGTTTAGACATCAACTCCAACTGTTGTGTAATGAGTTTTCTTTGAGCAATAAGATTAGCTTCAAAGATGTCCATGGTCTGTAGTGGATACTTTCCTCACAAAACAAGAATCCAAAGTACACAACAAGATGAGAATATCCAATATATCAATTGTTTAACAAAAACAGAAAAATAACAAAGAAAAAATGCTCAAATTAACAATGCTTTAGCCTTGTTGATATTGAAATCAACAATCCCCGGCAACGGTGCCAAAAACTTGTTGAGATATTGGCAAGTGTACCAAATCGTACAAGTAATAAAAGTAAGAATAGAGTATCATTCCCAACGAGGATTGTGTTTCAAGTAACAACGTAGCTTAGGCAATAACTATTTGAACGAATGAATTTCATAATTCCAAGAATATTTATGAATTTTTTATTACAAGTTGTCACAAGAATGAATGAATGCAATACAAGTAACAAATGAAATCAATCTAGGTAAAAGCGGTTAAGCATCAGAATCATTCAATCTTCACTTGACGTAACCTTATTTAATCCTAACTTCAATTCATTCCATACAATTGACATTCAAGTCACTAACCTAGATTTATTCCCAATTCCTTAGGTGATAATCCTTTTGTACCAATTAAGAACCCTAATTCCTTAGGTGATTCAAGAATTAGCACAAACATTAAGCATAAGACTTATAAGAATGGATTGCAATTGAGTTCTATTCCTAGAATCAAGATCACAATGGTAATCACTTCAATTCCAATCCAACAACCAATTTTCCAATTGTGAAATTGAATCTAACATCAATTCAAGGTTGATCAATCCAAGAGAAGCATTAAGCATAGGAGCAATTACTCAAATTGAATGGAATAGAATTGAAATCAAAAATTAAAGTCAATTACATCAAATTCAAATTTTGAAATCATCCTAACCTAACCTAAATGATATAGCAACTCTTATTAGAAAGATAAGAGATCGAAGAACTTGAGTAGGAGAATATGGAAGACTCCATGGAAGCTCTAAATCTTGTTCCCAAGCTTGAATCTTCAAGGAAGTGGAGAGAAAGTCATGAACCAAGGCGAGAAATGTATAAAACTGAGCCAAAACATCCTCTCCATCTGTTCAAATGCGCTTTTATAGAGTTTCTGAGCGTCGCCCAGTCCCGAGCGCCCCTGGCCAGCGGCTGGCGCCTGCGCTCTTCTGCGAAATGACATTTCTTTGTCGAACCCAGTGGCTGAGCGCGACTTCCATCATCTTTATTCCTGCACATTTTCAACATGTTTTTGAGTATATTTTCATGTAAAAGGATCAAAACTCTAATCAATTGAATATGCACATTTTCTATTCACTTTCATTCACGATTCCTAAGATTATTTACAATTTATTCCTATTTACACTTCCAAACTAACATATACTGCACATTCATCACTTCTAAGCAAGCGTTAGACGGTGTGTTGATGCAGAATGGTAAGGTAGTTGCTTATGCTTCTAGGAAGTTGAAAACCCATGAGAAGAACTACCCTACCCATGACCTAGAGCAAGGAGCTATGGTATTTGCCTTAAAGATTTGGAGGCATTACCTTTACGAGGCGAGGTTTGTGGTCTTTAGTGATCACAAGCGTTTGAGGTATCTCTTTGATCAGAAGGAGTTGAATATGAAGTAGCGTAGGTGGATGGAGTTCTTAAAGGATTATGACTTCGAGCTGGCCTATCACCCAGGAAAGGCCAATGTGGTGGCCGATGCCTTAAGTAGGACAACTTTGCACGTCTTCGCTTTGATGGTTAGGGGGATGGATCTGATTGATGAGTTTAGAGATCTTAGTCTAGCTTGTAAGTTTACCCCTAAGAGTATTAGGCTTGGTACCTTGAAGGTTACCAACAGCTTGATGAATCAGATTAGAGAGGGTTAGAAGTTAGATAAGTTTATCTTAGACCAGCGAGAGTTGCTTGCTCAGGGTAGAGATCTTAGCTTCAAGGATAGAAGTGATGGTATCTTGAGGTTTAAGGATAGAGTCTGTATACCAGACGTCCTGGAGCTTATAAAGTTGATCCTTGAAGAAGGATATAAGAGTGGACTGAGTGTGCACCCATGTGCCACTAAGATGTATCAGGACTTAAAACACATGTTTTGGTGGCCTAGGATGAAAAATGATGTGGCTGAATTTGTGTATGCGTGCCTAGTTTGTCAGAAGTCCAAAATAGAACACCAAAAGTCTTTAGGTAAGTTGCAACATTTGAGTATCCCATAATGGAAATGAGATAATATCTCCATGGATTTTGTGTCTAGACTCCCGAGGACTCCAGCTGGTTTTGAGGCTATATGGGTTGTGGTGGATAGACTGACCAAGTCTGGCCATTTCACCCCAATGAATATGGAGTATCCATTGGAGAAGTTGGCTAGGCTTTATATCAGAGAGATAGTTAGGCTTCATGGTGTACCCTCTAGCATAGTTTTAGATAGAGACCCGAGGTTTACCTCCAGGTTCTGGGATAGTTTGCAGAATGCTTTAGGGACAAAGCTTAGGCTTAGTTCAACTTATCACCCGCAGACTGATGGGCAGTCTGAGCGGACCATCCAATCCTTAGAGTACTTGTTGAGGGCTTGTGTGTTAGAGCAGTCAGGTAACTGGGACAAGTTTTTGCCCCTGATAGAGTTCACCTACAACAACAGCTTCCATTCCAACATTGGGATGGCACCTTATGAGACTCTGTATGGGAGGAGATGTAGGACACCTTTGTGTTGGAGTGAACCTAGTGACAATGTGGTGCTAGGGCCTGAGATAGTCCAGGAAACAATAGAAAAGATCAGGTTGGTTCAGGAAAATATGAGAGTTGCACGAAGTAGGCAAAAGAGATATCATGATAAAAGGAGGAAGGCGCTCGAATTCCAGGAAGGCGATCATGTATTCTTGAGATTTACTCCCACGACTGGGGTTGGTAGAGTAATTAAGGCGAAGAAACTTACTCCAAGGTTCATTGGTCCTTACCAGATCCTCAAAAGAGTCGGCGAAGTCGCCTACCAAATAGTCTTACTCCCATTCTTGTCAAACCTCCACAATGTTTTCCACATGTCTCAACTCAAAGTATGTCCATGACCCTAGTCACGTGATAGTACCTGACGCTATACAGTTGAAAGAGAACTTGACGTTTAAGGTGTTACCCCTTCGAGTCGAGGATAGAAGGGTGAAGCAGCTAAGAGGCAAGGAGATTCCTTTGGTCAAAGTAGTTTGGAGTAGGGCAACTGAGGAAAGTGCTACCTAGGAGCTGGAAAGCAAGATGATGGAAGCATACCCGCACCTTGTCGTTTGAGGTATGAAGAAATTTCGACGACGCAATTTTTATAAGGGGGGTGGAATTGTAACACCCTGTTTTTCGTAACTGTTTTTCTATAAAGCTTATTTGGTTGTTCAAGTTGGTTTTGTTAAGTTAAGTTGTTGGATAAGGGCTAAGCGGAATTTTAGCTTATAAAGTCCCTTTCTGGTAGATGAGCACGACCGTGCTCAATAGCCAGCACGCCCGTACTTAAAGTCAGAAGCGTGTTTGTGATTTTAAGTTGAGCACGCCCGTGCTCAACATTGAGCACGTCCGTGCTCAAGGTGCTGACCGCGTCTCGTGTAACACCCCCCTTGGGCATTACTATGTGAACACGTGCGGAAATAATTTAAAAGAATTTTGCTGGTTGCTTTCGAAAAATTATTTGGTTTAAAGTGATAAAATCTGGGTGTAAAACAATTTCTTCTGAATACTTTGAGTATAACGTGTATAACACATTAATAAAAACCATCTTATTCACAACAAAATTTCAACCATATAAAGGTTTCCAAAATACCTACACAAACTTTCTCAAAACATACCACCCAACAAAATTTAAAATATCATAAGCTGGTCGCTCTACAAGACACTCACTGATAAGACCTCGTGATGTAACGCCCTTCGTTACATTAGTAATCCAAATTAATTTTAATAAAAATCCTTCAAAACATTTAATTAAAATATACAAGTCATAAAAACTTCGCAAATTAATTGAGTGCGAATATACCTCACATTAATTAAAATAGTAATAAAGTATCCGAAGTAATAATATAATAAAAATCCATACATCCAAATATAACCAAAAGCCTCAAAACCGGGCGTCTACTAATAAACCCAACGATAAATAAATAAACGTGTCTGTCCACATACGACTCCGCATTTAAGAAAATACTAACCAAACTAAAAATAACTAAGAAAATTCACTAAGTATTCAAGTCGCTTCAATCTCAAAGGTGTCGTCCTCGTGGTCTGAAAACAACACTTTTAATGAGATATAATCCCAGTGAATAAAAACAAGTTCTAAAAATATTTTCGAAAATAGTATTGTTCTCAGCCAGCGTGGTAACCGGAAAAAAGGAAAACATCCATGGTACCCGCTAATTTTCAAAATGATATAACTCAAAATGTCTTCATAAATTAAAGAATAAATATTAATCTTATGAAATTCATGTATAATACGTAACACCATCAAAAGAAATAATTAGATCCACATGATATAAGTAAAATCATTCGAAGGACGTCTCTCGTGTCCAATCAATCTCAATGTATATCCAAGTCTCTTTTATTTAATTACCAAAAATTTAAGTCTATGAGCTCATGATAAATGGAATGACGTCCCACTGCCTTTCCCTTCCCAAAAGGAAGTATCTATAATGGGTCTTCCCCTTCCCAGAAGGAGGTATCTATCTTCCTCTCTAATGAGGAGGTATCTATCTTTCCCTCTAACGAGGATGTATCTGCCTTCCCCTTCCCAGAAGGAGGTATCTGTCTTCCCCTCTAATGAGGAGGTATCTATCTTCCCTTCCTAGAAGGAGGTATCTGTCTTCCCCTCTAAGGAGGAGGTATTTGTCTTCCCCCTAGTGAAGAGGTATTTCTCTTCCCCTTCCTATAAGGAGATATCTGTCTTCCCCTCTAATGAGGAGGTATCTATCTTCCCCTCTAACGAGGAGGTATCTATCGTCCCCTTCCTAGAAGGAGGTATCTATCTTCCTCTCTAATGAGGAGGTATCTATCTTCCCCTCTAACGAGGAGGTATCTATCATCCCCATCCCCTTCCCAGAAGGAGGTATCTGTCTTCCCCTCTAATGAGGAGGTATCTTTCATCCCCTCTAACGAGGAAATCATTCCTCTAATGAGGAGGTATCCATCATCCCATATATCTTAACAATCACAAAAATCATAATTCAGAATCATATTTTGGGCATATATCATAACCCCAGGTCATGATATATGACCTCATATGTCAATCTCAATGATATAGCGTCATGACAAGACAATACTATAACATCACAAAATCAATTAATAATCAATATATATATATATATATATATATATATATATATATATATATATATATTACACACCAATTCGTGAATTCCACGTTACAAAGCCTTTTGTTTAATTTCAAAATAAATTACAGCCATGCAATTTTATTTTTAAGCTATACGTACATATATAAACCAAAGAAAGGCTTCATACCAATTCTCGCTTCAGTAGGTTCATTAACGTGAGTTTGTGAATGTCTAGGGAACAAAGATTTTCACAACAAACAATATTATACATAAGCAAACAAATTTAGTCATTTAGATGCTATATCCAGTATATTTAAAATTCAAAAGTCTAGAAGACTGCTAATCCCAAATTCTTCATATTAATAACACAATAAAAATTACATCCTCAAGAAATCATTCCAATCTAACATTTAATCACATAATTTAAAATATTGAACATTTAATCATTGGAAACTCCCTAAATTCATAATTTGGTTTCAAACCCCAAAATTTATTGTACCATGGAAGGGTGAACAAAGATGTTTTTACTCACCTCTTGAAGACCTTCAAAAGCTTCAAAATTAATCTAAGGGAAGAGCTAGTCCTTCACCACAAAAAATTTCCTTCTTTTCGTTAATAATTTTTGGTCTGTGTGTGGCTCCCCATTCGTTACTAAATTCAACAATTAGCACTGCTCTTTCTTTTATCCCCCTTGTCTAGCCGTGCCGTTTCGTTACGTGAGTGAGAGAAAGAGGAGTTATAAACTTATATAGCCGTGTGAATAGCAACTAGGTTTCCTCATAGCATTAGGTTTATTTTCTTTCTTTCTTTTTTTCCTACCTTTAATATTGTTGCGGGACCCGCTGACCTTTATTATTAGATGAATGAAAGGCAAGGCAATCTAGCCCTGACGTGAGGAGTCCTTCACCTTAACATACATGTCTATATATTTTGTTTCTATTTTCATTCTTTGTTTCCCTTTTTTTTTAATCCAAAAGAATCCTCATTAATATTACATCTCCTAATTGTTTTTCATACAAAGCTAAACATGCTCACTTCCTATACGAGAAATCCAAAAATGGATGTGGTTCATGGCTTTTTCTTCTCTCTTTTTTTAAATATAAATTTTGTAATTATTTAAAAACATTAAATAATTCCAATAAATTATTATACTAATAGTTTTCTACGCTAAGCCTTATAACAACTTAATATTTTCATTAAAAAAAATTATATTGTAATTTTGGGATGTTACATTTTCTCCCCTCCTTAAAGAATTATGTCCCCGAAATTAACACGTCTTACCAAAACAATAGATTAAAGGTACTGCAACACTGAGTATATGTCTGTGCTGAAAAGATTTGGATGATGTTATCAACCTATCCACAATTATCCGCATGACATCTAAACGTAAACAAGTCCTAGGTAACCTTATCACACAATCCATATAGATCCTTTCTCACTTCCATTGAGGAATTTTCTAAATGCTGCAACAAAGCTTAAGGCCTCTGATGTTTTATCTTAACTTTCTGACATACTAGACACTTGGCTATAAAGCCGGCCCCATCTCTCTCTCTGTCTCCCCCCCCTCCCTCCCTCCCTCCCTCCCTCCCTCCCTCCCTCCCTCTCTCCCTCTCTCTCTATTCATGGCCTTCAATACATCTTCTTTAGGTCTTGATAAATCTTAGATATTCCTGGATGTATGATGAACTTTCCCTTATGCACTTCCTCTAAAACCTTCTCTCTAAGGCTCCCCTTCTTAGGAACAACATTCTCATCCTTAAACAACACTAGACTGTCAGTATACAACACTTGATTCTCTTGCCCCGAAAGATATTGTAATTCCTGGTACAAAAGCTGCTCTCGCCTAATCACTTCCCTAAGGTCACTGCAAATTTCCAACCTATTCAATTTCAAACTTAGAGCACTAAGAGATACATTTACATTCATATCCCTAACTCCTCTAACTATTTCTTAAGCTCATTCCACTCTAGAGGTGCCATCCTATAAGGCGTTACAGACATTGGTCCACTCTTTGAACTAGATATATGCTAAACTCGACTTCCCTATTCGGAGGTAAGCTAAAGACATCCTCAGGAAAAACATCCTAGAACTCACACCACAAGTATGGTCGTCACATCACTGTCAGCCTCTATCTTAGCTGAGAATAATAGTATGTATCCTTGAGATCCCTCAGCTAAGCACCTATGACAAGAAACAACATATGCAAAAGAATTGGATAGGGAAGATTCATTATACATTGGCTATTTAGTAACGGAGATAGTTTTATCAGAACAATTTATAACAACATGATCTGAAGACAACTAATACATACCAAGAATGACATCCAATCCAGACATAGGCAAGCATATAAGGTCAATAGAAAAAGTCGAGTATTGATAAACTAAGGAGCAATTCAAACAGGTAATGGAGGTAACAAGTTTATCCTCCACGAGAGTAGAAACACGGAAATCAAATGGTAATTTGGAAACATGTAAATCTATATTTTTCACACATACATGAGATAGAAAAGAGCAAGTTGCTCCTGAATCAAACAATACAACGACACTCATCTCTTTAATAAAACCCTTACCTTGGATCAGACCATCTGACTCCTTCACTTGCTTTCCCTGGAGTGTAAAGACCCTCCCTTGGTTCCGTGACCTTGGTTGGGATTGCCCTCCATTTCGGCAAGTTCTGGCAAAGTGACTTGTCTTGCCACACTTGTAGCAAGTAGTCTGGACTGCGGGACACAAGCGATCCCTATGAACAAAACCACACTTATGGCACCCGATGACCTTGTCACTCTGAGCTCCATGCACGTGCTCCCCTTTGCTGATGGTGGAGACGGGTCGCAAATGCTTCAAAAATTTTCCATCTCTGCCCTGAAAACTCCTGTCGTCACTAAAGCTCTTCTCCTTTGGTTTCTCAGTCAACACAACTTGCATATTCTGCTCCGCCACCCTACACTTGTTCACTAAAGTGGGGTAATCTCGAATCTCCAGGAGCCCAATAAGGCTCTGCAACTCTGGCTTCAAACCCTGCTCGAACTTAATTGCTTTCCACTGACCATCAGGATTATCCCTCACCTGAGTAGAGAACCTTGCAAGCCTCTCGAACTTGGCCACATATTCCGCCACTGTCATACTCCCCTGACGAAGCTGTAGAAACTCCATCTCCTTCTGTATCTGGACACTGCGCGAAAAGTACTTCTCCAGAAATACCTCATTGAATATGTCCCACGTGATAGGGGCGCCCGAAGTAAGCAACCCGCCCCTAGCACAGTTCAACCAGTGCTCTGCATCCGACTCTAGCATATAGGTGGCAAAATCCACCTTCCGAGCATCGGCGCGCCTCTTGACCTGGAAGATTTTCTCTAATTTCAGCAATCATTCCTCTGCCTTAATAGGATCGGTGGTCCCTCGAAAAGCTGGCAGATTATTGTTCCTGAACTCTGACAGACCCTTGTACTTTGGATCTGGTGCTGCAACCGGTACCACGTTAAGCACGTCCCCATTATCCCTTATCTGACGGAGTGTCTCCATATGCTCCTGCATAACTCTGGCCATTCAAGCCAAAGTCGCTGCAAGTGCATCATTTCTCCCTCGCCTGTTCGCTGCCATAATCTGTATACCACCAATCAAACAGTGGGTTGATCAAGTCCAATATCCAAAAGAATAGAATGTAGAATTATAACTCTAACAAGCATCCTATGCGCCCAAGTTTTGTTTTTGAAAAAAAGCCCCACTACCACAGTCCGATTTAGAATCGAACTGCTCTGATACCAAAAATGTAACGTCCTTCGTTACATTAGTAATCCAAATAAATTTTAATAAAAATCCTTCAAAACATTTAATTAAAATATACAAGTCATAAAAACTTCGCAAATTAATTGAGTGCGAATATACCTCACATTAATTAAAATAGTAATAAAGTATCCGAAGTAATAATATAATAAAAATCCATACATCCAAATATAACCAAAAGCCTCAAAATCGGGCGTCTACTAATAAACCCAACGATAAATAAATAAACGTGTCTGTCCACATACGACTCCGCATTTAAGAAAATACTAACCAAACTAAAAATGACTAAGAAAATTCACTAAGTATTCAAGTCGCTTCAATCTCAAAGGTGTCGTCCTCGTGGTCTGAAAACAACACTTTTAATGAGATATAATCCCAGTGAATAAAAACAAGTTCTAACAATATTTTCGAAAATAGTATTGTTCTCAGCCAGCGCGGTAACCGAAAAAAAGGAAACCATCCATGGTACCCGCTAATTTTCAAAATGATATAACTCAAAATGTCTTCATAAATTAAAGAACAAATACTAATCTTATGAAATTCAAGTATAATACGTAACACCATCTAAAGAAATAATTCGATCCACATAATATAAGTAAAATCACTTGAAGGACGTCTCTCGTGTCCAATCAATCTCAATGTATATCCAAGTCTCTTTTATTTAATTACCAAAAAATTAAGTCTATGCGCTCATGACAAATGGAATGGCATCCCACCGCCTTTCCCTTCCCAAAAGGAAGTATCTATAATGGGTCTTCCCCTTCCCAGAAGGAGGTATCTAGCTTCCCCTCTAACGAGGAGGTATCTATCTTTCCCTCTAACGAGGATGTATCTGTCTTCCCCTTCCCAGAAGGAGGTATCTGTCTTCCCCTCTAATGAGGAGGTATCTATCTTCCCCTTCCCAAAAGGAGGTATCTGTCTTCCCCTCTAAGGAGGAGGTATCTGTCTTCCCCTATAGTGAGGAGGTATCTCTCTTCCCCTTCCTAGAAGGAGGTATCACTTTTCCCCTCTAATGAGGAGGTATCTATCTTCCCCTCTAACGAGCAGGTATCTATCATCCCTTTCCTAGAAGGAGGTATCTGTCTTCCTCTCTAATGAGGAGGTATCTATCTTCCCCTCTAACGAGGAGGTATCTATCATCCCCATCCCCTTTCCAGAAGGAGGTATCTGTCTTCCCCTCTAATGAGGAGGTATCTTTCATCCCCTCTAACGAGGAAATCATTCCTCTAACGAGGAGGTATCCATCATCCCATATATCTTAACAATCACAAAAATCATAAGTCAGAATCATATTTTTGGCATACATCATAACCCCAGGTCATGATATATGTCCTTATATGTCAATCTCAATGATATAGCGTCATGACATGACAACACTATAACATCACAAAATCAATTAATAATCAATATATATATATATATATATATATATATATATATATATATATATATATATATATATATATATATATATATTACACACCAATTCGTGAATTCCACGTTACAAAGCCTTTTGTTCAATTTCAAAATAAATTACAGCCATGCAATTTTATTTTTAAGCTATACGTACATATATAAACCAAAGAAAGGCTTTATACTAATTCTCGCTTCAGTAGGTTCATTAACGTAAGTTTGTGAATGTCTAGGGAACAAAGATTTTCATAACAAACAATATTATACATAAGCAAACAAATTCAGTCATTTAGATGCTATACCCAGTTTATTTAAAATTCAAAAGCCTAGAAGACTGCTAATCCCAAATTCTTCATATTAATAACACAATAAAAATTACATCCTTCAAGAAATCATTCCAATCTAACATTTAATCACATAATTTAAAATATTGAACATTTAATTATTGGAAACTCCCTAAATTCATAATTTGGTTTCAAACCCCAAAATTTATTGTACCGGGTGAACAAAGATGTTTTTACTCACCTCTTGAATACCTTCAAAAGCTTCAAAATTAATCTAAGGGAAGAGCTAGTCCTTCACCACAAAAAATCTTCCTTCTTTTCGTTAATAATTTTTGGTCTCTGTGTGGCTCCCCATTCGTTACTAAATTCAACAATTAGCACTGCTCTTTCTTTTATCCCCCTTGTCTGGCCGTGCCGTTTCGTTACGTGAGTGAGAGAAAGAGGAGTTATAAACTTATATAGCCGTGTGAATAGCAACTAGGTTTCCTCATAGCATTAGGTTTATTTTCTTTCTTTCTTTTTTTCCTACCTTTAATATTGTTACGGGACCCACTGACCTTTATTATTAGATGAATGAAAGGCAAGGCAATCTAGCCCTGACGTGAGGAGTCCTTCACCTTAACATACATGTCTATATAATTTTGTTTCCATTTTCATTCTTTGTTTCCCTTTTTTTTTAACCCAAAAGAATCCTCATTAATATTACATCTCCTAATTGTTTTTCACACAAAGCTAAACATGCTCACTTCCTATACGAGAAATCCAAAAATGGATGGTGGTTCATGGCTTTTTCTTCTCTCTTTTTTTTAATCTAAATTTTGTAATTATTTAAAAATATTAAATAATTCCAATAAATTGTTATACTAACAGTTTTATACACTAAGCCTTATAACAACTTAATCTTTTCATTAAAATAATTTATATTGTAATTTTGGGATGTTACATGTGATCCTCCCTATGATCAGACATCTTTTCCCGCAATCCAGACTTAAGTCTCCAAGTGACTTAAGGAACTCTTCTGCAACATCAGCATTCGTGTACCAAGGTACAATAGCAAAGACAGAAGAACATGTATATGCAAGGGTGAGTTCCAATATATGGATTTTAAAACGATAACCATATGCACAACTCTAAAATACCAATTAACATGAATATTCAAAGATAAACAATCTATTTATCAAAGGTTCTCATACCCGACAGTCGTAGCCGTTTTAAAAACCATGACACTTCAATATTCATCAACTAACTTTGATATCTAATCTCCGGAGCTCCAACCAATAAATAAATGAGCTGATCAGGCTCTCAATGCCAAATAAGGCAGAATCAATGCCAGATATGGCAAAGTTCAAATAACCATTCCACTGTCCAAAACGAGGCAAAGTAGTGACTACATATAGCACATGATTTTTGTGGTCATATATCCATCAAGGCACAGTGATGCAAACTGCATGAATACTTGCATTGCCATCAAGCATTCAAGTCCTATGCAAAGGCATGTCTGCCCAAAATGCATGTAAAACATTTTGTTCACGTAATTTTCTTTGTGTTCATTCTTTCCTTGTCGAGGCTCAAAGGCTCACGACCAAACCAAGGTTTAAACGTTTAAGTTTAACAACCATTCCCACAACAAGGACTTCAAGTCCAAACCAAACAAACAGACTCCAAGTCAAAAATGTGCAAATCACGAAATCTAGATCCGTGCACCAGATTTAGAGGACATCTAGTCCATAACTTCACTTTTTGGACCCCGGGTCCATATCATAGAACTCTAGACACCGACATCTCGGCAGCTAGGTTCGTATTTCAATTTAACAACATTTTCACCCTGTGAAACACAAATCCAAAACAAAATTTCCTTAACTTATCCAAGTTGTCGGAAATAACCCATTGTATAAAAATACTTTACAGAAAATCCTTTTATGATGGAAATTCATTTTACAAAATCATCAAAATCACTTAAAATTCATTTTCTTTCATAAAATCAATATTTTGAACCCGAAAATATTGCTTTGATACAAATTCTCTATTTTAACTAATATTACCATTTTTAATAATACTACCGTAAATATTGTCGGAATTGTTCCATGTTTGACATTTTAAAAACATTATAAGTCCAAAAATGACTTAATGAAGTAGTCGCATTTGGGATTTTTCTATTGGAGCTTATAACAGGTGATCGTGCAGTTCTCTAAGGTTTTTGCTCAACAAGGAAGGTTATTCTTTAGTTAATTATGTGCCAGGCATTATATATTATACTGGGGATTCATTTAGTGCTAAGTTTCTGCTTGGTTCATAGCAGTTGCTGAATGCTACTACTATGGACACTGGACTATTTGCACCATTTTTAGTTATATGCTATTTTGACAATAGTCTAGGCTTAAGTATGAATCTTTTTGTTTAGGGTGTGAGTATTCAGATTTTTTTTTCTATTGCATTTTATGTATAATTTTTCTATTTTGAACGCTGATTGCCCATTAAGGTGGATGATGACCTAATGACAATTTATCATTTGTCTCTCTATAATTCTACAAGTTAAAAGTATATATTTTCCCATGCAGGCTGCAGCAAATAGTTTAATTGCTACTTTGGTTTCACTACATCCTGCATTTGGCATTTTTGAGGGGGGTTGCTTCTATATGTTCCCACTTGCACAAGGTAGTTGTTCTCTTTATTGTTTCCTATGAAGATGTTGCTTGCTATGAATCAGAGAGAGGGGGAAGTGGAAAGGTAAAATTTTAAAATTGATTTACCCCGTACACCAACTGTTTGCCAGAGTGTTTGAAATTAATTTGTGCTTACATGCTTGGTGAGAAAGGTTAAGTTAAAGAATCATCATTTGGGGGTTTAGGGTTTCGTCCCACATGAGTGAGTTGGTGTTGTTGAATGTTGAGTGTGCTGTTTTGTGGTTTTCACTTAGAAACTTTGAAGTTATCACTGATTTGGATTTTGGATTTGATGAACAGGTTGGCTTCCTTCCCACCTTTATCCACTTGCTAGCAAAGTTATTGTTAAAAGTAAATCATCTCTCTCTTTCTCTACATGCATACCCAATCTGCACTATATTCCTTCCAAATTGTGCTTATGTTCATTGAGGCTTATGAGCTTATACCCTGTTCAGAACATACATCTTTTATCCCTTTTCTTTACAAAGTTGCAAGTTTTATGCCAAATCTTTCTACCCAATAAGATGTGTATGCAATTTGCTCCTTATAACTCTTAATTTACTTGAACTCAATTTAGACATCTACCATAGGCAAGTCGAGAGAGTTTGCTAGCAGACTTAATGGTAGTACTTTGGTGGGGTATATGTATGGTTAAGGGTATGTTTGAAAGAAAAAAGTGATTGCAACATGGATAGATTTAGTTTGTATTGTAGTCAAACCGATAATTTGCAGTAAACTTAACCATATATAAAATCTTTACACAAGTGAAGTTCAAGAACTTGGATAAACCAGTAAATTGAGAAGAAAGCAAAGCAAGAGTGCATGAAATTATGCTTACGGATGAAGGCACTAAGAGTGATGCTGCCATGGTCGGAACTCTTTCCTTTTTGTAAATGTTTCAAAAACAAATATGAAAAATTCATGCAAAATTCATCCAAGTATGTTGTATGTATTTTAATTACATTCTTTAAGTTACATGTATGTATTTACCCTTCTGAATTTTAATTAGATTATTGATAAATCTACATAATCCATTGCTTCAAAAATTCATCCAGCTATATGTATATCTGTTCTTTTGAGAGCTAAGTATAGAAGGCAACAATTATTATATTCAAGACCACATTGAATAGCCAAAACCTGGACAAAATGAAGATTTGAAGTCTAGCAGGGTCACTGCAGAAAGAAGAATATGACATGTCAAGGGAATCAACATTTACCAGAAAAAGGTCATGTTTAGTTTTTATTTTCCCCATTTATAACATCTAATGATTTTTAATGGCCATTTTTCATTCTCCTTACTGAAAAATGTTTCCCACTAACAATAATTAGAAAGGCCTTTTTGCTTGCTGGCCATATTCTATTTTACTTGAGCAGTGAGCATCCATCAGAGTTCAAATGTATCTGAAATTTGAAAGATGAAGACATTGTCTCAAGCTATGCTGGTGAGTTTTAGTAGATGTTGTAAATGTGTCTATGCGGGTGATTTTACTAAATACTAAATTGGCAAGGATATATTACAATAAGTTGAAGCTAAAAAAAATTTCTATTATTTCTTCTCTTTATACCCTGCAAGTGTTTGCTTGCAAAGTACTGCCTGGATGGATGTATAGTTATATTCTTGTGTGTTTTCTTCTGTTGTATGATTATGAACAGAGAAGGAGGATTTAACTTTATTTGGAGACAATTGAAAAGTTGGATCAAAACCCGATGGTTTTTTTTTTAAAAAAAATTTTAAAGATGCCTTCTTCAGTATTATTTATTTTTAGATGTTTGGCAATCATATGTATTATCAAATCTCCCATTTTAATATTGTTTGACCCTTTATTTTATTTGATTCTGTGTAATGATAATTTCATGGTGTAATTGCAGAACTTCCATCAGATTTTTACTGTTGTGCTTGATGTGATACATGATTTAACCAATCACATTGTTTCCTTATTTATCCCAAATTTGCAGTCAGTTTTAGTATTAATACTGCCCTAGAGGGAGTCAAGTTGATACAAATCATTTAATGCCTGCATTAAATATTATTACAATTTAAAAATATAAGTTGTTTACTTATAAGTCTTTATATTATCACTATTTTGAAACCAAGCCTCTTGGCCCGACGGTTGTAAGGCTTGCCTTGAGACACTCTAGGGGTCGACTCGGTTTGCTCCCGAATTCGATTCCCATGAATGGTGATTAGTTCTTCGTTGTCAAATTTGGAATACATTGGGTTTAGACCAAAAAAATATTATCACTATTTTGTGCTGTATTTTTGTGCAGATGAAATCATTAAACGATGCATGGATTTGAAGCCTTCAAACCACGGCAGTTGCAGCTAATCATGGGGAAAATTGATACATCCGCTACAAGAAATTTGCCATATATCTACATACGCTTTCAATGACAGTCATAAAAACCTTAGGTATATGTATCATACTAGTTGAATCCCCGTGCGTTGCACGGGTGTGTAAAACTACATTAAAATATTATAATTTATATGATACTAAATTTGTTACTACATAAAAAGTAAGGCCAGAAATTGTTATAAAACATGTACTAAATTCTTTTCTTTAAACGTACAACTATGCACATAATCTCATTCGGTAGAAATAAATTCCATTAGTTGGGTTCTGCTGTCTGATATCAGTTGGTTATAAGGTTTGATTCACTAACTAGTTGGAACCACTTGTAAAGGGTGATGAATTTATGGTTTTGCTATTGGGGGTGGGTTTTGCAGGATGTTGTAATATTGATACTGTTAGTTCATATAGTATCATGGTTACATTGTGTCCTGTAAATCTTTTGTATATAGGTTGAGTACCCTTTGTACTCTTGAATATATTGACTTTTTGCTTATCAAAAAAAAAAAATCTCATATTTTTAATTTTTAATATGTAATTGTCATTACCATTTATAGTTGTAAAAATTTCTAAATAACTGTAATAAACTGAAAGTTAAAAATATTTATGTAAAATAAAACATTATCAAACTCTAGAAAGATGAAATAAGTTTTGCGTGCTCCAAAACTCACCTCCATAGAATTCAAACCTATAGCAGTTACTATATTCCCTATAGAGGATGTTTCAAAATAACAGTTATAATACAAATCTACTGTTTAATTAAACCTATAGCAGTTACTGTATTTCCCTATAGCAGTTACAGTATAACAGTTAGAATACAAATAGAATACAATTAATAATACTAGCGGCAAGACACAAGCACTCACGTGACCGCATTTCTAATGCTTTTACTCGTCTTTATTATATAGATTTATCCTACTTTATAATGTGACGTAATAATATAAACACACATTATATACATCAATGTGTTAATAATATCATGGTACAAATAATGTAAAAATAAATAAGATACATATTCTAATAAAAAACAAATCAAAGGTACCAAATATAATTTAGTAAGCGACTATTATTTGACCTCGACATCTCAGCATTTAGATTTATAAGGAGATTAAGTATGGATCAATTTTCAGTAGCTTTTTACATTTCCTTGCATTACAAACAAAATAAATTTATAATGTTTTTTTTATTAGATAAAAGTAACAAAGCATATAAATTTTAAAAAAAAACATAATTTACTTCTAATAGTCGTTTCCCTTGTCACAATTCTCAAAAAATCTTCGTACTTTTTATCATCTTTAATGTTTTTTTTTTAATAAACTACAAATGAAATAAAAAATGTAAGACTAAAATTTGGAACATTCATTATCATATCATTCATAACAAATATAATGTATTATTAAAAGAACACAATACATCCTCAAGTAAGACCATTTTTTGTTTCAAATGTATTGAACTATGACGACTTCTTTTGCTTGGTAATGTAGCTTCAAGTTTCCTAATAATTTAAAAAAACAAAAGATAGTATTTTAATAAATTGTGAAAATAATATAACTTAATATATAGTAAATATGTATATTATCATATCGAATAAAATACATAATACATTACCTTTCTAACCTTTGAGCCCACAATCCTCTTTTTACCATGTTCCATAGCTGAGTCTTATCTGCTGTTACTGTGGAACCCCACCCAAAAGAGTATATCTTTAGATGATGTACCTGATTATCAAAAGATTAGAATATCGGTTTTTTTATACAACGACATAATATGAAGATTTCTAATATAATTTTATAATTCACCTTTTTGTCAACTGGGCATAAAGATGCAATTGATCGCTAAGCCTTCAATATTTTCCATAGTTTTTGAAAGTCGTGATCCTATCATTTTTTTAGTCGAAGTGTTAATAGATTGATATGGAAAAATGTTTAAATAAAAGTTGTTCACGTGAACCTACCTGCTTGTCACAGCACATACCCGAAATATTTGTCATCATCTCTTGCAATAAACGGTAGCTCTACTTGAACTCTAGTTCCACTGTAAATTTTAAATTTATAAGATGATTTTTGGTTGTTCTGGGTAATATTAGTGTAATGCATTATATGTATATATGATTTAATAAATTTAAAAATACAATACCAGAGTCTGAGATAACAAAATATCCTTGAAGACAACATTTCTGGTGAAATGCTCATCTTCCCTTTCAATTTTTCCTTTTTTTATCAGGATTTTTGTGTCATTTTGAGATACACCTCTTGATAATGCCACATATAATTGACCATGGCAGAACACATGTCGTGGAAGATAAATCCCAACATTGGGAATAGTTTGTCCCTGTGCCTTATTTATAGTTGTTGCAAAACTCAGTTTAACAGGAAACTGCTTCCGAATAATCACAAAGGGAAGTCCCGTGCTCTCAGGTGTCTTTAGTTTAATCCTGGGCAAGAAAGCTCTCCTTCCAGCATGGTTGCCTGTTATGATTTCTACATCCAACAGATTCATAAATACACCCCGACATAGTAATCGTGAACCATTACAGAAGCCAGATTTAGGGTCAATGTTTCGTAACAACATCAGCGGTGCTCCTTTTTTTACCTTCAGAATATGCGGTGGCAAACCACCGGGAGCAATGGAATTTAAGTATTCCTGTTGATATAAGTTTCTTGTGTCCCCTTCGACCTCATCAAAAGACAACAAACTTTTCTCTTCACCCGGGAAATGTTCGATAATAATGTCATTTAGTTTCTGAACATCCTCATTTTTTGGTGTTAGTATCGTTCTTTCCACCATATAAGATGCATCCCAACCATGATCTTCTAATTTGGGGAATGTTTGTTGTATAAGTATACGTATCCAACTTTCTCCTTCCCATGGAATTGCAATTTGTTGGGGTACCCTCACCATATCATTATCCTTTGTAGGTTCAGCACCATCTCCTATCCGCATAAGATAGTCGGCAAAATCTCGATCTTGTAATGCACGCATGTTTTGGCGTAGATGCAATACCTTTGTATTAGCCTATATATGAGATTTAACGATACATGCAGAAATCGTCTATGCCTTAGTCCCTTTTGCAACAACAGGAAGTACTTAGCGGAAATCCCCTCCCATAATCATCACTTCCCCCCCGAATGGAGCATCACACTCAAGAATATCCTTCAAGGTGCGGTCTAATGCTTCTATAGCATATCTACTTGTCATGGGTACCTCGTCCCAAATGATTGCTGTTGTTTTTCTTATTAGCTTCGCGAGATCAGATTGTTTACTTATTGAGCAAAAGGACCCTTCTTCTGTATTGATGGGTATCTTAAATCGGGAATGTGCCGTCCTACCATCGGGTAATAATGTAGCTGCTATACCAGATGAGGCTGTCGCTAAGACAATGTGACCCAAATGACTTAATTTTCCAATTAATGTGCGATAAATGAATGTCTTACCTGTTCCTCCTGGCCCATCCATAAAGAAAACCCGACTCTGCTTACGTTGGATAACATCCATAATGGTATTGTAAGCAAACAACTGGTCATCATTTAACTTCTCAACGAAACTCAAATCTTCAATAGGAACTTGGACCAATAGCTCTTCCTGTATAACTCTTGGAACATGATTACCTTCAGCGGTCTCCAATGATAATTCAGGCAAAGCATAATTTGTTATTTGTTTTCCATGTTGAAGTAATAGGTCATTCAAATCCCTTAATAGCATGTTAGTCAATGATGGCCCATTCACAGTGGATGTTGAAGGATAGTCCTCTACCATGTGGGTGTAAAACTCATCCCATAGGCGTCTTACATCAATTGGTTCACAAAAGACTAATATAGTAGCAAACAATCTCCGTAAAGCATATGGCATTCGTAGACCTGATGCTTCAAGTAAGCATTCGCGAATACTGTTGTCTTGTTCTAAAAAGCCCCATTGCTCGGCTGCTTTTTGGAATGTGGTGTAGCATGTGTTGTTTACTGTGAGCAAGTAATCCCAACTGGTTGGTCCTCTTATATGAGATAATAATACACGCAAATAGAATTTCTCCCTATCTGAAGGTGACACTGTATAGATTCGTCCAATAACTTTCCTTTGTATTCTTCGTCTGACCCATTCTTTAATTCCTTTTTTCCATAAATAGTGTTCTGGAATCTCCCTGTACAGATAACACCTTGCATGTGGATCTCTCCGGTTCAGGGCAAAGAATTGTGTGAGCATTGTTATGGAGTTACGCGCATCATTTAGTACATCGTCGATTCTTTGATTTGTACGGTATCGCACTTGATGGTGATTTGGTAGGTGGATTTGTAATCTTTCAACACTTGGATACATTCGGTACATGGTGATTGAAAATATTCTCCATAACGCCTCTAGAGCACAAATCCATCTTGCATCAATATACTGCTTGACCTCATCCATATGAACCTCCATCGCAACTCGATCAGGACCTTTATAGACATATTTATATAGGTACTTGATACTCTTGATACTACTGCACACTTCAACATTTATATGACAGTCATACTTTAACAGCAACCATGGGTTATAAGGTACCACCCATCTATTATCTATAGATATATGTCTATTCAAAGTTACTGGACCATCATTCCGTCTTCTATACCGTGGATATGAGTCAATACCTTGTCGTGTCTCTTGGATGAACTCTTTTGGGAACCCCTTCTTACATTGGCCATCCTTCATACATGGTGATCTTGGATTCAGTCTACCGCACGGTCCATGAATCATGTGTTTTAGCACTGCGGCATGTAATTGTGGCTCTTCTTCAAATTTTGGTATTTCCACTCTAACAACACTATCATATTCTTCTGGGTTACGTAATCTGTCATTAGGTTCCATGATCAGTAGCATATGCACGTGAGGCAATCCTCGTTTTTGGAATTCAGTTACATACATATAACTTTTGACCTTTCCTAAGACGCCTTTTTTAATTATGTCATGCTTCAATTGCTCGAACTTTGAACGGAAGATTCTTGTCAGCAAGTCTGGACGATCTTGTGGAGTTTGAAATGGGCCAAGTTCAGATGATATTTTAATCCATGATGGATTGCATGTCATGGTAAGAAAAATATCAGGTTTGCCGTCATGAAGCACAATAGCCATACCATCCTCATACCGTTGTGTCATGTCTTGACGGCTACCAATAAATGATGAAGGCAATATGGTTCTCCGTCCGATATTTTCTACAAAGAGTAATAGTAAGTGTTGATGGTGTTTGATGTATTCGACATATATAGTTGTATAAATAATTTTGATATATGCTATGAAGAGTACCCGTAGCAGTTTCTCCCACATGCAAAGCATCTTGCAAGCCTTGATACAATTCAGAGCGAATTTTACTTTGGTGAGTTTGGACCCACCTTAACCTTGCTGCTTCGATCTTGACATAGTTGTCTACAACATATTGTGGTAGTAGTCGTCCCGATTTTAGCAATATGGAATAATCATTGGAACGAATCTACAATCCGTGAAACAATTAATGACCAATGAAAATTTATTTTGTGTCAAGTATTATATTTTATAAATGAAAATATTGTAGAAACTACATTATGTACCTGAAGCATGTAACTGTAATATTCTAGACATGTTATAGGTTGTCCTTCATCATTTGTGGTTTCGCGGTCCCATCCAAACGTTCTGTAAGGGAATAATAGAGGATATTGTAATGGATCATAATATCCCGTAGTTTCTTTAACATTTATGAGATTCCCAACATGACTCATCACGATGATCTTCGGTTCAGTTGAGATTGATACCGTGTCTCCACCAACGACAATTGCTGCGACTTGGGATGCAGTTGGCATATTATGATGTGGTTGATTAGCAGGGTGCTCCTTGATGAGTAGACTACAATCATGTACAGCTGGACGTTGTGCAAGTTGCCTTAATGCGTGCACATATGGATTGCAACCATGGAGCATTTGTTGCAACTTTTGAACAATATTTTGTTAAAGTTGAGGGTTTTCAAGCATCCTGTTTTGTAACTCATGCTCTGTATCGTAGATGTTCATTTGCAAGAATCGTGGTCTTGAACCCTCGGTTGGATAGAATCCTCCTATCTTATGATAAATTGCACCTTGAGCACGAAAACTATAGATGTCACGTCCAGTTGCAGCGACATTCTCATCAATATGTACACCCATTGAAGTGAATGAGAGCACATGATTGTAATTCCTAATGTGTTGTCTAAAATGTCTTCCTTCGGTTGAACTGTCTAAAAATATTTCTAGCAACTCTGGAGGTGCATCTACTTGTTCTAACGATATCTTCCCACCAGAGCAGCACATGTCACGTGATTCATGATAAAATAATCGTGCATTGCAACGTGTACATGTGATTGGGGCTGGCAAACGGGAAGCAACCATTATTGAAGTATTAAGAAAATCTTTAGCATTATTATGTTTTGGTTGGAAATAAAACTACAAATCTGCGTTTAAAAAAAAATACATAACAGTTTTTTAAATGTGCATATTATTTTGTTTTTTAGTCATATAAGGACAATGTTGTAGATCCATTTTCATCAAATTTAGAAATTAAGATCACTGAATTTACATAATAATTTATTTTTCAATGTATGAAATTCAATAATATCGTACAAAGTACCAAAAATTTATAAATTAATATTTTTGAATGTCCATCACTAATCGTGTACGTCACTTATTCCAGCTTCATGGTCATGTGTTCCTTGAAACCACAATAAAGACAATATTAGGTAACAAATTTTTTATGCATAAAGACATTCAAAAGCATTAGAAATGCATACAGACAGACACGACAGTAGTAATTAATTAATATATAAAATTTAAATATAAAATATCAAAAGGTACAAACCGCCAAAAATTTAAGTATTAAAATTTCTAAAAGTCCACAACTAACCATGTCCACCACTTGTTCCAGCTTCATTGTCATGTGTTCCTTGAAACGGTGTTGAGACAATAATAGGTTCTACATTATTTATTGTTAACAAAAAAAATAATTATTTAACATAAGGTAATCAAATTTTTATGTATAGAGACATTAAAAATGAGAATCAGAGATATCACATTTATTTATTACAAATATAGAAACTTTGTTGATAATGATAAGTTTTAAGCTTCCAAATTTTATAGATAATTCATTTTTACTTATTTATAATTTAATAAAAGTTATCTATACTAATATATATTTTGTTGGCAAATTACGATATGTAAGTGTTAATATATAATTTGAAAAGGAATAATAATCAAGTTTTAAAATTTTAATATAAAATACTAAATTCAAAGATGACATAAAATTTAAAGTTTATAATTTCTAAATGTCCATCACTAACCATGTCCGCTACTTGTTCCGGCTTCATGGTCATGTGTTCCTCGAAACCTCGTTGAAGCAATATTAGGATCTACATGATTTAGTTTTGAAAAAAGAATTATTAAATAACATAAGGTAAGCAAATGATTATATATACGGACATTAAAAAATGAGAATGAGAAATATCACATTATTTGACGTGCAAAAATAGAAACTTTGGTGATAAGAATAAGTTCTAGGCCAGAACTTTATAGATAAACTATTAATATAAAGTAATATAGTTGCTAATTACCTTGATGATTAAATTTTAACGAATAAATTATTATATACCTTTTCTCAAATATATACATATATATATATATATATATATATATATATATATATATATTTTATACCTGTACTATTTTGTTGATCACTAGTTGATCGTGCAAGACGTCGCATAGTTGTCAATCTCATTGTTCTTGACTCCATAGCAACTATATTCCTTCCACGTCTATAATGTTCTCGTCGTCTAGCTGATTGTTCTTGTCGTTGCTCTGCGGTCATTCTCTGCCTTCTACTTCTTGTAAATTGCCTCCACATCTCTCGTTGATGCTCTTGAGATCGTTGATTGTTAATATTTTCCATGTCAAAATGAAACCTAATTATTTATAAAAAGGCATTAATTACATATTTTAAAATAATTATCTTTTATAATTTTTTATTAATTTAATGTGAGTTAGTGTTTTTAGGTAAATTGTGTATATCTATTTATTCAACATAGCAAAACAAAAAACAAAAACATATATTATCCCGAGCCACCGGGTATAGAATGATTTAGTAAATATTCAGGATTATGTAATACTGATCACCCCTTTTTAACATGAAGAAAGAATCAAGCTTACACTTAAAAATATCAAATCCACACCAATACTAATCAACACGCACACAAAACAATAATAAAGGAAGATGAATCGATTAACGCTAACAATAATCATGCACCGACAATATCTAAAATTATCAGGCCATTAACACCATAAAACCCAATTTTAACTCACATAACTATAAATGTTCCCACTCTGAAATCTGAAAACCTATAATGGTGGAAGTGATCTCTTACTGAATGGAGGGTTGATTGGCCTGTAATTTTTTTTTTAACAGATGGAGAAAGGATTCATCCAAGAAAGTGAAGAGAGGTTTCTGAAATATAATGAAAGCTACAATGCAGTGGTTAAATATTGGGATGGTTGGATTAAGCGGTTACGAATTATCCTTTTTTTTTAAACTACTTAATCTGGATCAACACAAAAAACTACTTATTTGAATTTCAAAAAGCATATTGGTTGAGTTTTTGGATGAATGATGAGAAGTGAATTGAATTTTGAATAAGTCGGTTAACGATTAGCGGTTTTCATTGTGGAGGGTGGGAGTCGGTTTTTTTTTTCTCCACCTATGTTGCATATCAGATAAGCAAAGGATTAGCAATTGTTTAGTAGATTTTATCGGAAAAAAATGCATTTGTTTATATTTTGAAATGGTTTTGATCTTTTTAAGTTACTTGTTATTTTTGAATCAGTTCAGTTTCCTTTTAATTTGAATCCACGTGAAGCTTTGTACTTTGGAGATTTAGGTGATTCAGTTTTTATATTGTTGTAAACTGCTAAAAAATATAAAGTTAGTATGGGTAATTTTGTAATTTAAAAAAATAGACACCAAAAATTGCTTTTTTTTAAAACTTTCCCATTATCTATTAGTATTAGTATTTGACTCACTATACCACTGAATTTTATCATTTTGTTCCATTTTCATCTATCAACGTACTCAACTATTAAAATAGGAAATTTGAAATAGGTTTGCGTTAATCGTGTTGAAACCATTTTAACTTTTTCACCTTTTTTTAATAAACAAATTTTAATATTGATTGGGTTTTCTTTTTTTTTAAGAAATTAATTGGGTTATTGTTGAAATTCAACAATACCGCTGTGCGCTGTGTAGTGCCATGGAAGCTAAAGCTGTTCAAAGTTTGCAATTTTCAACTATGATGTTGTTTACCAAGCTTGGGAGAGCACGCAAAGGGGTTATGCGAGTGTGTTGTCGTTTTATGGAGCCGAAGAAGCTTTGGGTTTTTGGTTCATTTGCAAGACCTTCAACATGGAGGAGTCATAGTAAAAAAAACAAAAATGGAGAAGTCGCATGTAGCCCTTATATTTGGACAAACTTATCTAAAGTACCAAGAAAGAATGCAAAATTCTACAAAGTTATACGCTAACATTCCTTTAATTTAAATAAATCTAACAATCAACCAATAAACCACATTTGACAACATGGATTTTATTCCATCACTATATATTTAACCTGCAGTCCTTCACAAACATTACAGATCACGTGGCTGAGTGGGCTCTATCAACTTCCCTTCTGAAATACAATGTACAAAACAAAAATTTAGAAGAAAATGAAAAACAGAATACGATAAAAATTTGATTGAAAAATCTAGACTCAAAACATAAAATATAAAACACAATGATGCACTTATTGTCTTTTGCTATCATGGGATTTGTTCCCTTTGGGATTTCATGTGTTGTTGTCTTTGATCCAACAAATGCTTCATTCTTTTTCCATGCAGGACCCAACCTGGATACAGAAAGAAAGGAACAAAACAATGTAAGGCGGCTTAGCAACAAAAAAAAAATGCAATGTAAGACCAATGCAAAATAACGACACTAAGACCAACAAAAGGGAGAAACATACAATTTTAGCTTTAATTTGAAACACTAATTTCTATTCAGGGCAAGGAATCAATATTGAACCTGTCAATGAAGCTTCATGCCATAAGAATGCACATTGCAATGAGTTACAACATTCTCAACTCTCAAGCTATTATCCAAATCCAAAATTTAAAACATATAATAATTTGAAGTATATTTGGTTCAAGAAGAATGCCCATACTTTCAAGGTGTCTGTTTGCCTTCAAATGTGTTGTCAGATAATTGTGTTCAAGTCATCTCTCTTTTTTTTTTATAACATTCAAGTCATGTCTTTTGTTCCCTGTTCATTGTATATTTGGACCACTTCATAACATGGAAGAATCCACCGAATCCCTGAAATTGTAACATCAAGAAATTAAGTATTTCCTTACTTTCCCAATTAGCAAACCATGCACTGTTTCATGCTTATTTTAATAGTGATATCTAATTACCCCGTATAATTTGGCAGTTAAAACGAGAATAGTTCTATATGTTCTGAAATTTAACTCAATCCATGTGCAAATAATTAATTGATAGGAAAAAATGTAACACAAATAGTGAAATACTCATATTGTATACCTACCTACTTGCGGTACTTAACAGACCCATCAGACATTCACTACTCATACAACAATTTAGAGCAAATGACAAATATGTCCTTAATGTAATTGGATATCCCTGAAGTTCGGTCACAAATTATGACTAAAACAACTCTTCCAAACGATGCATCCTGCCAAATAAAAAAAAAACACACTGCTTATGAAACGAACGTGCCGCACATGGAATGATATGCCAAAAGCACAATAAGATAAAATCATATCTTGAAGAGGACATGAAAGGAGCAAGTCTTTGGATTGACGTAGTTTTCACCATTAGGCTGCATATGGAGGAAACTTGCACTAATTGTCAAGATTTTCATAACTAACATAAACCTTTAAAATGCAAATTAGAGCGAAAACCCAAAGGAATTTATACAGAGGATAATGACAGATTAAAACATGATATAAGAATTAAGAAAAGTAGCATCAAACAATATCACATTAAAACAAATATTATCCTTTTTTTTAGAAGGAGAAGGAGAAGGGAGAGATGAATGGTGAAGAGAGGAGGGAGAGAGGGGGAGAGAAAGATTTATAGCGAGAGAGACTATGTACACATTTCCTAAGCGGTAAGCCACCAAGAAAGACGTTTGTGCCCTGCCACGTTTGTGCCCCGTCGTCCCTCCATCTACGCCACTCCTCCACCGTTGTGACACCCTAACTTGGGTCATCACATGGTTACCCGTTTGCGGAAATAAAACTTAATTTGCTGGTTACTTTCGGAAAATAATGTTTTCTCAACGTTCATCTTTTCAAAATATGGTGATAAATTTTTTTCCTTTTCTTTTAACCTCATAACCACAACAACGAAATCAAATCACACTTAAATACATAATGTATATAAGTCATACAACTATACTGCCTCATATGTCTTCACACCTAGATCATTATCAGATTTATTCTACTAAACACCATATATCAAAATAGGACCTAAGCTGGTCGTAACTAACAGACACTACCGCCAACTGGAGCAGCACAGCATGCCTTGAAACTAGACAGCCTTCTCCTTCTTGTAGAAATCCTACCCCTTGTATGTTTCTGATATGTGTTGTAAGGGTGAGACACCAATATATGGATTTAACAAAATAACTAAATGCTCACACAAAAGAAGACACATACACATATTCATAAACATCTCAATTATAGCATACAGTTTATTAGTGGGCTTCACACCCCAAACATCAACATTGGAAAACTATGCATGAACACTTCTATACATCATCTAAACATTCACACCTAATCTCATGAGATATCCCAACAAGTAATGAGTTGATCAGACTCCCAGGCACGCAGCCAGAACAGAACACCAGGCACGCAGCCAGAACAGAATACCAGGCACGCAGCCAGAACAGAATACCAGGCACGCAGCCAGAACACCAGGCACGCAGCCAGAACAGAACACCAGGCACGTAGCCAGAACAGAACACCGGGCACGTCTGCCAATGCATACAAAACACTTTTGTTTCATTCTTTTCTTTGTGTTCAATCTTTCCTTGCCAAAGCTCAAAATGGCTTACGACCCACATAGTTTTAAAACACCCTTAAAACTTTTATTACAACACAGGACCTCACAGTCCGAGTGCTCAATCACGACACCTCTCGACCGATGCACCAGTCTTAGGTTCGTGGTACTAGAAAACATCTTCAATGTTTCAATACGGTATACCTCACGTATACGGTATAGGCCCTCAAGTCCAAATGACCTCGAGTCCATCACACCACAGAACCTTAGTACCCCGACGTCTCGGTTACTAAGTCCAACTGTACTTTCAACACGGTTGAAATCAACTTTTGACTTTCAGAAATTCTTTTTCGAAGGTACAAATTCATTATAAAATCCTTAAATCATAAAACTTAGTTTTTTTTTCACAAACCAATGAGTCACTTGAGGTTTAATTTCCTCAAAATAGGCACTGCCGTTTCGAAAATACTTGCCGTCTATACTTTTCCAAATTTGCCGTCAAATATTATTTTTTTTAAGGCTTTTAAGCCAAAACTTAACTTTTTCCACTTAATTAATTTTCTAAAATCATGATTAACTTATTTTCACCAATTAATTTCATAAAAGAATATTTTGTAATATTCCGGAATTTCTTACGTAAAAAATTAGCAGTGCAAAAATATTTTCATGGTTTCGCTCTCATTGTGACTCATAATTCCCTTTTCCAGAAATAAATTATTAAAATAATAATATTTTCCAAAACTCCTCATTTTCCTCAAAATAAAATTCCTTTAATATTATATATCAATATTTTGCCGTTAAAACATTGAATATAATTTGCGTAGCTTTTTAAAGCTTTTATCCGATTAACTTTAATTGAGCACTGACCACTGTCAGGCTTCTCACACATCAACAACAGCTATATCACAGATATTCCCCAGGCAGATCATGCATCATAACAGTATAATATACAATTGCAAATAATTAAATAAATTAAACACAACGCCATACCAATACACAGATAAACCACACCACGTAAACAACAAAACCAATAACCACAACCACATATAAATCATATAAACCACACCACAAGCAAATAGTTACTGAGAAAAATCCCTCAGGTAAGCTCCCCTTACCTCTTGAAGACTCGAACTAACAGTTTCAAATAATCTCCCGATTTGATCCGGCTTCCTCCGTCGGCTTTAGGTCAAACCAACCCGATCGATTCCTTCATAACGAATTGCAACCAAAATAAATCAAATCAAACAAAACATACTTGACTCATGGAGGTTAAGGTTCGGCCTCAACAACTTTTCTAGGTTAGGAAAGTTAAAATTTTGTTAACTTAGGGATTTATGATCCATAAGTAACTTAAACATGATTAAGTACTTAAACCAAGATTATGAACCAAGAACATGAACTAAAACTCATCTAGTTCCAAGAACTAGGGTTTCGGCCAAGGTCTGAGTTTGGGGTTATAAATCTCTAAAATTTCTAAACTCTTGGATTTAATCAACATACAAAACCTAGAGTTGGATTCAAGTGTCACAAACAACTTTTGAATCACAAAACCATTAAGTGCTCATACCTAGGGTTTCGGTTTTGATGAGATCAAATAGGCTTAAGTTTGATTTTTTTTGATATTCTATATACTTGAATACAAGAACTATCAAGATAGAATCATGAATCAAGACATGAAAATGAAACAAAACCTAAGAACACAACTTTACCCTAGGTTCGGCCATAACCAGAAATTAGGGAAAGAAATTTCTCATGATCTTATGCTTCTAGATGATGAAAATATAGATGATTATAAGATCATAGCAATTGGTTTCATGTCAAAAGGATTTTTCTAGAATTAGTTATGAATTTTTGAATCTAGCTCCATGAACTTTGAAGTAAATGAAGAACATATGGATTTAAGTCATAGATCTACAAAAGTTGTGAAGAGAAATGATTTAAATGACAAGAGAAGAAGTTGCTACCTCTTGATGATTCAAGTAAAGCAAGATTTGGATGATGTTCTTCACAAATTTCTCATGGTGTTCTTGAGAAACTTAAAGAGAAAGATGAACATAGTTAGGGTTTAGAACAGTTTTAGTATTTTGGGTAGATCTCTCAACATACTTATCCGTTTTGGATGATCTTTATGTCGTTGTAAATAAGAGAGAAAGATGAACAACTTTCATGTTGAAAGTTTTTCGAGATTCAAAATAGAAACTGGTCAGAATTTCTAGGCAAAATCTGACGAATTATGAACACTTTGAAGAAAAAGAACATGGAAATGGAAGAAAATGGTTAATAAAGAAGGCAACAACTTAATGAAGAAGGAACCAATACTTAATGAAGAAGGATGGGAGCCGTGGGTTTTGGGTAATCTTTAGTCAACTTTTCCAATGGCATTTGCTTGCAATTGTCATATAAAGACAAGGGCAAAATGGTCATTTCATAGGAAAATTTCACTTTGTCATAAATGTGCAATTATGGCCATTATGACTCAGATAAGCTCGTCATAAATACTCGGCAAATCGGTCAAATCCATCATCTCTGCTACGTTGCCGACTCCTCGATTCATCTGGCGCAAGCTTTCCTAGAGATATCTCGACTTATACGCCCGCAACAAATATAATATTTTAATTTTTTTACCAAAATTTTCAAAAGTTCCAGTATCGTGGTAAATACGATAAAAACATTTTTCATCTCGTTCACGACTCAAAATTAGGTCTTCTGAGCAGTAAACTTTTACTGTCAGTGAAAATGCAGAAAACGCAGAACGGTTTCCGTCTGAATTTTCAATCAAAAACTTCCCCGTAACCTTATAAAAATAAGTATAACAAGGAAATGACCTTGGTTTATCCAAAATCATTTTCTAAGTCTCGGATAAAAATATATATTTATATATTTATTACCGATATTACGAAGCAGCGAAAATCGGGGTGTTACAACAGGCACTCACGTGCCTGTCTGGCCGCATTTCTAATTCTTTTACGTGTCTTTATCCATGTTCTTGGCACATCAATTATTATAAAAATGGTTTGAAGTGAAATATATGTAATAGTTTGAAGTTGATTATTTTGTCTTTAATGATCTGATATTAAAAATGACACCTTTAATATCATCATCCCTATAATCCTTTCAAAGCTTGGGTCAAATTTTAAAAAGACAGTTTTTAAGTGCAAGATAAAATTGCATTGCAGAAAATAGGAATAAGTTATTTATGTAAAGCGAAGTTAAATATGTGATGATGCCTCTTAGTTGTAATAGAAACAGTTACTTTTTCCTGCTGTGCCACCTAAATTGTGGTATATCCACACCATGTGTTGCATTGTTACTGACTCAACATGAGTTCTTGTTGACTCAAAATATCTAAAAAAATTAGAAGATCATCAGTCAAAGAACAATGCAAGTAACAGAAGACAACATACTATAAAGGACAAAATAGAACTAATCACAACTTGTGCATAGTCAAACTTATGCAAGAGTTAAATTAGTTCAACCATATGCAGAAACTTCCAGTAACATTGAAATTCCCCAAAGGACAAAAATTGATGGTTATCATGAGAGAAGCAAATAAAGATCAATTAATGGAACTTGTTCATTTGTAGAAAGATAAAGCAACAAAGAGGCAGAGAAAGAGTAATGAAGGCAGAAGCAAAAGAGGAGTGTCCATGAGTAGATGCCTCGCAGAAGACCCCTATCTAGTATCTGCAACCATGTTTTTTTTTATGAGCACCAACACCATGAATAATTAGATTGTCTCTGAGGGAATCATCATGATTGCTGAAACAACAATTAATACAGAATATATAATATAAACACACCAGTAATTAATATAGAACGTCTAAGATAATCAAAAAAAGACATATGTAAGGTGAAGTTAAATATGTGGTGAAGTCTCTTTTCTAGCAGCAAGACAGGCACGTCGGCACTGACGTGCTTGTCTGGCCATATTTCTAATGCTTTTACTCATTTTTACCCATATTTTTGGTATATAATATTGTGTAGATACCCTTTTGGTCCCTTAAATTTTTTTTCGGATTCCATTTATGTTCGTGGAAAAAAAATCTCATCTGTTGGTTCCCCAAATTTCATTCTGTAACCCTTTTAGTCTCTCCGCCATTCAATGCGTGTTGACCACCGTTAAGTATATGCCGTGTCACATTATCTATCTAGGTGTATTGTTAGTATTTTCCGGCATGACGTTGAATTTAAAAAAACCAAAATATGAGGCATTTAATTATATGTGTGTGTGTGTGTGTGGGGGGGGGGGGGGTTAAAAACCAACGGCTCATTATATGTCATCTTCTTGCCCAAATACCGAAACCCTAACTCCATTGCTGCCCTTTATTGAGCTCAAAATTTTGTTGGTTTTTAACACACATCTATATTTTTTGTTTTAATTAAATGTCTCATATTTGGGTTTTTTAAAAAAAAATTCAATGTCATGCTAGAAAATACTAACAATGCACCTAGATAGATAACATGACACTTCAGACACTTAATGGTGGTCAACACTCATTGACTGACAGAGATATTAAAAGGACTCACGGAATGAAATCTGAGGGACCAATCATGAGGTTTTTTTTTCAGGGACTTAAATGGAATCCCAAAAAAAAAAAAATGAAGGGACCAAAAAGGGTATTCACTCTAATATTTTATTTGTCATTTTTGTATGTTTGGTATTTTTAATCAATATTTTTTGTGACTTTATAATGTGACTTCTTAATGTAAACACATTATATAATGAAGTTACTATAAATATAGTTATCATACCTACTCCTTTAACCATAATACTCTTAGTGTTGAAAGACTTGAAAGTAATTTTAGACTAAGGGATTTGTGAAATGCTTGAGTGATTAGCACTCAGCAGATTTGATATTTATATACACTTAGGAGTAATTACAATTCATGTTTACAAGATAATTAATGAATGATAAGCTAAATCCTAGGAACACCGTCCGCACCGTCCGCACCGTCCACACCGTCCAACTAATTCTAACACTCCCCCTCAAGCTGGAGCATACAAATCAAATGCTCCAAGCTTGGAACAAATATTCTGAATTCTCGGTCCTCTTAGAGATTTTATAAAGACGTCTGCCAGTTGATCATTAAAGCTAACGGATTCGGTGATGACTTCTTTAGAAAGGACTTTTTCTCGGATAAAATGACAATCGATCTCAATATGTTTAGTTCTCTCATGAAATACTGGATTGGAAGCTATATGGAGAGCTGCCTAGTTATCACAACATAACTTCATTTGTTGAGTATCTCCAAACTTCAATTCTTCAAGAAGTTGTTTAATCCAAATGAGCTCACACATGGCTACAGCCATAGCTCTATATTCAGCCTCTGTGCTAGACCTTGCAACAACATTTTGTTTCTTACTCTTCCACGAGACAAGATTTCCTCCAATAGATACACAATACCCTGAAGTGGAACGCCTATCAATGGGTGATCCTGCCCAATCTGCATCGCAAAATCCAACTATTTGAGTGCTTCCTTTGTCTTCATAAAGTAGCCCTTGTCCTGGAGTCTTTTTAATGTATCTCAGAATTCGAATTACTGCATCCCAGTGATCATTATGAGGAGACTGGATGAATTGACTCACCACTCCCACTGCAAAGGAAATATCTGGCCTTGTAATAGTGAGATAGATGAGCTTCCCAACCAATCTCCGATACCTTTCAGGATCAGAATAAGGCTCCCCCTGGTTGGGTAGCAATTTTTGATTCGGATCCATGGGACTATCAACTGGTCGACAATCTAACATACCAATTTATTCAAGTATGTCTAATGCATACTTCCTCTGTGAGATGATAATCCCATTCTTTGACTGAGCAACTTCAATTCCAAGAAAATATTTCAATTTCCTCAAGTCCTTGATCTGAAAATGACTACATAAATGTTCCTTCAGCTGAGAAATTTTCTCCTGATCATTTCCTATGATGACTATATCATCTACATAGACCACCAAGTAAACACATCTATTTGGTGAGGTATAGCAATAAAAGACTGAATGATCTGCTTCACTACGTTTCATTCCAAAAGCTTGAATAACTGAAGTGAATTTTCCAAACCAAGCTCGTGGAGACTGTTTCAGCCCATAGAGAGATCGTCGTAGCCTGCAAACCAAACCGGACTCCCCCTGAGCAACAAATCCAGGAGGTTGCTCCATATAAATCTCCTCTTCTAATTCTCCATGAAGAAATGCATTTTTAATATCCAACTGATATAATGGCCAACGACAGATGGCAGCCATGGCAAGAAATATTCGAACAGAAGTGATTTTGGCCACAAGGGAGAAAGTATCTCCATAATCAAGTCCATAAATCTGAGAGTAACCTTTGGCTACAAGCCGGGCTTTGAGCCGATCGATCTGTCCATCGGCCCCAACTTTAATAGCATATACCCATCGACAGCCAACGGGTTTCTTTCCCGGAGGAAGAGGAGTCAAGTCCCAAGTACCATTATGCTCCAAAGCCTGCATTTCATCAATCATGGCTTGTCGCCATCCTGGATGATCAAGTGCCTCACAAACATTTTTAGGAATGGAAACGGAAGATATAGATCACACAAAAGAATAATAAGAAGGAGAGAGACGATGGTAACTTAAGAAGTTATAAATAGGATGAGGATTTTGAGTAGACCGAGTACCTTTTCTAAGAGCAATGGGCAAGTCTAGGTTTCCTTCAGGTAGGTCCGTAGTAGGGTCATCTGCTGGAGTAGGACATGATTCAGCTGGTCTTTCAGTGCCTTCCAATTATGTATTAAGAACTCGTGGACGACGATGATATATGATGGGTGACCTTTGAGATTGCTCAAGTGGGGGATCATTAGGAATTTTTGCAGTCGAAACTGATTCCGACAAAGGTGATGGACCAAGATATGGAATCGGAAAGACTTCTTGAATAGTCTGAGACTCAACTGTGGATGGTGAGAAGTAAAACTTTTCTTCGAAGAACGTTACATCTACACACATGAAATAACGATTCTGCACAGGGGAGTAACACCTGTAACCCTTCTGTAACCTGGAATATCCCAAAAAGACACATTTGATGGCTCGTGCAGCAAGCTTATCAAGACCTGGAGACAAGTCATGAATAAAACAAGTGCATCCAAATATCCGTGGAGCGACGTGAAATAGTGGCTCTTTAGGGAATATAACGGAATGTGGTATTTTATGATCAAGAGAGGATGAAGGCATCTGACTAATTAAATAACATGCTGTCAAAACTGCATCACCCCAATGTCGGACAGGTACATTCGCATGGAGTAACAAGGTCCGAGCAGTTTCAACAAGATGTCTATTCTTCCTTTCAGCTATGCCATTATGTTGAGGGGTATGAGGACAACTGGATTGATGGAGAATGCCCTGTGATGACAAAAAAGAAGAAAGAGCAGAAGAAAAGTATTCCTTTGCATTATCACTTCTAAGGATTTTGATTGTTTTACCAAATTGGGTTTTGACCTCATTAACGAAAGAGGTGAGAATAGACGAAAGTTCAGATCGTTCTTTTATTAAGAAAACCCAAGTGCACCGAGAGAACTCATCAATAAAGGTAACGAAATATCGGAAACCATTAGAAGACACACGACTCAGTCCCCATATATCTGAATGGATAACTGAAAAGGGAGAATCAACTCGGCTTTCAACTTTGCTGGGAAAGGAAGAGCGAACATGCTTGCCTAGTTGACACGACTCACAGTTCAATGATGACATTTTTGCAAGATTCGGAACCATTTGCTTCAATTTTGACAAACTTGGATGGCCCAATCATTCATGAAGAAGATTTGGAGACTCGACTGCAGTACAACTTACAGAAGGAGCTGATTGGAGGTAATAAAGACCATGTGATTCATGTCCTACGCCAATCATCCGACCCGTACCACGTTCCTGTATAGTAAAAGAACCAACATCAAAAGTTACTGAGCAGTTTAGAGAGTGAGTAAGTTGACTAAGGGAGATCAAATTAAAAGGGCAACCAGGTATAAACAAAACAGATTTTAAAGTTATAGAAGGAGTGACTGAAACATGACCGATTCCTTCGGCGCTGACCTTAGAACCATCCGCAAGAGTAATGAAGTGAGGAAATTTAGGAGAAGATATGGAGGAGAATAAAGAACGATTACCAGCAATATGATCAGAGGCACCTGAATCAATCATCCAAAGATTTTGATTGTTACCGGATTGAGATATGAAGGCTGTGGAGTCATGAACACCAGTGGCAGTAGACCCATGAGATTGATGGGCAGCTTTCAATTGAAGATACTCTCTGTACTCGGCTTCGGAAAAATTTTCCTTGAACATTTCAGCATTGACTGATTTTTGAGGAAACCCATGAAGAGAGTAACAAGTATTATGAGTGTGACCCATTTGCTTGCAATATGTGCATTGAGGACGACCCATTCGAGCTAAAACAGACAGAGAGGCTGCCTTAACACCTGAGATTGTAAAGAGACCAGCGGCGGCAAGCAACAACCAGAAATAGGAACCAAAAAATCAGAGGAGACTAAAGGCAAGAGACCCACTTTCCAAACAACCCAGAAAGTGGATTTTGACCGGCTAGACAGACAGAGGAGGTTGCAGCGCACGGTGGAGGCGCGTGAAGCGGCACGTGACGGTGCGTCGAGAAGATTCCGGTGACGAAACTTCTGGATCTAGACGGTCGGCGATTTCTGAAGTGTTTTCCGGCGACGGTGGACAGTGGGTGACCGGCGACAGTGAGTTTTGAACTTGGACAGTGGCTGTTTGGGTCAAAAAAAGAGGACAAAAGATGGGATTATGAGGGTTTTGCTGGACCAGAAGCAAACACCTTCAAATGACAAATGAACATGCTCTTGATACCATGTTGAAAGACTTGAAAGTAATTTTAGATTAAGGGATTTGTGAAATGCTTGAGTGATTAGCACTCAGCAGATTTGATATTTATATACACTTAGGAGTAATTACAATTCATGTTTACAAGATAATTAATGAATGATAAGCTAAATCCTAGGAACACCGTCCGCACCGTCCACACCGTCCGCACCGTCCGCACCGTCCACACCGTCCAACTAATTCTAACAATTACTTTAACCATAATCCTGGCAAAATTTTCTTAAGTTCCCTTACACCCTAAAGAACCATAATCCAATAACCAATCAAGTTATAAAAAAAATAACCCTCTGAAAGATAACCGAGGGAATTATATAGTTGCATTTATCAAATCTTTTGGTGTCTGGGGTTTGAATCTACTCATTGCCACCAACACCTTTTGTTGCCTGCAGCGTATTTGCCTATTTTCAAGCCACTTACCTGAAAAGAATAGATAGCACATCATCAGTTCATTATCTATACTTATATTACTTCTTTGCTTTGGGTTTTCCTCCATCCACAGTTCAACTTCAACTTCAACAGGGAAGCACTACATTTTGTTTTAACAACAACTGCACAAAGAGCCACATTACACATAATCAGACGTGCCTTTAGAGAACAAATCCATAAAAGGAAAAGGAAGCAAAATGGTAAAGAAATGGTAATGTTGAGGGAATACATCAATTGTATGATATGAGTTATAGCAAAATTGACATTACAAAAAATCCAAACATGAACTAACATTAAGGCTTAAAAGATCAAAGCATGATAATTCCACCAAATCAGTATCCCATAATTTAAGGCTCAAATTCGATCTCGCTTAAAGTTTACGTTTCAAAAAGAAAAGAAAAAAAAAAAGAACACGTAAGAAATGTTGCTACTGGCACTGTAAATAAATTTTTTGTACAATGAAAAGAAAAAGGACAATCATCCATTAGAAAGTTATTTTCCATAAAAATGTCGGATGGAAAGATGGATGATACACAAAAATTAACTTACTCTGGGATTTAACCATTGAAGCATCTGGATGAAAGCTACAGAAATGTACAACTAACCAATGTTCCCAAACCTAAATACACAATAAAGTATTAATCCACCATTCACAATACACAGAGGGAATGATGAGGTTGCAAAATCACAGCAACCATATGATAGTATCAGTGGACGCATCTCAGTCACTATTAATACAACTTAAAATCAATTTTTTGGTAACTTTTATCAATCAACTATTTTAACAATATAAAAGCAATGCAATAAATTAAAGACTCGATATAAAATCAGTCAAGACGGGTAATTTTTAAATAAATTGTTAACTTCATAAAATGTTATGAAATCATGAGTTTTTTTTATCAGCTAAAATCCTTGTAAATGGATATGACAGTCAAAATAATGAATAACAAATACATTATACACGTCATGTAAAGATTTCATTAAATCTTTTTATATTTGCATACAGAATTTGATGCGAGACCATTTTTTACATGATCCAAGAAGCTTAAATTTGTAGCCTCAACCATTTATTGTAAATGAATTTCCTACTAAATGAAGAAGGAAGTTGTTCCTGCCAAGATCCGTTTTGTCGGAATCTCGCCATAGAACGTGAAACCAAGGGGATTGTTTTAGATTTTGGCTTGACAGAATGTGATATTCCGGTCCTACGTATCCCAGTGGGAATCAAAGCCAGACGTAGTTCTAAGTTCATCCCTTGGCGGGGCGGTGATCTCGATCCCTTAATTTTGTATCGGACGAGTACTAGGGAGCAAGGACTGTCTGAGAGTCTCTTGGTCGACACTAGTTCCTCTAACACGCTTAAGGGAGAGTTACCGGGATTCAGTGAAAAGTGTCTTTCTTATGAGGGGTACTCCTCCTTTTATAATAGGATTCCCCTATCTCTTAGAGATCTGATTTATCTCTTAATATCTTTTAGAGATTTGATTTATCTCTTAATATCTTTTAGAGATTTGATTTATCTCTTAATATCTCTTTTGAGATATGATTTGTCTCTTGATATCTCTTTTGAGATATGATTCCTTAATTTAAGGGATATTATCTCTTTTAACCAGATAAGGTTATTTTAGATAATATCAGGATTTAATATCAATATCTTATTCCTTTAATTAAGTGATCTTTGATTTATTATCCTTAATTTCCGGACTGGGCCGGGTACTTGAGCTCGGTGGCCGGGTTAGTAACCTCGGCCAGTACACAAGCCCCCCAAGCTTTGAGCTGATTAGGCGTAGAAGCTTTCATGATGTTTAGCCGAGCTCTGTATCCTGGCTCATACACAAGCCCCCCAAGCTTCGAGCTGATCACGTGAAAGCTTTTTCGAAGGGGCTGAGGCTAGGAACTTGGTTTCACCTTTTGGTCTTTCGACTCGGCGAGGTGAGTGGCCGAGCTTCATACCTTATATATGTGTACACGTCCTCCAACTCGGTGAGCAGCTCGGGTGACCGAGCTTGACGCTTTCGAGGTACCGAGCCGAGGTGAGGATGGTTACTCGTTTCCTGTTGAGGCCATGCTTTCTCGGTTACCGAGATGGAAAGGAGACGTTACTGTGTGTGACGTGTGGCTTTCACGGCATCATTTCTGAGGCTTGCGCTGTAGTTGCGTGCTCAAACGATAAGTCAAGAGCCGGAGCTCAACCGAGTGGTCGGGAGCCGGAGCTCAACTGAGTAGGGAGCCGGAGCTCAACCGAGTGGTCGGGAGCCGGAGCTCAACCGAGTAGGGAGCTTGAGCTCGAACCAGTAGTCGGGAGCTGGAGCTTAACCGAGTAGGGAGCCCAAGCTTCTCTTTTCAAGTTACCGATCTTCACATTTCGGTCAATTCTTAAGTTCAGCGGACTCAGTGGGCGAGTCTAGTAATCATTTCCCTTTGATTGTTTGGGTTTGGAGATCTAGTTTTACTTCTCGTCCAACATTTTAGTTTAGTGGCCGAGTTTAACATCTCGATCAGTATATAAACTTCCCAAGCTTTGAGCTCAGAATAAGCGAAAGAGTTTTATGAATGAAGCTGAGCTTGTCCTCGGTGTTGATAAAGTACTGGATTTGCATAGATCCTCTTACTTCGGCTGATACCTCTTGGGTAGTAACATGTTCTGAACATAAGATACTTCAATCTTACCTTTGTTAGGACAAGTTTAGAAGCTGGTAGCTGAGATTCGACTTATCAGTGATTCAGGTTTGAACCGATCTTGAAGGTGTGTCTCAGAAAAAAATTTCCTAATATCTTCTCCAATTTGTATGAGAAAATAGTTTTCATACAAGTTCTTCGAGTTGTAGGTTAAGGGATATCCTTTCTCTGTAATTTTCGAGAATGTCCTTCCTTTATCCCTACTAGTCCCCCCAAGCTCCGAGCTTGAAATAAGCGAAAGAGCTTGAATGTCAACCCGCATGTCTTAACACGCTTTTTGGTGCCGAGGACTTTGGACTATGATTCGCGGAAGCATTGCTCGGAAATCTGTTTTTTGTAGAACCAATCCTTTCTTGGGTTATCGTCTTGCTTGGCCGAGCACTGCTCGGACTTTTGTGCGGAGCCCAGTCGTACTTGGGATTCCGGCTTATTTGGTTGAACACTACCAGGATTTCCCTCGAATCCTGGATTTCTAACATGCATGATCTACTGTGGACTTTATCTTGGTGCAAAGATGTTGTGCTTGGCCTAGGATTTTTATTGCGAGGAGGGAAACGTTGTTCGACTTTGACTTTTTCCAGTGCGTAGTGCGAGGGAGCATAGCTCGACCTCGGCTTTTTGGTGTGAGGGGGCAATGCTCGACCTCGGCTTTCTGGGCTTCTGCCCTTTGTTCTTAGCTAGACAATTTTAACTCTGGCCCTATAGTGGGATCTCTAGTTGTTAAGCCAGCATATGCTCGGCCTTTACTAGAATTGGGCCATGACGCGAGCAGGAAAGCTGCGGTCGCTTACGCTCTTCTAAGTCTCCTCCATTACCTGTTTTTCGAGCCGCGAGCTTTCTAATAATGGAAAGTATGAAGGCGGAAGCTGCCCAAACTTTGCGCACTGGGGATGAGCTTGAAAAAGCCATGGCAAAGTGTGAAGAGCAAGCTCGGCTAATCGGGCAATTGAAAGCCCAAAAGGTAGGGCTGAAAAAAGGCAATACTACCCTTATGGCCGAGCTGGAAATGGAAAGAACCGACCGGCTCAACCCTCAGAAGGTCGTGGAAGGGCTTCACACCGAGAGGGAAGCCAGTCTTGAGTTGCGGAAGTTGCTGGAATCCGAGAATGGGGAGAATCTGAGGCTTCGTTTCGATCTGGCTGAAGTCGAGGCTTCTATCATGCGGGAGCATTTTAATGGCTTTTATCGAGCCGTGAAGCAGTTTCAGCATTTCAATCCGAATGCTAACTTCTCCTGTGCTGACGTGGACAAGGATTTTAACCGAGATGGAATCCTAGTTCCATTGTCCGAGCTGGAGGATGAGGAGGATGAGCATTGCTCGGATTTTTATCTTAGTAGGTTAGGAAACACGTTGTTTTTGGGCGATGCCCTTTTGATTTTGAAATCTTATGTATTCTGGTCTTGGCCCATGGTTATTAATGGACCTACATGCGGCCAGCTCTCAAGAACTATTTTTCTAAGTTGGTACTTGTTTAGTTTCAGTGTGTTACGCGATTTAGTCGAAATAGTCAGAACTCGAAATATCTGTAGGTTCTTACCTACCTTATTAGGTCTTGAAATACCTCTTCAGGTGTTAAGGTGTTTTTATCGTTGTAAACTTGGCGTTTCGACGGCAGCTCGGTTGATTTTAGCTCAGTCACCTCTCTAGGCACTTGCCTCTTTAGGTCCGGCGTTTCGACGGCGGCTCGGTCGATTTTAACTCGGTCACCACTTTAGGCACTTACCTCTTTAGGTCCGGCGTTTCGACGGCAGCTCGGTCGACCTTAGCTCGGTCACCTCTTTAGGCACTTGCCTTTTTAGGTCCGGCGTTTCGACGACAGCTCGGTCGATTTTAGCTCGGTCACCTCTTTAGGATTGAGCACCTCCTTAGGTTTTAGCTCCTGCTTAGGATTCAAGCACCTTTAGAGGCTTTGGTTGGCCTCTTCAGGGTTTAGCACCTTCTTAGGTTTTAGCTCTTGCTTAGGAGTCAAGTACCTGCTTAGGTTTTATCTCCTGCTTAGGAGTCAAGTACCTTTAGAGGCTTCGGTTGGCCTCTTCAGGGTTTAGCACCTGCTTAGGTTTTATTCGGTTGGCCTCTTCAGGGTTTAGCACCTGCTTAGGTTTTATCTCCTGCTTAGGAGTCAAGTACCTTTAGAGGCTTCGGTTGGCCTCTTCAGGGTTTAGCACCTGCTTAGGTTTTATCTCCTGCTTAGGAGTCTCCTGCTTAGGAGTCAAGTACCTGCTTAGGTTTTATCTCCTGCTTAGGAGTCTCCTGCTTAGGAGTCAAGTACCTTTAGAGGCTTCGGTTGGCCTCTTCAAGGTTTAGCACCTGCTTAGGTTTTATCTCCTGCTTAGGAGTCGAGTACCTTTAGAGGCTTCGGTTGTCCTCTTCAGGGTTTAGCACCTGCTTAGGTTTTATCTCCTGCTTAGGAGTCGAGTACCTGCTTAGGTTTTATCTCCTGCTTAGGAGTCAAGTACCTTTAGAGGCTTCGGTTGGCCTCCTCAGGGTTTAGCACCTGCTTAGGTTTTATCTCCTGCTTAGGAGTCTCCTGCTTAGGAGTCAAGTACCTGCTTAGGTTTTATCTCCTGCTTAGGCTCGGACTTCGACCCTGGTTGGTCGATTGCTAAGTCTTTCGGGAGCCGGAGCTCAACCACTTTGTATTCGCAAATTTTGTGACTCTGGGAGTGGTATCATCCGAACATTACTTTGCTCCAATATATGAATGATACGATGCTACATAACACAACATTAAAGGCGTGGAGAAAAACATATCAAATCATATTAGATTTAAACTATATTTAAAGAGCAATATCACCTGAGCATTTCGCGGCCTCTGATTTAGGCATTCCCTCAAGCTACTATGGTCGAGCTCTCCTAGTTGTGCTGGCCGAGCTCCGAGGCCGAGCTGTGCTGACCGAGCTCTCTAAGTCTTCTGGCGCTCCGAGGCCGAGTGGTGCTGTCCGAGCTCCGAGGCCGAGCTGTGCTGGCCGAGCTCCGAGGCCGAGTTGTGCTGGCCGAGCTCTCTAAGTCTTCAGCTCTCCGAGGCCAAGTTGTGCTGGCCGAGCTCTCTAAGATATTTTCTTTAGCTCTCCGAGACCGAGCTCTCTAAGAAACCTTCTTCCCTGTAAGCTCTATTTTGCTTCTTCCAAGTCGGCTAGGACCGAGTTATAATCGAGGTTGACGTTGCATCACCTTTTGGCTACTATTTCGGAAAAGAGCCTTTTGGGTGAGAGGATATGATGTTCGGCTCTCTTCAATTACAATACATGATTCTACACCAATTGTTAAACAAGGTACCATTGCTATTGAAGATGATCTCTATTGATTCTTCACAAGGAAAAGCCAAAACGCTTGTTCTCCTTGCAGCGGCCTGTAAGGATGCCCGTACAAGAGGCCCACGCCCTGCACCGACGATCATCAATACAGTTGTTTTCATAGATGCCTCTTCATCAGGAACCCTGTCCAGCAATGCTTTACACACAGCTCTTTTCATTCTGCGTAATTAGACTGAATTCCGCTTGAATTCGAAAGCTAACACAGGATTGAGAACTTGCAGCTTCAATCAGAGTCTCGCTGATAGAGAATTCTCATATTCGAATTGTATTTTTCATTTCGGAGATGCATTCCTTCAGTTTTATCTCCATGTAGCTATTTATCTCGGTACACCATTCCGGAATAAGCATAGCCTCTAAGTACATAAGGCTTTTGAGTAATCCATGAGTTAATGGGTAAGATCTCATTGTGGCACGACGTCGTTATGACCGAATTTATGTTCAGCTCGTTGATAATATACTCCGGTTTGTACCACCAAGCTTCTGCATTGGCAAGCTCTGCATCAACATGGGATGGAAGTACTCTATTGTCCTTGTAATGGTAATAATTATCAGATTGCTGTGTAGTTACGACGATGCGTTTCAACCATTTTACCATTCGTCCACCAATAAAACCCGGTATGATAATCCGTATGGGGAACCATGATCATGCGCCAAACGCTCGCCGTTTTGCATGTAAGCCAATATGATGTTACGGGAGGGATCCAGTGCAACCTCTCTTAGAATACTTGTCCCGTACTTGGACCCACCACCACCTGGCAAATCCTCAGCGCCCTCAAAGCACACGTGTAATGCCGCTTGGGTGCGCTTATAGATCCCACACCGCTTGAGCACGCTACGCAAGGGTACACCCTTCCACACCGAAGTGGATACTGCAGCAGCGCCCCAATTGAACCCGATGCTCTGTTTAACCATGTTCTGTTCCTTGCGACGGTTACCAGCACAGACGAGCGTGACGGGGAATTCCCGGCACGGGAACTCGCGGACCGGCTGGTCCGTGGTGGACCGGGAGGGCCGGTTCACAAGGCCGGTCACCTCGACGGTCCAGTCGTCCCAGGTGGCTCTCGGGACGGGTCCGTGGTTGCGGACGTAGTGGAGTGGGACCGGGGTGATGAAGCCGTGGTGCATGAGGCGGGGGAGGAGTGGTTCGGAATTGAAGGGGTGTTTTCCGGTGAGGCGGAGGAGGGTGGCGTTGCGTTGGGTATTGACGGTCACAAAGAAGGAGGACCTTCCCTGGCGACGACGACAACATGGTTGCGAGAAACGGCAGGGGAAACTAGCGATCCGGGCTGTGGCAGCGACCATAAGTCTTCGTTCCTCTTGTGCTCGACTGAGATCATGGAAGAGGGACGTCTCAACCATTGACGGCCAAGAATGGTACAGATGTGAAAACTCCGGCTCTTGAAATGGAGAAAGCGCTAGCGTCGAAGGTCAGAGTCCCGACGACTAGAGACGGTGAATGTGTGGCCAGGGAAGAGTTTTACCCGGCCCCACGGTGGGCGCCAAATGTTCCTGCCAAGATCCGTTTTGTCGGAATCTCGCCATAGAACGTGAAACCAAGGGGATTGTTTTAGATTTTGGCTTGACAGAATGTGATATTCCGGTCCTACGTATCCCAGTGGGAATCAAAGCCAAACGTAGTTCTAAGTTCATCCCTTGGCGGGGCGGTGATCTCGATCCCTTAATTTTGTATCGGACGAGTACTAGGGAGCAAGGACTGTCTGAGAGTCTCTTGGTCGACACTAGTTCCTCTAACACGCTTAAGGGAGAGTTACCGGGATTCAGTGAAAAGTGTCTTTCTTATGAGGGGTACTCCTCTTTTATAATAGGATTCCCCTATCTCTTAGAGATCTGATTTATCTCTTAATATCTTTTAGAGATTTGATTTATCTCTTAATATCTTTTAGAGATTTGATTTATCTCTTAATATCTCTTTTGAGATATGATTTGTCTCTTGATATCTCTTTTGAGATATGATTCCTTAATTTAAGGGATATTATCTCTTTTAACCAGATAAGGTTATTTTAGATAATATCAGGATTTAATATCAATATCTTATTCCTTTAATTAAGTGATCTTTGATTTATTATCCTTAATTTCCGGACTGGGCCGGGTACTTGAGCTCGGTGGCCGGGTTAGTAACCTCGACCAGTACAGAAGTCAACAGAATCATTAACAAATAAAAAATACACTTTCAATAAAATGTTAGTCTTAATTCTCATAGTTACAAATAATATTCTTAATCAACATTTATATGCTACAACAATTCTGCATGGCCCCAACCACACATGAGCATGCACACACATGGAAAAAGAAACAACATTGACTTCTCTAAAATGCCAATGAAATTAACTAGTGAGACCAGCTTGATTTTCCAAGCATAATATTGAACATGGGGATGTTAAGGCATGCGTATATTACAATTAATATATGGTTTTGCATAAATTACAACTTCAGGACAATAACACCACAGCAAGTACTTAATATAACATAAAGCATAGAATTGAACATGGAGACTCCTAAGGCACACACACATATTACAATTTACATTTGAATTTGCTCAAATCACAACTTCAAGTCAATAACATCGTTTTATCAGAATTCAGTTTTAAAAATAAAAATCAGAAAGAAAGAGTGGCAAATACAATTAAGTGCAATGACATTCAGGTTTTTTATCAAATAGATTGAGTGCAAGTCACATACCCATCTCCATCCCGCACAGAATAAGTCCCAAATTGTCATCGTCGAGATCCCTAATATCCGTCAAGAAATTTGCCCAAATAAAAGTCAAGGATTTGCAGCAAATAAATTAATTCACAAAATTAATAAAACTGTGAGAGGAAAATAAATAAAATAAAATAAAAAAGGAAGAGAGGAGGATATTAAAATAAAAAAGGAAGAGAATAGGATATCATAAATATCAAGGGGATCAACGGCGTCGGGGCGAGCAATCCTACCTTTGTTTGAATTGATCAATCGTCATCTTTTTCCACTATCGCTACTGTCATCTTTCATCCATTTGAAATCGAGAGCCAAATAGAAGATTCCTATATTTGAAAATTGTGATGGCACACTTTCATCTTATTTTGACTCTCTCTCGTTCCTTCTCCCTCCCACTCTCTTTCACCCTGTATAAATCTCTCCTACTCCTTTCGCTCTCTCTCTCTCTCCCTCCCTCCTTGTCTCTGCGGCGATCCATGTCGTGACCAGTGCGGTTATGTTATGTTACTCTGAGTGGGATGGTAATAGCCGGTTATGTGGTGCACTACACCTGACACGAATTCTCGATTTGGTCCATATACATAAAAAATTATTAAAATGGTCCCTATACATACAGAAGTCTCCATTTGGTCCCTATACGTTACCCGTTTGGTCCCTATACGAGCAAAAAATTATCAAACCAGTCCCTAAAATTTTGTACGGCATGGACCAAATGGAGACTTTCTGTATGTATAGGGATCATTTTAATAATTTTTTATGTATAGGGACCAAATCGAGAATTCGTGTCACATATAGGGACCAAAATATTACTTTAACCAATTTTTTATCACTTTGTATATTTGGGCAAGATACATAGGAACTGTCATATATTGTAAAGTTGTCAAGGGTAGTTAAGTAATATAAAAAAATTGACACCAAATAATTGTCTTTTTTTCAACTTTAGCATTATCTATTAGTATAGATAACTATATAATTGTTATAGCACATATTTTGAAAAGATGATCAAATGCTATATTAATAACACTTATCCAACGTTATCTAGATAAGCAACCCACTTTGATTTCTTAAGTGGACCGTACTTTGGACCTCATTGTGTGACATCAATTTAAGCAATCCATTCATTTTTTACTACAACGATACATCATTAATGCTTTGTTTGGTATGAAAGAGAAATTGAGAAGAGACAAGATGGAAAAAGAGAATATGAGAAGATGGTAAAAAAATAGTGAATTTTAAGACTTATTTGATATGAGATAAATATGTGAGAAAATGATAAGGAAGAAGTTGAGAGAATTTTTTTAAAATGATGATGATGAATATGCAAAATGACATAAGTACCCCTAATTAAAAAAGTAACATATTATTTCTATTTTACATATATATTTTTAAAAAGTAATATATAATTTTTATTTTATATTTTATAATTGAATATATTATACAAATAATTTTATTTATAATAAATATTAATAATAATGTTATCCAGGAAGAATTTCTTTCAGCTACTTCCAAACTTTACTTTCTTTTTCTTCCCCACCTAATTCAAATCTCTTCACATAACTTTCATTCTAATAGGGTCGTTGGGCTCTAGCTTTTGGTGTGATAAGGAAGAAGTTGAGAGAAATTTTTTAAAAAAATGATGATGAATATGCAAAATGACATAAGTACTCCTAATTAAAAAAGTAACATATTATTTGTATTTTATATATATATATTTTATAAAAGTAATATATATTTTTTATTTTTTATTTTTTTTTAAGACAAAAGGGGCCTCATTAAAACCTTAAGGTGCAAAACCCTCCTTAGGGAAAAAACACCAGAAGGAAGAAGAGTGCCCAATTTATTGAAAAGAAAGAAAAGAGTACAAAAGAGACTTAGGGGGGCATATACCAAACCCAAGACGAGCTAATGAAACCTAAAATTAGGTAGACCATATTTGTTTCTGAAAAAGTCCTCCCTGATAAAATAAGGAAGGGCATCCCACCAAACTAAACTTGTAATACCTAAACCAAAAGAAGCCAACTTGTCAGCACAGTGGTTTCCTTCTCTGTAGATATGAGAGACTGCAAAATGCATTTGCTTAGTGAGCAAGACACAGTTGATCCATCTATTTCTGAGGTTCCAGGGGACGAGATTGTGGTTCACAAAAGCAGCCACAACAAGTTTAGAATCGTTTTCCAACCAGAGATTATGCCAGCCTTTCTTGAAAGCAATCTCAATGGCCATCATGGCACAATGCAATTCTGCATGGAGAGAATATTGAGAGCCAAGATTAATAGAAAAACCACCAATAAAGTCAGAGAGGCTATCACGGAATAAACCACCGCAAGCAGCTGATCCAGGACAACCAAGAGCACTACCGTCAGTGTTGCATTTCACCATGTTAGTGATGGGAGGCTGCCAACAAATTTCTCTAATTATTCTTGCAGCAGTCGGGCGACATTGGACATTAAAGGCCTTGACAATGGTGAAGTCCATAATGGAATTAGACATAGTACGTCTGCATCGAGCATACCGGCCCAGGGTCACATTGGAGGAGATCAAAGCAATTGCTGAGTTGATGGAGACCAGCTTATTATTGAACCGAAGTTGATTCCTGCAATGCCAAACAGTATACAAAATGTTAAGAATACCAGCGAAGAGAATAACATTAGCTTGACTAGACCAGCCACGGGAGCAGACAGCAAGCACAAAAGTAAAGGTAGAGCAGTCAATGAAGAGGTTTAGACGACTCATGAACCAGTGCCAAATTGTCCTTGCAAAATTACAATCCAGGAAAAGGTGCTGAGTATCCTCATATGCATTACCACAAAGACTGCACATAGAGACCATGGTACAACCCCTGCGTTGTAAGTTTTCATCTGTGGGCATCTTGTTATTAATAATACACCACAGGATGAAGGACTTGGAAGGAGGAACATTGCGACTCCAGATAATCTCAGTCCATGGTACCACAGGACCCGGAGGAGAGTAGAAGGAGTAGGCCTCCTTGAAGCTAAGAGATCCAGACACAGAATTAGACCAAACCATTTGGTCCACACAAGGAAACATAGGGATGGTAATCTTATCAATTTCAGCTTTGAGGCCAGGGCAGTGAGTCAGAAGAGCATTAGGAATGCACCAATTGCCTCCAATGATGAAGTCTGCAACCTTGGCTGAGAGGGTGGACAAATCACACCACAGATTAGCCTCAGTGTTCATAAGATCTAAAACAGATGTGGATAGCCATTTATCCTTCCAAAAGTTGATGCTCAAGCCATTGCAAAGATTCCAAGAGACATTCTCCAGAATATCTGGGAAATAGCCTTTGATGCCAGGCCAAATGGAGGAGGATATGTGGTGAGTAATTGGTTTGCCATTACTAATGGCTCTGGCTCTAAGCAAGACAGCCCAGTGATTGTGTGAGGATGAGAATTCCCAACCAAGCTTAAGAAGACCAGCTTTGTTGATAGATTTAATTGATCTGATGCCAAGACCACCCTCGTGAAGAGGTTTGCACACCTTGTTCCAAGAGACAGTGACGGATTTCCTAGTGCTGACGTCTCCACTCCACACAAAGTTCCTTAGCCACTTATCAACATAATTTAGTAAGTTAACAGGCCAAGCATAAATATGAAAGCTGTAGACCAGCATCCCAAGAGCAACAGAGCGAACCAATTGCACTCTCCCCATAATAGAGAGCAGAGATCCTTTCCAAGAAGCGAGCCTGGCTTTAATTCTGTCCGCAATGAGGAGCAGATGGATCCTCTTGGGTTTCCCTTTGAAAAGAGGGACGCCTAAATAATTAAAGGGGAGAGAGCCATGATAGAAACCGAGGATATTTGAGAGAGCAGTTTTCCGAGCACCCGAAATGTTACCAGTGTAGAAATTGGATTTTTCAATACTAATCACCTGCCCAGAGATCTGCTCATAATCTTTAAATAAAGACAGCAGATTCATTAGAGTAGATTTGGATGCTCTGCAAAAGACTAGAATGTCATCTGCACAGAGGATGTGACTAGGCATTTTGCAGTTTCTAGGACCCATCATCAATTGCAATTTTCCTTCTTCCACCAACAGATTGATACCTCTGCTAAGAACTTCTTCAGCAAGGCAAAATAAGAGGGGAGATAATGGGTCTCCTTGACGGACACCCCTCAAACAGTTGAAAAAACCAATTGCATTACCATTAACAGATATAGACAACTTGGCTGACATCAGAATAGTTTCAATCCAGGAGCAAAACTTCCTATTAAAACCAAAAGAATTGAGGACATTTAAGATAAAGCTCCACTCAAGAGTATCAAAAGCTTTCTTCATATCAATCTTCATAGCTATTTGACGCCCAAAAGACCGTCTGTCCAGCTGGTTTATGCACTCAGAAGCAACACCAATGTAGTCAGAAATGCGTCTTCCCTTGATAAATCCTCTTTGGTTGTCAGAAATAATTTTAGGAGCTATAGTTGCCAACCTGTCTGCTAAGATTTTAGTAATAATCTTGAACTTAAAATTAGCCAGAGCAATTGGCCTGTATTGTTCAATTTTGGCAGCGTGAGGGACTTTAGGAATAAGGGTGATGATACTGGAGTTGTAATTAGGGAGGATCCAACCATCCTTAAAAAATTTGAGAACGGTATGATACACATCAAGATGAAGGAAGTCCCAATAAGCCTGAAAAAAGTGACCTCCAAAACCATCTGGCCCGGGAGCCCCGCTAGCATTCATTGAGAACACGTCATTTTTGACTTCCTCCATGGTAGGTAAAGCAGTTAATAAATCATTGTCCTGCTCAGTAACAATAGAAGGGATGACTTTGTCAATAAGGTTATTGGCCTGACAACTGTTCACACTGGCAAAGAGAGTTTGATAGAAGTCAAGAACATGACTTTCTATGTCAGCCGGGTTATTGAGGAGCTGATCTGCATGGTGAAGCATAGATATCTTACTAGTAACACCTTCGATTTTTGCCATTCGGTGGAAAAAAAGTTGTGTTCCAATCCCCCTCAAGATGCCACTTAACTCTGGCCTTTTCCTTCCAGAATTGTTCTTCATAAACGAGGGCAGACTGAAGTAATAACTGGGCCTCCTTCTCCTCTTCCAAAAGATCAACAGAACTGCCAACATTATTTATCCGAAGCTGAATTTGATCTAGATTAGACAAAGCAACGCTGACATTATCATGAACATTACCAAAAGTAGACTTGTTCCAATCCTTTAGCTTCTGTTTCAGATTCTTCAATTTTTGAGTTAGGACGAACATAGGACAGCCAGCTATAGGATCCTGCCAAGAGTCGGCAATTAATTTTTTACAACCTGGGTGGCTAGACCACATTTTATGAAATTTAAACACAGAGCCATGCCGTCTCACATCTTTGGTCATAGCTAGAAGAAGAGGAAAGTGATCAGACTTGGCTCTTGGTAAAGTGCAGCAGGAGACACTACTCCACATATCAAGCAAGGCATTGTTACAGAAGGATCTATCCAACCCTCTCTCAGTGTAATGGCTACCAACTCTTCCATTGGACCAAGTGAAGGCCGAACCTTTTGTGTCAATACGAACCAGGTCCGAAGAGTCTGTCCAAGACCGAAAGTCCTCACAAGAAAGCTTAGATGGGAGGCCGCGACCTCTATGCTTGTGAGAGACAAGAGCACAATTAAAATCCCCAACATAGCTCCAAGGAACATTGTGAATGAGCTGCAACAGAAAGCTCAGACCAAAGCTGTCTGCGCTTGAGATAATTGGTGGAGGCATACACAGCAGTAACAAACATGTGTTCACCATCAACGTTCAAAGAGCAAGTGATTTGCTGATCTGAATTAGAAATAATAGTAGGGCAAATAGAATTGGAGTAAAGGCAACACAAATTAGGCAGATTATTAGCTCTATCGTTAGCAATGAAAAAATTCATACCCATCTCTTTCAAAAAGCAAGCAGGAAGCTGACTTTGAGAGATCCAAGGTTCAGTAATGAAGACCATATCCGGCTTATGCAAAGAGCAAAGCTTTTTCAGAACCAATATTGTTTCCAGATTAGCAATTCCTCTAACATTCCAATAGAGGATAATCATTAGGTGAAGTTACATGGACCACCCCGAGCACGGGTATTACCTGTCTGCGCTTTCTGAATCTGAAGTTGTTTCTTTCGCAGCTTTTTCTTCTGGGATTTTGACATAACCACAGGAAAAGTTCCCACATTAGTTTCCTGCAGATACTTAGTTGCCGTGGGATCAAAAGAGGGAGGAGACTCCTCAGCATCCTCTTCCTCTTCCTCGTCTACACTAGTGCTCCACAGTTTGCCAGCAACAATGTTCATATCCTTCACCACAACCGGGTTGTTATTGGTGTTGCAATGCACAGAAGTATGCATGGAGGCATTACCTGATCCGAGGGCTGAGTTTGGAAACCAAGACTGCTCATCACTGTTAACAGCGGGGGAGGCCCCAGAGTCTTGGGGAATTAGATTGGATGGAGAGTTGAGATTGGAGAAAACATTATACAGCGCTTCCTCGGTGTTTAAAATGCTGGCTAAATCTGATCCAGAAGAGCCATTACCAACTGCCATCACAGGTTCCTGCAACAATGTTTCCTGAGCATTTAAATGCTCATTATGGCCGGTGTTAACACACAAGTCTGGATCAGAAATCTGCTCCAATACATAAGGAACCGCATCAGATAAAAATTGAGATTTGTCCTTCCTCAAAATAAGGCCATCCACAATTGCTTCTTCTACAACAGCGACCGCCTTGCCTTTGTCCACCACTGTGTTATTTGTGACAGCATCAACAACAGCCGGACCTTGGGGGTTATCAATGGTAACAACAGTTTCAATGCGATCCGTATTCTGGTTATCTGCCGAAGGCGGAGCAGCCGTCTTTGGAAGATAATCTTTAGGGACAGTTGAAGGACCCTTTCTAACGGGAGGGTTAGAAGTCCTTTTGGAGGTTTGAAAGTCACCTGTCTTGCCATAGGAGGTTGAGGAATGCCCAATGCTTTGACAGAGGTTAGAGTAAAGGGGAAGTTTTTCATATTCCACATTCACGACGAAGGCAAATTTTCCCCACTCAACCATAATTTCATACGTCAATTCTTTTGAGAGATCTAGATCAACCAGAATTCTAGCGTAGTGGCCATACATCCTTCTACGAGTCATATCATCAATTGAGATGGAAGTACCAATGCCAGAAGCGATTTCAAATAAGATCCTTGACCGCCAGTACTCTTGTGGGAGATCAAAGAGTTTTATCCAACACTGAGAATGTGTTTGTTTCTGTTTCCTGGGGTTAAAGTCAGGCGTCCATTGAGAGAGCCTTAACAAACCAGGTTTTAGATTCCAAGTACCCACTGACCAAACAGTTCGCAGATCTTCTTGAGTAGAGAACCCAAATTCAAAATAACCTTTGCCTAGAGAGGTCATATGCCATTGGCCAGAGAAATTCCATAAAGAAGAAAGCTTGTCCCGCAAATCTGAGAATTTCAGAGGTTTGTCTCCTTTGGATAAAAGGAGACGGCCATGGAGGTTCAACTTGCAAGCATCAATACCTTTGTGATATTCCTCCTCTGAAATCTTGATAGTCATGGTATCTCCTTTGATTTAAGGCTGTGGAAGTTGTGAGAGAGAGACATCAAGTGATTTGCTCAAGGCTTGCGCAAACGTTTGTGGGTGAGAGGAGGCAGGTTGCCGAGAAGGAGATGAGGGAGAAGAAGAAAGGAAGCCCCAAGGGCAGATTGGCTTGGGTGCAGCAGCCATGGAAGCCAAACAAGGGATCCTTAGGGAGTCACATGGAGTGCGGCAACCCTACCAGAGCCTCAAAACTCAATATCAAAATAATTTTAATACCAAATATTAGACATCTAATTAAAACAAAAAATATAGATGTGTGTTAAAAACCAACAAAATTTCGAGCTCAATAAAGGGCAGCAATGGAGTTAGGGTTTCGGTATTTGGGGAAGAAGATGACATATAATGAGCCGTTGGTTTTTAACACACACACACACACACACACACACATATATATATATATATATATATATAATTAAATGCCTCATATTTGGGTTTTTTAAAATTCAACGTCATGCCAGAAAATACTAACAAGACACCTAGATAGATAATGTGACACGGCATATACTTAACGGTGGTCAACACGCATTGACTGGCGGAGAGACTAAAAGGGTTACAAAATGACATTTGGGGGACCAACAGATGAGATTTTTTTTCCACGAACATAAATGGAAGCTGAAAAAAAATTTAAGGGACCAAAAGGGTATCTACACAATATTATATACCAAAAATATGGGTAAAATGAGTAAAAGTATTAGAAATATGGCCAGACAAGCACGTCGGTCTTGACATGCTATCTTCTTTCGCTAGAAAAGAGACTTCACCACATATTTAACTTCACCTTACATATGTCTTTTTTTGATTATCTTAGATGTTCTATATTAATTACTGGTGTGTTTATATTCTATATTCTGTATTAATTGTTGTTTCAGCAATCATGATGATTCCCTCAGAGACAATCTAATTATTCATGGTGCTGGTGCTCATAAAAAAAAAACATGGTTGCAGATACTAGATAGGGGTCTTCTGCGAGGTATCTACTCATGGACACTCCTCTTTTGCTTCTGCCTCCGTTACTCTTTCTCCGCCTCTTTGTTGCTTTATCTTTCTACAAATGAACAAGTTCCATTAATTGATCTTTATTTGCTTCTCTCATATGATAACCATCAATTTTTGTCCTTTGGGGAATTTCAATATTACCGGAAGTTTCTGTATATGGTTGAACTAATTTAACTCTTGCATAAGTTTGACTATGCACAAGTTGTGTTTAGTTCTATGTTGTCCTTTATAGTATGTTGTCTTCCGTTACTTGCATTGTTCTTTGACTGATGATCTTCTAATTTTTTTTAGATATTTTGAGTCAATAAGAACTCATGTTGAGTCAGTAACAATGCAACACATGGTGTGGATATACCACAATTTAGGTGGCACAGCAGGAAAAAGTAACTGTTTCTATTACAACTAAGAGGCATCACCACATATTTAACTTCGCCTTACATATTTAACTTATTCCTATTTTCTGCAATGCAATTTTATCTTGCACTTAAAAACTGTCTTTTTAAAATTTGACCCAAGCTTTGAAAGGATTATAGGGATGATGATATTAAAGGTGATAGGATGGGGGCGGATAGGATAAGGGAGCAGGATAGGAGTATGATATGATATGAGCATGATAAGCTGTTATCCTATCTGACGTTTAGTGTTCACCAGATAACCAATTGGATAGCATTGTAATTTTAGTATGAATTTTAAAATTTTTGTTTTTGTTCTGAATGTTTTCATATTTTATTAGATTTTAGTTTTTTTATAATTTCATTTGTTAAGATTATATAAAAAGACAAAATTGTCCTTGTGATAAAATTACATATAATATTTAAATTTTTTAAAATATTGTTTAACTTAAATTAAAGTTTTTAAAAATTTTAAATATTCATTTTAAGTTTTTACTTTACATATAGTTAAATTATTAGAATATTTTTTATCTATTTTTCAGTTTTTAAAAATAATATAAAGTAACGAAATTAACCTTGTGAGAAGAAATAATAATTTTTAAAATTAATTATTAATATTTTTATTATTTTATGTTTTATTATATATTTTTCGGTAACCATATTATAATTTATTATACTTTAATTATTTATGTATAATTTTTTTTATACTTTATTATACTTTAAATCACCTTATCCTATCCTGTTGAGTTCTAACCCAGCTCCCCCTCATGATAGAATTTTAACTAGATTGGCAGGATATGATAGGAGACAGGATTGATTTATCCTATCATGCTGACTCACCAAACAATAGTTTCAGACAGGATATGATAGCTTATCATAATAATCATATCTTGTCTCTCTTATCCTGATCACCAAACAAGCCCTTAGGAATCAATTTGTGGCTTTTCGAGTGGGTTCCTTTTAGAAACTATTTATCAGTTTAGGGTTGTTCTGAAACTATTTATCAATGGGGGGTCCTTTTGGACACACGGCATATTTTATTTTTTTTCATTCTGACGGGTCAAAGGCGCCAGTCAGACTGGTGCCTACTAGTATTAAAAAATATATGACAATTGGTAGCAATAATAAGAGACATAAAAAAATAATAGCAATAACAATTTACACCAATAAATATTCATCAATTATTACAGTAGTAAAAAAATTTTTTATCTTGTAATAACATTAATGTCATCGTTACTCCTATACTTATAGTATAATTTTTTTTGTAGCAGTGTTCCTTCTAAATTGCAAGTAACTTTCTTTTAATTCTTACAAGGTAAAATTTTTTTTTACTACTGTAATAATTGATGAATATTTATTGGTGTAAATTGTTATTGCTATTATTTTTTTATGACTCTTTTGATATTATTTGCTACTTGATATTATAGTATAATATTAACCTTGATGCGTGACTATAGGTTAATGCCTTGAGAACTTTGTCCTTCTGTTTTAGAGTTATATATTATTGACTTTAAGAACGCAAGAGTTTTAGAGTAATGACGTTAATTAGTATGGAAAACTGAGATGCTGAGTTGTAGTTTTGTTCAATCGCTGGATAGATTGAAGTGTTTTGGTAATGAATTGTTGTCCCATAATTGATACAAGCAGTTCAGTTGATACAACTTCTTGAGTTAAGATAGGATTCTTAAGTTTTTTCTTATTTTGTGCTTGTGAAATGGAAATTGAGCATCTAAGATGAAATCACAGTGCATTTCTCTATGTATGGTAACCTATTATTTTTTTATCACTTGATTGATATAATGTTTAAAGAAGTCTATCTATTACTGTGAAAAAACGTTGACTGGTGGGCAGAACCTCTATAATTACAATACTGTGATATTTGAAGAACCAAGTAAAAATACTTAAATTGGGGTGGAGAGCTTCTTGTACTAAGGAATACCATGTTACTAAAAACACTTCATGAATAAATGAAGTCATCCAAAATTTGACCCGTTTACTTGAAGTCATCACAACAATTTCTACTCTTGTCTTATGTCTAAACTCCACTTTAGTAGGAGATATTCATTCCAGGCCTTTCCCCTATTATTGTATAGTTTTTGTTTTCATGTCTAGTTCTGAATTGTGCAAGTCCATACATAAAAACTCCACTTGATGGAATTGATGGAATGGAAAGGGGCTTTGGGTGGGTGTTAGGAGTGAATTTTCATATGTGAGTTTTCGTCAGACAGGCAGAAAGAGGCTCCATGAAAATTGAGAAGAAGTCCCAAAATTGGTATATACTGGTTTAGCTAAAAGAAAGTTGACAGACGGAAAGTTGACAGAAAAATTGGTCAAAAGCAAGATTGTCAAATTCATAAGGAATTCCCAAAGTAGACAAGAGTTGGATCGAAGAGAGGAAAATTGACCAAGTTCAAAGTCGACAGGAATAAAGTTGACAGAAGAATGTACATAAAGAAGAACGTCAAATTCAGAAGATTATAGAAGAATTGACAAGTGTGAAATTGACAAGAAGTTCTTCAGTTGACATGTCAGACAAGCAAAGCCGTCAAAAAGGCGAAACTTAGAGTGCATCTGTCAAGAGTGAAATTTTTTATTATTGACGGATGCATTTGACTGGCTGACAAAGGAATCAGAATAATGAATGGTATTTTCTAAGTATTATACTTAGTTGACAAGAAAATACTAGCCGACAGAAAGGATAAATTGACAACCCAGCATTTTGACAAAGTGTTAAGAAAGGTTGTCAAACGTACAGAAGTGTGAAAATGGCTAAGTCTTCAAGGCTGACAAGGCATCAGCAAGATAAGCCGTCAAGCAGCCAGACCGTCGAAGACAGTCAAGTTGACGCGGAGCGGTTCAAGATATTGAGCAGTTGTCAGAGTTGTTTGACAAGCAGTTTAAGTATAAAACTTAAGAGAACTGCCAAAGACATGTGGAAGTCTTTTAGATAGGAAGTTACCTTTAGGAAGTTATTTACTTTTTCTATAAATACTAGATTCTACGATGTAATAAAGGTCGGAACTTGAAACATCCTACATGTCTCGATCACACAGCAGACTGACGGATTAACTCAAGTATTCCTTCCACCCTTTTATCATCAATACAATGTTCAATTTCAATACAATATTGGTTCATTTCCTTCAAGTTTTTCATACACTTTCCAGTTTATTCATCATGTTCTTCATAGTGTTCTTACACTTCTTTATTTTACTGCCATCAATATTGTGACGGTGGCTTCATCTTATTTCTATGTTAATTTTTATTAACTTCTAATATTTCTTCAATAGTTCTTCATGCATTTTCTGTAACTTTTGTTACTTTTCTCCACTTCATTACTTGTTTAATCCAGTTTTCCTTTACTCTAATCATTACTATTATGCATTTAGTATTTGTTTAATCAAGTTTCTCTTTGCTTTAGCATTTTTAAGTAGTTTCTTGTTTAGTATCTTTTCATCCAAACCAACATTTTTCACTCATTCTCTAGTTAATTTTCCAGAAAGCATTTCTTTAATAAATAACCACTTTTTACGTTATTCTTACTTTTTTAAGTCTAAATCCTACTCCTTGTCAGGTATTTCATAGTCAATTATTTCAATTCCAGAGATTGTTTTTGTCATTGTCATTGAATAACTATACTTTCTACATATAATCATATGTTTCTTATTTTAAAGTTAGATAACACTATTTGTCTAATATTCGTATCCAATTAATTGTCTGTCAATGTGCATTGTCAATTTTCTCACTTGTCAAATCCAGACTATTAGTCTTTGCCAGTATATTACCAAATTTGACTAAGTTGTCAAACGTGTACTTGGCAGACATTACCTTCAAAATAACACATCCTGACGAGATTACCGCATAACTCGTTCGTCCCACACTCGTCTGATCTTTAATTATTTGTAACAAAGGGATTTTTGGACACCAACCAAAAACCAACGTTAACAAATTGGCACGCCCAGTTGGACGAGTTTAGAGTAACTCGTACAGTGTCACGAATTTGACATACAAATTTATTGTATGCGTCTACGGAGTGGAAAGATGGTATTTCCCAAAACTCTGTGAATATGAGTAGTGCAAGTGATGCAGGCGTAGTTGGCACTAACGCCGTTGTGTCAACGGTGGATGCTATTGCACCAGTTGACAATATTCCTGCAACCAGGGCTAACGCCACTAATGCAGGGAATAATAGCACTAATAGTTTAGGTGCGATAAGAGGAGTTTCTTACGCCCAAGTTGTCAATAGATTTGACGAAGTTGACCAAGGAATACTCCCTTCACCAACTTCCCCAGTTTTACAACAAGTAAATCCACTAACTACCGGATTGTCTCCACGAAGTGTTGTGAATTCAAATCCAAGAGGGACTACGCAACCTTTGTCACAACCTTTGTATGGGATGCCTTATGGTTCAACTGTTGTCAATCCAAATACTCCATTCGCATACATACCATATCCAAATGGAATGACGATGGCTGCCCATACATCTGGACAGGTGGGGCCATCAGCTGGGGGGCAGATTCCCAGTCATGCGAACGGGATAACAGGGTCAATGGTAGTAACCCATTCTCGACAAGAGCAACCAGTAGAGAGGCCACATGCATCCCCATTAAGACAACCCCCACAAAGTATTGTTGGTCTGTCGGAAGCTACATTAGCCAACGTCCGACAACGAATTGACTCTAGTAACCATGACATGGTAAATATCTTTACTCAACAAATGAGTACAGTGATTACGCCATTAATGGAAAACACAAATAATGCATGCTTGACATTGGCAAACGAGATACATAGGTTAAATAGAGCCTTGGACGTTGTAACCCCAGGGGATAACCAAAATACTAATAGAAATCTCAATGGGAATGTCAATAGGAATGAACAACCACAAGTTATACAAGTTGACAGATCTGAACAAGATGACGAGCGGCAACAGCCCCATCGTCGGATTCCTTTGGGACGTGGAAATGTACATATTCTACGACTAGAGGAAGATGAAGATTTGGTCACAAACCAGGGTGCTTATGGAGCGTTTCGTCAAAACGTTCTAAATCAGAACGTCAATCAAGTCATCGAGCAAGCATTGAATAGGTTTGGTTTTAACATAGGTTGTGCCAATCAACCATTTTTTGCTTCGGTATTTCCTTATTGGGTCCAACAGGCAGAAATGCCTCGAGGATATAAAATACCCAAATTGTCAAAATTCTCAAGAGAAAGTGGAGAGTTGACAGTCGAGCACATTGCCCGATATACAATCGAGTTGGGAGATTTGGCTCTGGAGGAGGGTTTAAAGATGAAATTCTTCCCTAGTTCGTTGACTAAGAATGCTTTTTCTTGGTTTTTGACTCTAAGGCCTAATTCCATACATTCCTAGAATCAATTAGAGAGGAGTTTTCATGATCAATTCTTCAGGGGTGACCTGAAAATAGGTTTGACAGATTTATTTGGCATTAAAAGAATGTATAACGAGTCTGTCGATGACTACCTTGCCCAATTCCGTCAAATGAGGAGTCGTTGCTTCACCCCTATCCCTGAGGCAGAAATAGTGAAGATTGCTGTTGGGGGTCTAGATTATCATATTAGGAAGAAGTTGGTCAGTCAACATCTAATTAATCTTGCCCAGTTAGTAGATAAAGCCCATCAAATTGAACAATTGAAAGTTGAAAAGGTTTTCAAGCAAAAGAAATTCCTCAAGAGAGAAAAGATTAACTTTGTCGGATGTAATGAATCCGACGAGGAGGGCAATGATTCTGAGGAATATGAGGTAGATTACGTTGAATTAAAAAACGGTCCACCTTATACATGCCAAGCTTTGAAGCCTGCGAGAGCCAAAGAAAGGATCTCTTTCATTAATAAGAAAGTGTATACATTTGATGTGACCAAGGCCAATCAAATATTTGACATATTACTCAAAGATAAGCAGTTAACATTGTCAGATGATCATAGGCTTTTGAAAGCCCATGAGATTAAAGATCGGTAGTACTGTAAGTATCATAACACTTTTGGCATGTAACTAATGATTGTATGCATTTCAGGGACATTATTCAGAAAGGTTTGGCAGAAGGAAGACTAAAGTTTTCAGACAAGAAACCGGACATGAAGGTTGACACAGAACCCTTTGGTCCTGAAGTTAATAAGGCAGACCGCCAAGTCCCTATGGGAATAGGCATGGTCAACATCAAGGATGGGCAGAATATCCAGATGGATCTGTCGGATTCATTTGATGTTTATCCAAAGCCGGGAGAACCTCTTGCCGATTTCATGACACGCAAGAAATCTGACGGCATAATTAAAATTTGCCCAAGATGCGAAGCATTTTATGATGAAGTGGCTGCCGAGAAAGCCAGGGGACAGAGACCATCATCGTATCACCCACGTGATAGAACTGAGTCTCGTAATGGTGGTAACCAAGGCAGACTGTCACACTCGGGCAGTCATGCTGGGTCTAACAGTGTACACAGGAATGCTGCACCTGTTGTTAATAGGCAGATAAACAGCCGTCAACAACACATGCATCAGACAAGACCTAGACAGCACCACACCGGAGGTTGGCTTCAGGAGCCAATCAGAGGATCTGTGGAAAATAACTTTGTCGGTGGCATATTCAATTCCGTCAAGACCAGGAAACCCACATCCAACATAATGGTGGATCAATGGGTGAAGAATTCTGCCACGGCTCGGTATCCAGAGTTACAAAAGCAGACTTAGGTTAGGAGAAACAAGTTCAGTGATCGTGGTCCACCCTTTTGGAATGAGAATTACCGAAGGGGCCAATTAGCTCAAAATACTCAGACGACAGGGCCTGGTCTGTCAGGACCATCAACTCAATTGGCCATCTCTAAGAGCCAAAAGAGGAGGCTGTAGAGGCTCCGACAGGCTCAAAAGAAGAAGCTTGTCAGGCAAGAAGGCATCGCCATAAAGGAGATGCCTTCACAAGATACTGGTTTTTTGGTAGCAGTGGCTGACAATAAAGCCGACAAGAAAGGAGACGCCAAAATAAAAAGCGTAATAGTGACCCATCCCATGGAAGCTGATGCAATGGGACCTAGTAATCAAGCCAGGCAGAATAAGCCTACATCGCATGTTTTCACAGAAAAGAAGAAGGCTTCTGGCCAGGCATCACCACTAGTAAGATCCACTGGTAAATGGCCTGTCGGGCTGGCAGAGATGGAAAAGGTTGCAGGACTCGAGAAAAGGTTTGAGGCCAAAATGGAAAAACAACAATTGACAACGTTCAGGCCTGAGTGTGATTTAACCAAAGAAGAATTGTCATTCGATGCTGTCATCGAAGCACTGAATGATCCGAATGATGATATGAGCATCAGCGGAGCCATGGACATTAACGGCCAAAATGAAGATTGGGCTGACATCATTGAGGCACTAGACAACTGTGGTGCAGGGATTGCCCGACCTCTGTCAGACAGATCAGGATCAGATGACGAGAGTGATTTGAAAAGAAACCACGGCAGAATGGTTGGAGGTGCATTTTTGGATGAGGATCCAGACAATGAAGTTATACTAGAGCCTGGGATGAGAATGAAGATAGGGTTGATTTCATTCATTCCAGCAAAATACGAGGGATATCTTGAGATCGATTTCTCTGACGACGATGATGATGCCGTCAACAATGCAACGGACCCAGGCGATTGCTGGATATGTGTTCAGGAGAACTTGGTTACCGTATTCGACAATGTAGCTCAGCTGGAGAAGCCCACCGATGAGCAGAGAAACCATTTGATACCTTTACATGTAAAAGCCATAATAGATGGAAGACCTACCAACATGGTTTTAATTGAAGGGGGAGCTGCTGTGAACCTGATGCCAAGAGCAATGTTCAAAAAGTTAGGGAAGGATCAGTCGGATTTAATCCCGACATATATGGTTGTCACTGACTTCAGTGGCAAAACTTCTCCGTCAGATGGTGTAGTTTTGTTAAACATACAGGTTGGCACCGTCGAAAGGATGACACTGTTTGTAATAATCCCAGCCAAGTCAAGCTACAACATATTACTTAGCAGGGACTGGATTCACGTTGTAGGAGCGGTTCCATCAACAGTGCATAAAAAAGCAATCTTATGGAATGACCAAGATCAGGTAGAAATCGTGGAGGCAGATGACAGTGCTTGCTATGCTCAGTAGTCACATGTTGATTTCAAGGTATATTCACCAAACGTCAGGCCTATAACTGCCAACGAGGGGGCATTGACAAGGATGCATTGGAAGCAAGCCTTCTCAGCCAATTCGGTGTTAAGGTAAAAGACGAGGCCGATAAGACTCGGCCAAATTCCGGTAATGAGCCTTGAAACCCACCTGAAAAGATTGTCGGCCTATCTGGCAGACAAAGAAGTGCACACTGCAGAAAGTGTGTTGACAGACTGTATCTTTGACGACGGCCCTTTGGGTTTTGAGAAAGGAGCCGAAGTTAAGCAAAACGTGGAAGTAGAGGATCCTTTGGAAGAAGTAAATTTGGGGACGGAAGAAAAGAAAAGACCCATTTTTGTCAGTGCTTTTCTTCCAGAGGATTACAAACAAAAACTTTTCGGATTAATAGCAGAGTACAAAGATTGCTTTGCATGGGACTACGATGAAACGCCTGGTTTAAGCAGAGATCTTGTTGAGCACCGAATGCCACTTAGGGAGGAATGCAAGCCTGTTAAGCAGGCAAGTAGAAGGTTTTCTCCAGAGGTGGTGCATAAAATCAAAGAGGAGGTACAAAGACTGCTTAAAGCAAAGATCATTCGAACAACCAGGTATGTCGATTGGTTTTCTAATGTAGTTCCTGTCATTAAAAAGAATGGCAAAATGAGGGTATGCATAGACTTTAGAAATTTAAATATGGCTACCCCCAAAGATGAGTATCCGATGCCAATAGCCGACATGCTTGTCGACTCAGCATCAGGAAACGAAATTTTAAGTTGTATGGATGGCCATGCAGGTTATAATCAAATCTTTATAGCCGAAGAAGGTGTGTCAAAGATTGCCTTCAAGTGTCCAGGAGCGATCGAGACATATGAATGGATTGTCATGCCTTTCGGTTTAAAGAATGCAGGAGCCACCTATCAACGAGCAATGAATACAATTTTCCATGATGTTATTGGAAAATTCATAGAAGTATATATTGATGACGTGGTTGTCAAGTCCAAAACCAAAGATGACCACTTGGAGAATCTGAAGCAAGGGTTTGAAAGGATGAGAAAGCATAATCTCAAAATGAACCCAGAGAAGTGTAGCTTCGGAGCGTCGGCTGCCAAATTCCTAGGATTCCTAGTCCAAAAAAAAGGAATTGAGGTAGACAAGAATAAAGCCAAAGCGGTCATGGAAGCCTCGGCACCGACAGATAAGAAGGAACTACAATCCTTCCTAGGAAAGGTTAATTTTCTAAGAAGGTTTATATCAAATCTGTCGGGAAGAACGAGAATATTTACACCGTTGGTCAAGTTGAAATCAGAGCAAAGCTTCATATGGGAGCCTTGTCACCAAGAGGCTTTCGATCAGATCAAGCAATACTTAGTCAATCCACCGGTCATGATGCCCGCAATGCCTCGTCGACCGTTGAAGTTGTACATATCAGCATCTGAAGACACCATAGGATGTGTACTGGCCCAGGATGACGAGGATGATAATGAAAGGGCTGTATATTACCTAAGCAGAGTCCTCAATGATGTTGAAAGAAGATATAGTGCAATATAGAAGTTATGTCTAGCATTGTATTTTTCTTGTACAAAACTTAAATATTATATGATGCCATGTCATGTATTCGTTATTTCCAAAACTGATGTTATAAAGCATATGTTGTCAAAATGGAATATTGTTTTGTAAGAGTATTCTTTACAATACATACCAGCTAAAGCTGTCAAAGGACAGGCAGTAGCTGACTTTTTGGTAGACCATCTAGGATTGGACATACCAGAAATAAATATTGTCAGTTTACAGCCCTGGAAACTATATTTTGATGGATCTAGGCATCAAGGAGGTAGTGGAGTAGGAATCTTAATCGTGACTCCACAGGGAACTCCTACTGAGTTCATGTTTGAACTTAAGTATCCATGTTCCAACAACGAAGCTGAATATGAAGCTTTAATTGTTGGATTAGAGATACTAATAGAAATAAAAGCACGAAATGTGCATATCTTTGGGGATTCCCAATTGGTTATCAAACAACTTACTCAGGAATACAAGTGTGTCAGGTACAACTTGACAAAATACTGTATCATAGCTAGTAAGTTAATGAAAAAGTTTGATGACGTAATTGTCAAATATATTCCCAGAAATTTGAATCAAGAGGCTAATGAGTTGGCTCAAATAGCCTCAGGATACAAGATATCTCAAAAGTCTTTGTCAGGACTAATGGAGATCAGGGAATTATTGTATCCATTAGAAGAGAGAGATATTTTGGTTAATGATGTAATTCTACCTAATGATTGGAGGTTGCCAATAATTGAATATTTGGAAAATCCAAATCAGAAAGTAGATAGGAAAATCAAATACAAAGCATTGAATTACACAATGCAATGAGGACTGTTATATAGAAGATATGTTGACGGGACTCTACACAAGTGCCTGAGTGAGCAAGATGCTTATTTGGCTCTATCAGAAGTCCATGAGGGCATATGTGGAGCCCATCAGGCAGGAGACAAAATGAAATGGGTTCTTCGACAAAGTTTGTATTATTCGCCAACTATGATTAAGGATTGCATTTCGTTTGCCAAGTCTTGTGAACAATGTCAGAAACATGGCCATATATAAAATGTACCGGCTAGCGAATTACATTCTATTGTCAAGCCTTGACCATTCCGAGGATGGGCTTTAGATTTAATTGGCCAAATACATCTTTCTTCATCGAAAGGACATCAGTTCATTCTAGTTAGAGTGGACTATTTTACCAAATGGGTAGAAGCAGTTTGCCTTAAAGCAGTCACCCAACAAGACATAATTGATTTCATTGAAAATCACATCATTTGTCGGTTTGGCATACCCCAAACTCTGACAACAGATCAAGGGTCAGTATTTGTCGGCAAGAAAGTTGTGGAATACGCTGGTTCTAGGCATATAAAAATGCTCACATCTACACCATATTATGCACAAGTCAATGGCCAAGTTAAGGCCATAAATAAGATCATTATTAGTCTTATTAAAAAGCATGTGGGCCGACAGCCTAAGAGTTGGCATAGTACTCTTGATCAAATACTGTGGGCATATAGAAATTCACCCAAGCAGTCGACAGGGACTTCACCACATCGGCTAACTTATGGACACGATCCTGTGCTACCTGTCGAAATCAATCTTCGGTCTACTCGCATTCAAAGGCAGAATGACTTGCCTACCAACCAATATTGGAATGCAATGTTGGACGAATTGGATGAGTTAAGTGATGAAAGATTGATTGCATTAGAAAATTTGATTCGACGGAAAGAAAGAATTGCAAAGTTCTATAATAGTCGTGTTAAGTTCAAATCATTTAAGGTAGATGATCTGGTGTGGAAAGTCATATTTCCCATGGATAAAAGTTGTCGAGAATATGGCAAATGGTCACCTAAATGGGAAGGACCATTTAGAGTTGATAAAGTGTTTTCTGGGAATGCTTATGCACTTGTCAATGTTGATACTGGCTCGAAAATTAAGTCAAATAATGGCAAGTATTTGAAGGAATATAAACCGACAATGTTGGAAATAAAAATTGAAAATAAATGAGATAGAACATAAGTTTTATTCATTGATTTGGCAATACAATTTTACATTGTCAAAAATACATCCTGTCAGTTTAAGCTAACTTATTCCTAAGAGAGCAGACTGGAAAGTGACGATTGGCATACACAGATGTGTGTCGAATTATGAGCATTCAAAAAGATAAGTTAAAAAGACGTTCAGTTAACATACACACAAAAAAATGTCAACTAAACTAAGATGGAGAATTTCTGATTTCTTCCCAAGCCTTCTCCAGAGCCTCTCTGTTAGCCTTGGCTGCCAAATATTCAGATTGCATGGCTATTAGAATGTTGACAATAGTCCTGGCAGTCACCCCTGGCTTTTTAGATTCATCGTCAGTTTAAGTGACCTTTTCTTTGCTGGCCAACAGAGTTTGTGCAAGTTGAGGTTTTTTCTCTTTAACTTGAGTTAAAGCAACTTCTAAGTCAACAATCTCTTTGTCTACTGCCAAGTCAGCTTTGACGTTGTCAGCAATGACAGAATCTCTTGTTCTCTTGTAGCCTTCATGGTGCGTAGAGTCCCCAACACACTGTCCTTGTTGATTTCTTTGGCTTCAAAAGGGGACATAACATCATTGATGGTTGACAATTTGTCTGTCAGACCATCAAAGAAGTCTTGGGCAGAAGCCAAAGTGACCCTGCTTGAAGTTGGCAGAACATTCTTGATTAGATTGAGTTGTTGGAGAAGATTGGACATGGTCGAACGGACGGCTGAATCTAAACATAGGATGTCAAGTGGATGTTTGAAAAGGGATTTAAGCACTTGCATAAACTTGACAGCTTGATAATCACTCGAATCTTGCCTTGTCAATTTTGAAAAATGGGCAGATCTTGATGAACTCCGACGACCAGTCTCTGACAGAAAATTAATTAAGTCTTCAAGTTTAGAGGCAGGAACTTTCACTGGTTTGATGACAGTAGACAAGGTGTCTGTCGGAAGAGGTGGAAGATGTGTCTGAGAATTGGAGTTTGTTGAGGAGTTGGTGAAGAATGAATTGGTTGTTCAGGAGTATTGATGGCATCAAGATTGTAGATTGTCGAAGTTTTGCCTCTCTCCGTAAGCCGTCGAAAGACAAAACTTGGGGGGCATCTGTTAGGAGTGAATTTTCATATGTGAGTTTTCGTCAGACAGGAAGAAAGAGGCTCCATGAAAATTGAGAAGAAGTCCCAAAATTGTTATATACTGGTTTGGCTAAAAGAAAGTTGACAGACATAAAGTTGACAGAAAAATTGGTCAAAAGCAAGATTGTCAAATTCATAAGGAATTCCCAAAGTAGACAAGAGTTGGATCGAAGAGAGGAAAATTGACCAAGTTCAAAGTCGACAGGAATAAAGTTGACAGAAGAATGTACATAAAGAAGAACGTCAAATTCAGAAGATTATAGAAGAATTGACAAGTGTGAAATTGACAAGAAGTTCTTCAGTTGACATGTCAGACAAGCAAAGCCGTCAAAAAGGCGAAACTTAGAGCGCATCTGTCAAGAGTGAAATTTTTGATTATTGACGGATGCATTTGACTGACTGACAAAGGAATCAGAATAATGAATGATATTTTCTAAGTATTATACTTAGTTGACAAGAAAATACTAGCCGACATAAAGGATAAATTGATAACCCAGCATTTTGACAAAGTGTTAAGAAGAGTTGTCAAGTGTACAAAAGTGTGAAAATGGCTAAGTCTTCAAGGCTGACAAGGCATCAGCAAGATAAGCCGTCAAGCAGCCAGACCGTCGAAGACAGTCAAGTTGACACGGAGCGGTTCAAGAAATTGAGCAGTTGTCAGAGTTGTTTGACAAGCAGTTTAAGTATAAAACTTAAGAGAACTGCCAAAGACATGTGGCAGTCTTTTAGATAGGAAGTTACCTTTAGGAAGTTATTTACTTTTTCTATAAATACTAGATTCTACGATGTAATAAAGGTCGGAACTTGAAACATCCTACACGTCTCGATCACACAGCAGACTGACGGATTAACTCAAGTATTCCTTCCACCCTTTTATCATCAATACAATGTTCAATTTCAATACAATATTGGTTCATTTCCTTCAAGTTTTTCATACACTTTCCAGTTTATTCATCATGTTCTTCATAGTGTTCTTACACTTCTTTATTTTACTGCCATCAATATTGTGACGGCGGCTTCATCTTATTTCTATGTTAATTTTTATTAACTTCTAATATTTCTTCAATAGTTCTTCATGCATTTTCTGTAACTTTTGTTACTTTTCTGCACTTCATTACTTGTTTAATCCAGTTTTCCTTTACTCTAATCATTACTATTATGCATTTAGTATTTGTTTAATCAAGTTTCTCTTTGCTTTAGCATTTTTAAGTAGTTTCTTGTTTAGTATCTTTTCATCCAAACCAACATTTTTCACTCATTCTCTAATTAATTTTCCAGAAAGTATTTCTTTAATAAATAACCACTTTTTACGTTATTCTTACTTTTTTAAGTCTAAATCCTACTCCTTGTCAAGTATTTCATAGTCAATTATTTCAATTCCAGAGATTGTTTTTGTCATCGTCATTGAATAACTATACTTTCTACATATAATCATATGTTTCTTATTTTAAAGTTAGATAACACTATTTGTCTAATATTCGTATCCAATTAATTGTCTGTCAATGTGCATTGTCAATTTTCTCACTTGTTAAATCCAGACTATTAGTCTTTGCCAGTATATTACCAAATTTGACTAAGTTGTCAAACGTGTACTTGGTAGACATTACCTTCAAAATAACACATCCTGACGAGATTACCGTATAACTCGTTCGTCCCACACTCGTCTGATCTTTAATTATTTGTAACAAAGCGATTTTTGGACACCAACCAAAAACCAACGTTAACCGTGGGCCAACGCAGAATTGTCAGTTGTATAAGTGATTCCTATTCTGTCTCACCAGTGGTAGGAGAAAGTTGCTAGCAACCACATTTTGTGTAGTGGGCTACGATTATAAGAAACCAAGGGCTAGACCATAATTACCAGCAACAAGTGTTCCTCATTATCTAGAGTCCCATCATAGAATTTTATGAAGAGTTGGGTACCCAAGTTTTGAAACAAACTCGTGTATTGTAAGTGGGATGGCTCATATAAAAGTATATTTTTAATTGCAAGTATTGATCCAACATCAGTCATTATATTTTAGTTATACTTTACAGAGTTTTCATGGACAGGTTTTTATTTTTGGTCTTTCTTTGGAGCTGGGTGTTTAATTGTCACTTTATCATATCTTCTGATTTGCTTTGTTCTGTTTTTACCGTGAATTGATCTACTTGATCAAGTTTGTGCTTAGTGCACATTATATTTGAGCCTTTAACCCAGATTCATGTTGAATGTGCTCTCATGATATTGATCTGTTGGAAATTCAGGTTTTTATGATTTGATTCTTCACTTGCTTATTTGAAAGTATATATCAGAACTGTAATGGGAAGAAAAAAAATTAAATATTGGGCGTCGCATGCCAAACGACTCAATCCAACATGTTCAAGCAAGTGAGAATAAAAGAATACAATCTAATCCTACTCATATAGCCTCAACCCATGTCCAAGGAAGTAATGTTGAAGAAACTCATTCTAGTCCTAATCAAATAGAAGATGTCGTACATGAATCTATAGAATCTCACTCCATTCCTTTTGGAACAAAAGCTGAAGAACTGCACACTGGAAAAGGTATAAATTATGTCATTTATCTTTTTTCATACTTTATTTATGTAAAGTGTAAACATAATGCTATTACTCATTTGTTCTTTTTTTACTTGCAGGTGGATATTTGAAAGCTAATTTGTTGTTCACAGCATAGGCTTGGCAATTAAGTGAACATTATAAGATTTCTTTTGTAACTTTTGATATTGTTATATGACTTTATGTGCATATTATATGCTAGTATGTTACTTTTAGGTAGACATGTTTAACTATTGTGTAATTTGATACGTTAATTGTAAGACTTTATATTAATTTTCAATATGAATGAAGTTCTGTTTTATTTTGGTTCCAAAATATATTTATTATTTTATTGAGTATTTATTTATTATTTGACCAATGTCTACGTTTTTTTTTTTTTTTTGACGAGCATAAATATTGGCACCAAAATAGTAGAATCTATAATGATAGGGGCAAAACCGTAGGTATAATAAATTATGATATGTCACTAAAACATTTATCATTTGAATATAAATTGTAGGAATAACTCTAAGTCCTATAGTGACAGGACTCTAAATCATAGGCATAATAAATTATGATCCGTCACTAAAGCTTATACTAATGGAATATAAATCGTAGGTATATCTATAAGGAATATACCAACTGGTATAAAAACCGTTACTAAAGCCTATAGTAATGGAGATATAACCGTAGGTATAAGTTATTATTGACCGTGGAACATAACGTCCGATGGTATAGGTTTTTCGGGCTATACCTACGATTTTTTGTTGTCCCTAAATGACATTTTCCTTGTAGTGATCATTTGATTTCATTTATGTTAAAATATAGGATTTTATCAATAACAAGTTAATGATGCAAATGCTTAGCCTTAGCCCAATTATTTGGGTATGAGCTCTTCCATGAACATCTTTAGCAAAAGATAATTTTAATATACCATTCCTCACATTTCAGTTTTTTTACCGTATTTTTCTGGTATTTTCTGATTGGTTGCTGTTTTCTTTTCTTCGTTGTATCATCTAAAATAAATATATACTTTTTTTGACAAAAACAAAATATGTACTGAATCAAGAATTCCCCATATGTGGTAAAAGGTAAATATCTTTTAACCTGCAAACCAATTTTCTTAATTTAAATCGTAAACTAATTTTCTTTAAAATATTTAGCATAATCGCATATTTAATATTTGTAACATCAATAAAATATTAAGAGAACAATAAATGCAAACTTACTCAAGTTTTTTTTTAGTTCAGAACGCATCCTAATTAGCTCTATGGGTCAAGTGTATCCACTAGAGTATCCACACGGTTTAGACTTTTCGAACTCACTATGAGTCTAATATCTGGTTCGACTGATTGAGCAAATTTTTATTTTACTCCTTGGTTCTCAACCTCCCAATAGGGCTGACTCCACAAGGAATCGATCTCGGGTTCCCTAAATTCTCTTCTTTGTGGGGGCAAGTTGTTTTTACTTGACCGACATCCCATTGGTCAAGATGACAAGATTAATTCATGATTTGTAACTCCATTCTTGATTCGAAGAATACTGAGGAGAATAATGATTTGTAGCTTTAATTAAGAACTTTTGAAATAAATTTGATATTTTTTTTATCTAATTATGTTAGATTTATTTACTTGATAGAAAATCTAATTAAATTCATATGTTTATTTTACATCTTTCAAATTCAGAATTTAAAATCTAAATAATTTTTAGGTAAATCATCATTCTTTTCTTATTTATTGTCTTATCACCTAATTAATTCATTAATTTTTTTATTTGAGCAAATCTGAATTTTCTTTTACATATTGACATCTATATATTATTTAATCAATATAAAAATATAGATAGAACATAGGATAGGGTAATAAACACTTTACAAGAAAGTAATAGAAAAAATTTATGTTTATAAATAAATTACATTTAATAGATGGTCATGAACATTTTATATCTCATGAAGGTAGGCACTTTATATAAAAAAAACTATATTGATATTTAGAGGTAAATACTTATATCTAATTTATAGTTATTTAATATAAATCGTGCATAAAAGTGATAGTCAAAATTCGTGGGGTAGACATCAGGAGAGGAAGCTTAATGTTTTTTTACAAATATGAAATGAGATAAAGTTTCAACTTTGAAATTAGATATGACAAGAATTCTTATAAAATTTAAATAATTTAAACATGACATTTGTAAATATTATTATTTTAATGGATTTTACATGTTACTCGTGCATACATTTCACCCGTGCGTTGCATTATTAACACAGTTTCAACAAACCGAATGATAAACAATGGTGGCTAATTATGGCACCGTTGGACACTGAGAATGGTCGAGGCAAGTAAAATTAGAATCTGATGACAACAAATAGTTGTTGTCACTATTGAGAACAAAAGTAGCATATACAAATCGAACCATTTGGAGATTCATTGCATGCAGTGATTCAAAATCGAAGAATACTTACCAATCAGAGATTCATGTTGCACGATGAGCGAAGCAGGTATTGAGTCGATGAATTGTGACCTTTGTTTTGAATTTGCAATGTGGGATTGAAATCTCAAAGTTGAAGAAGTGTGATGGATCAGTGTGAAGAAAACGATGCATACCTCATTTCATTTGATTTCTAGGTTTAAGATTTTGAAGGATTTTAATTAAAAAAAATAATATTTTAAAATAGTTTTATAAATGAAATATTTTCAAAGAGTTGAAGGGTTATAATTCAAGTTTTTAGAAGAGAAAGAGAACTAATAAATGATATAGTAAAATACAACTATTTTTTTGCACACAAAAATATATAACTAATAATTTTTATAAAAAAAATTATTAATATTTTTATCCACGCAACTTTTACACTCGTGATCCTATTTCACTAACTGAAGGGAAAGCTAATTGCTAGCCGCAAAATATTTATTACCACAAACCAAAAAAATACAACTAATTATATCAACAACAAAAAATACAACTAAAAAAATTTATAAACAAATGTTATTGATATTATGGTTTGGGCTAAGGTGTACCATCCAATTGGTGCACCACCCACTATACCACCCATATGTGGCAAGTTTTGGGCCAATGGAATTACCACATGGGCTGGTCAAAATTTCAAACCCAACCATGTATTTGTATTTAAATGGTCACTTGTACAAAGGATTGGTGGAGCTCTTGACATGTGGGTGGTGTAATGGGTGGTGCACCCTAGCCTTAACTTGATATTATGTCTCTTGAAGTTTCAAGATATGTTGTAATCAAAAAAAAAAAAAAAAGTTACAAGATATGTTGATAAGGCCTTGTGATGAAAAAGACCCATAACTATTACATGGAACTGGTAATGGCCTATAACCATAAGTGAAGTTTGTTGGGTTTGAATGATTTATGATAAGTAAACTTATATTTATCCTTAAAAAAAAATTGAAAAATATTATTATTTTATAAATGTGATTTGTTGTTACTTGATAAAACTGTACCCGTGCATCTAGCACGGGTAAGCAACCCTAGTTATATTAACTTTTGAAGTTTATTTTATTATTATATTTAATCTTCGAGACTTATGTTTTTATTATACTTATTTTTCTAAGATTTTTATTGTCATCAAACTTACATATCATACAACATAAACTTTAAGAAAATTGTGTGTAACTTTAAAAGAAAAGAAATGACGAATATAATTAAACCAAAATTTAAAGGAAATGAATATGATTTCTTGTTTATTTATGGTGCTAACATAGTTTGATAGATTTCATAATTCCACTGTCATTTTTTAGGTTATAAAGAATTCTGCATTCGTATGAATAGGAGATTGATATGATTATGAGCTTGTAAATATGTGAAAGGAAAGGAGTGTACCCAAAAAAAAATTGTATGAAAGGATTCTAATACAAAATTTGGGACATATAACAATATCCTTTGTTTTTTATTCATAGAATAAAAAAGGTCAGTCTGATTGTAAACGTTTTTTGAATTGTGAGACCTGTTCCAATCTTTGTAAATTCTTGGGACCCAACCCACCTAAATTTTATAGAGAAAAAATCAACTTTTAAAATTTTGGTTTAAGTTGAAGGAGTTGTCGCAAGTTTTGACTAATGAGCGAGCTGAAATTAGTGTCGGATGGCCATGTCCGTTTGAAGGCCATCTACCATGCTTATTTTTTTCACTGGATTAAAATAATAATATGAAAAAAGAGAAACATTATAATTTAGTAATTTACTGTCCAAATTTTTGGATTGATAATCAATTATAACAATTCATTTAGTCATCAAACCCAGAAGTTTATTTGAAAACATCTAATCATAAAAATTAATTGATGATGATGTTATGTACCAAAACTTAATTAATGGGTTTGTTTAATGCATATTAAAAACATTTTCTGTGTTGGCCTCAAAAATATAATTAAAAACGTAGAAAAATATCATAACATCAGAGGTTAAGGAATTTATTTAACAGTAGTCATTTTCTTATTTTGTAATAAATACAATTTTTTTGTATGGGTTCATTTATTATACTAACTGCTAATAATTTCCTTTTAATATATAGTCAGCACCTATAAAGTGATTTTTTGTTTAATCTCAAATATCTATTCAACACTTGATTTATCATTCAAATGAAAAAAAATAAACACATTTTTTCATCATTAAAATGATTAAGTGTATAGTAGCTAACACTCACTCGTCCCACCAGGTGTACCATATGCTAATGCCATGCTAGCTAAACTTGTTGCCTGTTGGGAGTGTAGTAAAAATTTGCTCATGCTCTATTAAAAATGGTAGGAAATTTTACTCAATTATCGAAATTGGTTGTTTAACGCTATTGTTAAATGACTAAGTGCCTCTTTGTTTAGCGTTAGAAACCGGCGTTCAACCCCCAAACCCCAGTTACTACAGTAACTAGGGTGTTTGGGTACAAAATCCAGTTGGAAATAATTGATTCCTGGTGGGCAAAACTGAGTATTGCGGAAGCAATTTTTTTTAGTTTTTCCGTTGAAAATAATTGATTCTAGATATAGGACCCACAAAATTCTACATATTTACACCTCAAAAATGATTTTACTTTATCATCCAAACAAAATCAATTCTTCTAAACCTACTTTTAAAATATTGTTACCAAACACAAATCAATTTTTTTAACCTTGATTTTTTCAAAATCAATTCTTCCAAAATCAATTATATCAAAATCTAAAACAAACGGACCCTAAAGTGCCATTCATCTGGCTTGTGTTCTGTCCTGAGTGAGTAATTAGGTTGCTTAGACTGTATAACAAGCTCAACACTGTAGAAGCTTGGATGTATTATAGTTAGGGGTTAAGTACCTATTATAATGTTCAAATAAGTGAGGTTGTAACATAAGAATATTCAGCAAGAAAAAAACCTTTATCCTAATGGTTATTATAGCTGGTAAAATCTAGGGTGGACAAGTGTTATAGGTAACACCACCATGCACAAGTAACCTTGAATCGTCGGATTAAAAAGCTTTTTATGCGTGAAAGAAAATATGCACTTTGCCCCTTTGGAACATCAAGTGTACGAGAGAATCACCAGAATCAGCCACGCGAGCCGCTCCGATATTGACGACGACGACGGATTTTCCTCGCGATCATCGCATATTTCAGAGAGCACACCGCTGTAATCGACGAGGAACACGATGTAGTTCATAAAAGCGTGTGAACGGGTGGACTCCACCGTCAGGCACCAGAATCTTCGAAGATTCCTTCTGAATCGCAGATTCAAAATCCGATAAGATCACTCTAACTGCCTCGCCGAGCCTCGCCATCGAAGCAATCGCTTGTGATCTGTAACATCCCTGTTTTTACATATATGTTTAATTGCTTATCAAGGTGATTAATTTGCTAAATGATTATTTTTATTTATTTTTATGTTGTTTAGTTTGAGTAATTTTATTTACTTATTTTAAAAAAAATATTTTATTGGGTGCGTTAACACTGTGTTACTACAGTGTATGCACGGTTGCTAGACAATAGCATTACACTGTTATTCTTTGTTTGAAAAAATACTATCTAAAATAATATAGTTGAGGAAAATTATTTTCATAATTTACTATATTATTTTTTTTAGTTTAAAGTAAAAAAGAAAAAAAATAGAGAGAATTTCTTCAATTTTTTCCCCCTTGGTCCGGGCCCTCCACGTCACCTTCATTTCTCCTCCACTCCTTTTTCACGTTCTTTTTGTAACACCCCCTTGGACATTACCTCATAAGCAAGTGCGCAAATAAATTAAAAAGAATTTTGCTGGTTGGTTTCGAAAATTTATTTACTTTAGGTCATAAAACTTGGGTATAAAATTTGTTAAATGCGGTTACTGTAACACCCGGGTGTCGACGAGGACGGGGAGTGGTCGCCGGTGCAAGAAGGCATGGACAAGGAGCGGCTCCTGGCAGGCTTCTAGGCGGAGGGACACATGAATGAACCGATTACACACCCAAATGAGAAGGGATCCTGAGACTGTGTAGGTATGAGACTATACAGTTGAGGAATGCTTATATGAATTGATTGGTACTACCTATACTAACAAGATGCATCTTATTTTCGGTAGCCCATCACTTAAGAACTCCACAGTTAAGCGAGCTTGACCTGGAACAATTCTAGGATGGGTGACCTCCTGGGAAGTTTTCCTAGGAAGCGTGTGAGTGAGGACAAAGCACGCTGAAAAGACCCGTGTTGGTTTTTGGGGACAGTCGTCAATCCATACAGCAGTCAGGGATGTTGCAAATGGTATCAGAGCGACACCTCTCCCAATACGGTGTGGTTCGGGGACGAACCAAGCGGAAGCTGGTGGGCATGTAACACCCGGGTGCCGACGAGGGCGGGGAGTGGTCGCCGGTGCAAGAAGGCATGGACAAGGAGCGACTCCTGGCAGACTTCTAGGCGGAGGGACACATGAATAAACCGATTACACACCCGAATGAGAAGGGATCTTGAGACTGTGTAGGTATGGGACTATACAGTTGAGGAAGGCTTATATGAATTGATTGGTACTACCTATACTAACAAGATGCATCTTCTTTTCGGTAGCCCATCACTTAAGAACTCCACGGTTAAGCGAGCTTGACCTGGAGCAATTCTGGGATGGGTGACCTCCTGGGAAGTTTTCCCAAGAAGCGTGTGAGTGAGGACAAAGCACGCTGAAAAGACCCGTGTTGGTTTGTGGGGACAGTCGTCAATCCATACAGCAGTCATGGATGTTGCAGTTACGGTACAATTTAAACCTATTCTAAAATAGTAACACCATATTTTCATCTATCGTTGTATAGATTATGGTCATATATACCATTTGTCATATGACCTAAAACCTAAGTCGTGGTCGACGCACAGACTTACAAACCTAGCTTGGCAACCTTTTATTTTAGAAATGTACTTGAATAAAAGCTAGAATATTTTTACAAAAATTTCGACAGAGTCGCCTCTGTAATTCCAACGTCCCAGAATAAAAACACTTGCTGAAATATTTCTATTTTCATCCAAAAGAAGGCTCTCTGAGCCATTTACATTCCATCAAAATAAAGGCTCTCCGAGCCATAAACATAATACTAACATTAATCAACGTCATCTCACAACCTAAGCTGGTCGTTCTAAATATATTCATGGGTAAGACCCCTATGGTTCTCACCATTATACCTGCCATTATACTTCTCCCAGGATTGGGAATAATATCCCCAAGCGAAATCGGAAACCTCTTCTGCACCTTCTGTACGCGTGTACCAAGGTACAACAGCAAAACAAAAACAAAAAAAATAGATACATGCAAGGATGAGATACTAATATATGGATTTAAACACGATAACCACATGCACGACTCTCAAATACCATTTAACATGAATACTCAAAGATAAACAATATATTTATTAAAGGGTTTCATACCCGACAGTCGTAACCGTTTTAAAAACCATGACACTTCAATATTCACCGTCTAAACTTTTGTACTTAATCTCCGGAGATCCCAACACCGTATAAATGAGCTAATCAAACTCTCTTTGCCAAATAAGGCACACCGGATTTAACCATAGCACTGTCCAAAACTAGGCACAGTGATTACCGTATATGGTTTTCATTGTCCATCAAGGCACAATGATACAACGTCTTGCATACCTTGCCATCAAGATATCCAGATTACACCATCTTGACTACCTTGTTCATCAAGATATCCAGATTAACACCGTAGGCACGTCTGCCAAATAATGCATGTAAAACATTTTATTCCACGTCACTTTTCTTTTTGTTCATTCTTTCCTTGTCGAAGCTCAAAGGCTCACGACCATATCAACTTTTAAACATTTAAATTAGTCTTTCAATTTCAACAGTAGGACTCCAAGTCCGAATGTGCAAATCACGAAATCTAGACCGATACACCAGTCTTAGATGCGTAGATTTTAGTGCATAAAACCAAATATACGGTTTATAGGACATCTAGTCCATAACTTCACCTTTCAGACCCCGGGCCCATATCATAGAACACTAGAACCCTGACGTCTCGGCTTCTAGGTTCGTTTAAACCATTTCCGTTCTGTGAAATACAAAACAAAATCAAAGTTTTCTCAACTTATCCAAGTTGACGGAAATAACTCGTTGTTTACCGAAAATCCTTTTACGTTGGAAATTCGTTTTATAAACTTGTCAAAAATCCCTTAAAACTCATTTTTGTTCAAAACTCTGTAATTTGAACTTGGAAACCTCATTTGAGACAAATTCTCAATATTACTCAATATTACCCTTTTTAAAAAAATACTTTCATAAATATTGACGGAATTATCCGTATTACACGCTTTAAAACGTTTTTAGGTTAAAACATGACTTTCATAATAAAGTAATTTCTCCAACATTGTAATAAACTTATTTTTGAATTTTTTTTGGAAAAGACAACGTAAATGAAATATTTTCAAGATGTCGTCCTTACTATTTACTCATAAACCACTCTTTTCTCCAAAATATCATCAAATATAAATGCTTTCAATATTTTTCTTCCATAAATCAAATCCTTTAAATTTCTCCTCAAGCTTTTTCAACGCTTTTATCTTTAATTTGATTGAACACTGACCAATGTCAGGCTTCTCAGTCAATCAACTAACCAACAGATAATCCATATATAGCAGATATCCATACATCACAGTTTAATCATGCTTTCACAGAAAACATTAAAAATCACATAACAGTCATATAACAACTTAATTGGACACCACACATCACAACAAATAAACTCAAATACGACACACAAATAGCATGCAGTTACCGAAAATCCCTCAGGCAATCTCCCCTTACCTTTGTAGATCAGAAAACATCCTTTATCTCGTATTCCACAACTTACTCCATGTCCAACGAAACTTCACAAGACTAAACGCCCACTAACAACTTGAAGCTTTGTAACACACCAAGTAACTCAGAACAATTTCTTAACATGAAGTTCATGTTTCCTCTAAACCAAACACGCAATCACGATCAACATCCAACAGAGCCTCCAAGCACATTCACAACAACCAAGCAACATAAAATTAATAGCTCGATATCAAACATACTATCTAATAATTTCAAACATTCAATTCAATAAAAACGGAGTCAATTTTCCAATAAATCAATTTGGGCAAAAATGGTCCATCATTAAAATTGGGGAAACTTTGCTTTGCTTAGAGAATAATGAAATTGAACTTAGAAATCTCAAATTAAAAGTCCTAATTTGAATAAAACATAGTTAATTTTATAGAAACACAATCAATTTCAAATAAAATCAAATTGGGGTTTAGGGTTGCTAAACACAATTTGGGGAAAACTCATTTGATCAAATGATAATAAAATTAGTTTAATAAAACACTAATTTATAATCCCAATTGCATAAAAACATTGTTTAATTCCATATTACAATACGAAGTCAAGGAGTTAGGGTTAGGGTTTGTAACTGAAATTTGGGGTTTCTTGAAAATAGGCAAGGTATAGTGAGGAAGTCACTCACCCAACCAAGAGAAAGAAGGAGATGGTAGCTGTAGGGTGATCTGGCACGGCGGTGGCTGAGGACGGTGACGCGATTTCTGGACAGCACCAAAGATCCAAAGAAAACAAGACTCAAGCTTTAGGGAAGAAGGAAAGAATGTTCAAACACATAGATGTGGAAAACCACCATTAATGGCGGCAACCGGAGCTTACTGCGGTGGGGGTCACGTTTTTGAGCGAGATAGGGGTGGCGCTTCGCGAGGGACGACGATCGGAGGCGCGTGGCTTCTCTGTCGCATCGACGGGCGGCGGCCGGGACGGGGCTGGCCGGTGGTGGCTGGTGTAGGAGAGGTAATTGGAGATGAAGTGTGAAGGGAGGAGGAAGAAGAAGAGAGGGAAGGAAAAAAAGGGCTTTTTGACCAAACTGGGTTCCTTTTAGAAACTATTTACCAGTTTAGGGTTATTCTGAAACTATTTACCAATGGGGGGTCGTTTTGGACACGTGACATATTTTATTTTATTTCAATCTGACATGTCAAAGGCGCCACTGCAGTTGGCGTACCCCTAATTAAAAAAAAAAAAACAAAACAAAAAGTGGAGGCGCCTCCCACTGTCCCCCACCCCAATTCCCACGTCCCCCCCAATTCCCTATTCCCTTCAAACGTCCCCCCACCCCCCAATTCCCTACAAATATAAGTCCCCTGTTACCAATAACAAAAAAATTATTACAGTAGTAAAAAAAAATTATCTTATAAAAATTAAAATAAAGTCACATGCAATTTTAAAGTATAGGAAGTAACGATGACATTAATGATAAAGTATCTATTAAAGACAACAAGATGCAATATAAAAATACCAGTAATAACGAGTAGCAAATAATATCACAGGAGGCATAAAAAAAATAATAGCAATAACAATTTACACCCATAAATATTCACTAGTTATTACAGTAGTACAAAAAAAATTACCTTATAAGAATTAAAATAAAGTCACATGCAATTTTAAAGGAATACCGCTACAAAAAAAAATTATAAGTATAGGGAGTCATGATGACATTAATGATAAAATATCTATTTAAAATAACAAAATGCAATATAAAAATACCTTAATAACAGGTAACAAATAATATCACAAGTAGTAAATAAAATTTCTTACTAAGATATAACTTTAAAGTGTTTGGTCTGGTTTAGGTTTTTATATTGGTTCATTAAAAAAAAAGGTTTTTATATTGGTTTGAAGCTTGCCCGGTAGTTTATCAGGTTTGGCCAATATTCTATTTTTGGCTTGGATTTCATATTGTTGTCTTTTGATGTTAAAGTGCATTATCTAGAGCACCAAAAAAAAATTGCATTATCTCCAACATTAGGCCTTTGTCAAAGGACGGGAAATATCTTTGGGCTTTGGCCCCTTTTGTATAAAAAAAAAAAAGACGGGAAATGAAGTACCTTGGCAAGTTTTGTAGCATGTTGTTTGGTCTATTTGATTAAAAAATAATAATAATATTGTTTTTAGTGATAAATCTTTTGACATAGATTTTTTTTTTTACAACACTCTTTTGACATAGATGGTGTCTTGAGTTACAACTAAGGCCTAATGACGCGTTTTTTTCTTTTGGGATTGGTCTCATGACCTGCTGTCTTGTATCAAGTCCATGTTTTGTACATGAATTATGATATCCCTTGTACCCTTATTATTATATTTTGCTTAGTCACTTCTTTAAATAAAAGAAAGAAAACCTATAGATCTTAGTAAGAAATTTTCTTTACTACTTGTGATATTATTTGTTACATGTTATTAAGGTATTTTTTTTATTATCTGTTGTTTTAAATAGATACTTTATCATTAATATAATCTTTACTCTCTATACTTATAGTATACTTTTTTTTTGTAGCGGTGTTCCTTTAAAATTGCATGTGACTGTGTTTTAATTCTTATAAGATAATTTTTTTTAATACTGTAATAATTGATGAATATTCATTGGTGTAAATTGTTATTGCTATAATTATTTTTTATGCCTCCTGTGATATTATTTGCTACTCGTTATTACGGGTTTTTTTATATTGCATTTTGTTGTTTTAAATAGATACTTTATCATTAATGTCATCATGACTCCCTATACTTACAATATTTTTTTTTTGTGGCGGTGTTCCTTTAAAATTGCATGTGACTTTATTTTAATTCTTATAAGGTAAATTTTTTTGTACTACTGTAATAACTGATGAATATTTATGGGTGTAAATTGTTATTGCTATTATTTTTTTATGCTTCCTGTGATATTATTTGCTACTCGTTATTACTGGTATTTTTATATTGCATCTTGTTATCTTTAATAGATACTTTATCATTAATGTCATCGTTACTTCCTATACTTTAAAATTATATGTGACTTTATTTTAATTCTTATAAGGTAAATTTTATTATACTATCGTAATAATTTTTTTGTTAACTGGGGGGGGGGGGGGGATTGGGGTAGGGGACAGTGGGAGGCGCCAGCGCCTCCACTTTTTGTTTTTTTTTTTAATCAGGGGTACGCCAACTGCAGTGGCGCCTTTGACTTGTCAGATTGAAATAAAATAAAATATGCCACGTGTCCAAAACGATCCCCTATTGGTAAATAGTTTCAGAATAGCCTTAAACTGGTAAATAGTTTCTAGAACTCAGTTTGATCAAAAAGCCACAAAAAAGAAAGAAAGAAAGGAGTAGGGGAGGGGTATCGGGTCTAATGCGTGAAATAGGGAAAAAAATTTATTTGTATAAGTGGGGGGGAGGGCGCCGCCTCCACTTTTTGCTTTTTTTTTTAATTAGGGGTACGCCAACTGCAGTGGCGTCTTTGACTTGTCAGATTGAAATAAAATAAAATATGCCACGTGTCCAAAACAATCCCCCATTGGTAAATAGTTTCAGAATAGCCCTAAACTGGTAAATAGTTTCTAAAATGAACCCAGTTTGGTCAAAAAGCCACAAAAAAGAAAGAAAGAAAGAAAGGAGTAGGGGAGGGGTATCGGGTCTAATGCGTGAAATAGGGGGAAAATTTGATTTGTATAAGTGGGTGCAAAAAAGTGGTAAATATTAAGCCTAAAAATAAATATGTTTTTAGCTTTTGGATCTAAAAATAATGTGTGACAAAAATATGATTTCAAAATTTAAATCAGAGTCAAGATTGATAGTTGAACTGATCAACTAAGAAAATCAACGATCCAAAATTTAACATAAGATTAATTTTAAACCAACATATTTTCAAATCTAAAATTAATTAGAGTCAAATAGAAAAATAATTTTCTTTCAATCATAATATTATTGTCTAGTAATTATGTCTATATTAACATAAGACAGCATTAACACACTTAAAAATAACTTTTAAATGAGTAATTAAAATTACTCAAACCAAATCACGTGAAAATAAACATTAAGATAAAAACCGGGATATTATACTTTCCTTCTTCTTCAACAAAGAACACATCTCATCAATCAATTTACTATTTTCAGTCACTAGTCACTGAATGATCCTAAATAATTTTTTCCATCTCAACACCTCTTGCTGAATTCAAAATTTGAAATCTTTTTCTCTCTCTAATCTCATCCTCTTCCTCCTAGTTCATAGCACCTTCCCTTTTTCTCTCAACCCCCTTTTCTTTTTTTTCTTCCTTCTCTCTTCTCACGCCAAAAAAAAAAAAACCCTTCAAAATCTACTGTCAAAGCATTTGAAGTGGAAACCATGATAATGAGACAAATGTTATTATGAAGACCTTGAGCACATGAGATAGAGAAAGTTGATTGCTGAAGATCCTACTTCCATTTTATTTTTCAAATGTCTTTTGTCTCGGTCTCGGCATCTTCGTCTCCGTTAACATGTCCTTATCCAGACTGCCACGGTAAGTATCTTATTTTTCTGGGTTATTCCCCCCCCTTTTTTTTTTCTTTTGAATGATTGTTACTTTGATGCTATGTATGAAGCTAATATTGTTAGACCTATACACATATAGTGGTTCTAAGACGATTTGTTACTCTGATTTGTTACTGCACTTATACAATGGTACTTGATTTCTCTATGTTTATGGTTTTTATTGGAATTCATTGTGATGGCTGTAGACCCTTTGAATTTTAGTTGATGGAATTCATGATAGTTTCATTTCTAATATGGGTCTTGGAAAGATTATTCATGTATTAGTATTTCTTTTGTTGATATGTAGATATGAATAATAGTTAAGAAAGAGGCATCTAAGATTGCTTTCATATACTTATTTGTTTAAGTAAAACATGATTTACCATTAATAAATTTTTCCTGCGCCACTAATTGATCAAGTCAGATGTTGGTGTTACTTTAAAGAAGGAACCCAATCCAATATTGGCTACAAATTATTCACAAAAAATTCTCTCTACCTTCATGATAGCAGCAACCCAAATTTGGTGACTGAGTTACAAATTATTCGGTTTGTTTCTACCTTCTTTTACTACTCAATGAGTTACCAATTCTTAGCACCCACTTTGTTCTTTCTTCTAAATATTCTCTAATGTCTTATTTATTTAATGAAATTGTTTCATTACCATGACAGACTGATGTATATCAAATTAATGGTTGTCATAATCTCCTTTGCTCTGGCTTTATTAAAATTTACAAAGATATAGCATTGGGAGAAAGCATCTACCCACTTTCTAATTATGGTTCTTCCCGGTATGATATAATCATCCTGGTCTAGAAGATACTTTTTTTTATTTTCATTTTATGTATATCTATTCTTATTGACATTGAAATTGGGGTTTGATTCTAAGTTGTTTAATTTGTAAAGATTGTGTTGGTTCTAAATAAAGCACATGAGGTGTTTGTGAAATTTACTCTTTGTGGGCATTCCAAATTCTATTATTTGTGGTTGTACAATTTATTCTTCCAAATGGTATAGAGTTAAATCTAATATTTGTATGCTTCCCACTAAGACAAGATTAAAAGAAGTAAGGATTTCACAAAGAAAAAAAAAAAGAGTGGAATGGATTGTTCCCTTTAGCATTCAATATTTGTTATATAGCAATACTGATAATGTTGCTATGCATGTCACTGGTTGCATTTTCAGTTTTTAATCATCAAGAGGATGGGGATGATTTGGGTTATTTTTTATGGTATGGTTATTTGTATTATTACAGAGGCTAATGTTTGAAGAAGTAGGTCTAAGACTTAAATTTAATTGTTTGAATTAAATTGACGGGGTTTGGTTTAAGTCTATCAAAGTGTCTATTTTTATCATTGGTTTAAATGATATCAGAGTGTCTTGATTGTTCAATGATCAATTTTCCTTTGTTTTTTATTCTGATTGTAAGATACCTTTTAATTCAATTATTTTCTCTTCAATTTGTCTTTTTGTAGCTCTCTTAGAGGTATGGCTTTTGCTAAACTTTTGAGTTACACATTCTACATTGTCTTTTCTTTCTTTGTAATGCAAGTTATACACGTTAATTTGGGGCAATTGTAGTTGCAGAATATAATTAGTTTACTTCACTATTAACTTTTAATACAAATTTTGTATGGAGATTAATTTTTTACTAATAAAAATAAGTATGTAACCTTCAGATTGGAGAGGATGAATTTCACCCTTTGATCAAAGTCTTGCTAACATTGAAAGTAAGTTCTTCTAATTTCCCTTCAATTACCACCACACACGTGTTTACTAATTACAATACATTCTCTAGTACCCAATTTCTTTTTATGTTTGATTAAACTATAGATATCAGGTGTTTGATCAAAGTTCGTGTAATGATGCTATTAATTGGACTACAATATTTAGTGTAGTGTTTCTGGAGTTGTTGTCGTGTACCTTTTTATATTATTCTTTGTCATGTTGAGTTGTGGGCTTTTTGCTTGAAACACTCAAATCTACAAGAGAACAATAGCATTTTTCCATCAGGAGACCCTTTTGCTATTGGTGAATTCTATGAAGCCAATGATCTTAATAACAATGAATAATGAACACAAATTGAAATTTGGTTTCCAGGATGAAGGGGTAGCGTCTTATAGTAGTCTTGACAAATTCGACCATAATGAACCACAGGATGGAGGATTGTCTAATTGTAGGTTATGTGCTCATGATAATAGTAATGTTTCTTTAATAAGAAATAGAGCTCAGAAGCTTTAAAATGAGAAACAAACAATGCATTTGAAAATAAGTTGGATTCAAAACCATCGGTATTTGTCTTGAACAAAAATTTTGGTGATTTAGATTAAATAGATTAAGTACATTTGTCTTACAGTTACCTGGCTAAGCATCTTACTTGCTTGATTAGGATGTCATGCATCTCCAAAGAAAGGCAATCACCTAAATTCTTACAGAGTATTATGCCTGCTCTAGGAAGGGTATTATGCCTTTTTTTATGGGTGTGTTTTCATGCTACCTAATTTTATTTGTTATGGAATGATGTCAAGATTCAAATGGACAATTGGTGATATATACAATTTGGGTACATGGCCAATTTTTTCCATTACGGTTCTTGCTATTTAGTATTTACATTATTCATATTTTGATTAGAAATAGGTGAGATTTATTAATCTGTTGGTTTATTATTTTATTATCATGATGTTTTAAAATAGCTGTCGCGTTATTAATTTATCTGTTAGTTTGCATGTATGGCTAATTTCTATTTTTTGGTAACTGGTACTTTGGCCTACACAAAGCTTGCTTCTTACTACTTTATGAAATGTTGGGTCACACTTTACTGGATCTTATGGGCATGTTGATGAGATAAAATAGTTATATTTGCCTTTATGATAACATATACATGCTATTGTACTTTGACAAGAGCAACAATCTGGGTATATAGGTGTATTCCGAAATATCAGTATGTTTCATCCATTTTTAACTTTGAAATGTAATTTCTACCTGAAAAACTCATGTAGCAAAAACTGCTTGGTTTTAGTGCATTGTCAAGTGGAAAGGTAACTCCTGTATCAGTTATGTATTGCAACTATGCCATTTGAACCATAAATTACCATTTTTGGGTTCTTCTCCTTATCAGAAGTGTATATTTTTCTTTTATTTATGGATATGCAGAGAGCCTTTGGCCTCCACTTCAACCTTCAAGTACATGTGAAGACTTTGTTAGTTTGCTTCAAACTTGGCTTAGCAAAATTCAGGTCCAAGCAAATGCACAAGACTTTTATGTCTCACATGACCTATGGCCTCCACTTCAACCTTGAAGTCATTCTCTGCATGTCCCCTGCGAACCCAATACATAATGCAATCAAGAAGTTAGAGCAAAGGTCATTGTTTATGTTAGAAATAATGTCAACACTCAACAAATGTTGATGATTATAAAGTATATCCTTACAAGTTGTTGAGAAATTTCTTCACCATTGCTCCTACCAAATATCTGGGTATGAAATACCCTACCGAACGAGGATTAGTGGGGTGTTTTTGGATTGTGCTTGATGTAATGTGGATTCTCGCTCCTACGTATCCAAAAGGGAATCAAAGCAAATGTAGTTCTAGAATGAGGGGTAAGCCCCCTATTTATAGTTGTTATCTCGTCAGGATCGGCTCAAATAAGCGGAGGAATATTTGGATCGGGATCGCGATCATGGGGAGAGATATCCTGAGCCCGATTGTCCTGGAGTGACATTATGGCTAGCGAGATATTCGGCTCGCTTAGTCATGGGATGGATAGCTTGGGGTCGAGTAGTTATTCTCGGTGTCGGGTGGCCGACATGTCCTCTGGCCGGAGGAGTTTGGGTCAAGGCCCATTCGCGGGGTAAGCTCGGTTGGTCCTGTATAGACGAGTTCTCTGCCTTACATTCTCGGCCAAGACACAAGCCCCCGAGCTCCGAGCTTGAATAAGCGAAGGAGGAGCCGATACGTATGAAAACCGAGCTTATTCTTCTGTTATGCGATTATCCACATTCTCACTGCCATTTCAATCAAGTCTTCTCTCCGTCGAGAAAGCAATTATTCCCCTATTACTTCTTTTCAGACGCCATGCATAAGAAACCCTAGAGTTCCGCGCCCATTTAATGGGGGAAAATCAAAAGTCGCGTCGGACAATCAAAGGTCGCGCCCTTTTTGGGCCCAATGGACAATGGGCCACCAATTGCAGCTATAAATACCTCCTCCGGCGCCAACTCCCTCCTACTTTGCTTACCCTTCTTCTCGCCATTCACCCTCGTCTTCCAAGCTTTCGCCCTTGTTCCTCCGCTTGTCATCCTCCGTGCACGCCTCCGTCTCTTTTCTTCCTTCGTGCTTCTAAGCTCTGTTTTCGACCTTCGGACATGAGTTCATCTATGTCTTCTCGAGTCAAATACTTCGCCTCCGGTTGAGGGTGAAGTTTCCCAATTGGGGGATCCCTTTCGCTTTCTTCTGCTCCTTCGCGGAATCGAGCGTTGGGGAGGCGGAACCATCCTCCTCCGGTCATCTTCGACCGACTCGGATTCTTCCGAGTCCGATTCGCCTAGGTCCGGTTCTCCTCCTCCTAGAGTGTCCAAACCCGCCGCCCGCAAACAACGCCTTAGGGTTCCTAAAGACCCTATTCCCGATATTACCCTTCCTGGTATACCAGGTTAAAAGGGAGGTTGGAACCTTTTTTTCGACTACCAGACTCGATTCTATTGTTGAACTTCTGGCCCCATATCAATATCTCTGCCTCGGGGACGAGTCCGAAGTTTATCTCGCTTCTCCGTGCTCGAGCACCGAGTGTGTCTTTCTAAGGGCTCGCCCTTCCGAGCCCCCTTACATATATGTATAAAACACTTTTTGACAAACCGCATGTGTCTCTTCCTTTTATCGAGCTTGAGTGCGACGCTCGAGAACCATGAATGTCGCACCTACTCGCCCTTCACCCTAACATTGGGCTTTTATGAAAGCCTTTCGGATTCTATGTAAATACATAAAGATAGAGCCCACCACTCCAAAATTTTTGTATTTTTATCAAACCAGATTTGGGGAGAAAAAGGGATGGGTATCCCTTAACGGGTTGAACCGAAGAGGTCTTCTTAGTTTATTCGCTTCGCCTTATAAAGACTTCAAGGTGGGCTTCTTCCGTGTTCGCCCTCTTCGAGTTCTCATACCTCCCACTTTTTTGACGAGAATAAATATGCCAAGTTTCCCTTATACTCGGCAATCCTCTCCCACAAAATTCGCTTCGGCCGAGTATCATTCCCCGCCGCCGAGGATAGCAGGGATATAGATGTACTAGAGGGTCTTCCTCGCCCTCCATTGTGCACGCCTTATGAAACTCCCCTTCTCCTCCACCCCAAGGTCCGACCTTAAAAGTAAGTGCTCGGCTTTTTGGTTTCTTAAGTATTTTCTGCATGTGTTGTTATACTAACAATTCTTTCTTTCTGACAGTCATCATGGGAAAATTCGACTTTTCAAAGCTTGTCAAGGCTGGTGTTGGTAAAGAGGATCAGGGTCCCTCTTCAGCCGAGAAGAAGCAAAAAAGACCTCCTCCCGCCAAGGCTTCTGCGAAGGGGGCTTCGTCATCTGCCCCTCAAAAAAGGAAGAGGGCAGAGGTTGAAGTGGTCGCCGAAGATTCTCCCCTTCCTGGCCCAAGCTCCCCATCGCCCCACTACTCAGGGGACGCAAATCGTGGGGCGAGAACAGCCACTTTCTACCCCCTCGAGTCGAAATGGTACAACACCACCCTGAAGGCGGGGACTTCATCTCTCTGGGGTGAAGATTTCAACCCCTCCTCCTCTTTCGACTCGACCCTCTTAAAAGCCGCTGATCTTCGGCTTATCAGCGAGCGAGGGGCCCGATCCAAAGCATGGAGGCCCTCTCGGCCTCTTGCCTTCGTGTCGCGCGGCTTTGGCTCGTTTCTCTAGCCGAGAGGTGATGGAGACCGAGAGGAAGTCTCAGCAATTGGAGTCTGAGTTTGCTGCTATAGAGAGGTTGAAGGGGGATCTTTCCCGGATTGCCTCCGAGAATGAACGCTTGACTACCACCATTGCTGATATTAACACTCTAACTCCGAGTGGATTCTCAGCGAAATCACCGAGGAAAGCAGAGCTCGAGTGGAAGAAGACAAGGCTCGTGCCAAGAAAAGATCAAAGAGGCTCAGCCGAGATTGATCGACTCAAAGCCGCCTTGGAGGCCGAGATCCAGAGCTAAGATATTGCTCGAGGAGGACGTAGGGGGAGGCCACTGCCGCATTGTCATCGAGCACCGGAAGGTTTTGACAAAGGCATTGCCCTAAGCCGAGGTTCTGTTCCCAGCATCGACCTTTCTGGGCCGATGTGAACATGGAGGTGGTAAATGGGGAACTTGTTCCCATCATTCCCGAGGGGGATGAAGAGGTGGACGAGTGGGGGCTCTCCGGACGATCATGTAGAGGCCGAGGAAAGCCATGAGGGGAGAAGGCTGTTATAGTTTTTTGTTCATCCTTTGTATCGGGCTCATGCCCTTGTAACCTCGATTACTTGAATGAATATCATTATCATTTTGCTGATTCTTCGTTGTGTTTGGCTTGTCCATCGAATCTTGGCTAAGGTCGAAATACTCCACCGTCCAAAATGGACGGTGGAGTCGCCACACGAAAAACACGTGTTTTTCATTTTGCGTTGTCATGCATTAAATGCTTTTGGAAACCGTAATGGTTTCACGCAATCGCTGCCTTTTGCTTGGTTTCGAGGTTTGTTTTCCCAATAAACACATACTACTTCCTTTCTTGCCTATAAATAGGACCCTTCTCACTTGTTCATTCCTCATCCTTTTCTATCACCCAAGTTCGTTTCTTACCTTTCTTCCACCCGAATAGTTCTATGCTAACATCGGGGTTTACGTTCCCTCTCCCACTTAACATCCTTTTTCGGGTTTCACATCCGCCAAAAAGGATGTAAGTGGGAGATGGGATCCGTAATTCCTCGATCCATCAAGAAGGATGTTAACTCGGGAGAATAATAATCTTCTGAGTCGAGAAAGGGTAGAGGTCGTCTACTCCCATGAGTCCCCGAGCACCTCATCGTCCCGCTTTCTCGTGGGGGGAGGTGAACCACGGCCTCTCCTTAAGAGAGCGTGGTAGCGTTGAATCGGGGGACTGGGGGCCGAGTGACCCCTTATTTTCACTTTCGGCTTTCAACCTCGTACGCACTCAGTCCCCCGTGAATGTACTTTTCAAGAGTCAAACTTAGCTTTATTTTTGCGCATTGTACTTTCGGCTTCCTTGAATGTATCAAACTCGGCTTTATTTTTGCCTTGTGCATTGTACTCGGCTTCCTTAATAAAATAATGGCTCATACTTGGCCTTTACGAATTTTGTTTTTTGCGCATATTCAGCTTTACTATTTTCGTAGCTTGAACTCAACGTCAATAACTTAATAGTAGCTCGGATTCGGCTAGTAAGATCGTGCTTGACCTTTATACTTAACTTTATGGCTCATATTCAGCCACCAGGCTCAAACTTAGCCTTGAGAATTAAACGGCTCGGATTCGGCCATTGGCTCGTACTCGGCCACTAGGCTCAAACTTGGCCTTTGGGATTCAACGGCTCGTACTTGGCCGCCGGGCTCAAACTTGGCCCCTCTGACTGGCTCGAACTCGGCAAACGGCCAGTTCACGGCCGGGCTCACACTTGGCCCCTCCGACGGCTCGAACTCCCGGCCACTAGGCTCAAACTTGGCCTTTGAATGGAACGGCTCAGACGGCCACGGGCTCAAACTTGGCCTTTGGGATTCAACGGCTCGTGCTCGCCGGCTCAAATTGCTCAACTTGGCCCCTCGATCGCTCGAACTCGGCAACGGCCAGACTCGTGGCCGGCTCACACTGACCCTCCGAGTCGCTCAGATTCGGCCAACGGCTCAGACTCGGCCGCCGGCTCAAACTTGGCCCCTCTGACCGGCTCGAACTCGGCAGAACGGCCAGACTCGCCGGCAGGCTCACACTGCCCCTCGACGGCTCGAATCCTGAGAACGACTCTCGACTCGACCGCGGCTCACACTTGCCCTCCGACAAGCTCGTATTCGCCAACGGCCCGACTGGCCCGGGGCTCAAACTTGGCCCCTCCGAGCTCGAACTCGCTAACGGCCAGACGTGCTCGGCCAGGGCTCAAACTTGGCCCTCGATCGCTCGAACTCGCTAACGGCCAGACGGCCGGCTCAAACTTGGCCCCTCGACCGGCTCGAACTCGGCCACTAGGCTCAAACTTGGCCTTTGGAATCGAACGGCTCGTGCTCGGCGTAGGGCTCAAACTTGGCCCTTTGACTGGCTCGTATTCGGCCAACGGCTCAGACTCGGCCAGGGCTCAAACTTGGCCCCTCGGAATCGAACGGCCAGATCTCCGGCCGGCTCAAACTTGGCCCCTCCGACTGCTCGAACTCGGCTATTAAAATAAGACGCCCGCAAAATAAATACTTGCAAAGCAAGGAAAAATAAAACCACATTCATAATAAATTCTCGCTTTTTATTGAATGGAGTCCGCGGTGTGCCTCGTTAAAACCTCCCCTGGCCAAAACCCATTTGGGGAAAAAATACCGAGGTAGGAAAAAGAGTACAAAGACCGGACTATATACATCACCGTAATAAAACTTCAAATGAGAGGCATTCCAAGTCCCTGGATAGGATTTTCCGACAATTCTTCTAACCTATAGGCCCCGCTCCCCAGTGTTTTCAACTACTCGGAATGGTCCTCCCAATTTGCCGCTAACTTGCCTTCCGTACGGTCCTTCCTTGCTTCCCTTTTATTCTCAAGACTAAGTCTCCGCGCAGAAAACTCCTCGCCTTACTCTTGAATTATACCTTCTAGTGGCTCTCTGTTTGTGCTTCTTCTCCGATTCTCGCTTCCTCCCTAACCTCTTCTACCAAGTCAAGTTCGATCCTCATATTGCTCTCATTGTCGTCCACCTCGTGTTGCACACGTCGGAAAGACTCGGTTCCCAACCTCCACCGGGATCATGGCGCTCGGCCTCACGCCACCGAAGGGTGTTTCTTGAGTGGTAGATTGAGGCGTACGGTGATAGGCCCAGAGAATACTCGGTAACTCCTCCGCCCAGTGCTCCTTTAGATCTTCCTACTTTTTTTTTCACCTCCCGAGGATGATCTTGTTAGTCGCTTTACCTGCCCATTGGTTTGGGGGTGCTCAACGGATGTAACCTGGTGCTTGATACCGAGGTTGTCATAGAATTCTCGTAGCTTATCCACAAATTGTCTTCCGTTGTCGAGAACGATTGCGGCGGAATTACGTGCCTACAAATAAGGCTCTTCCACACAAATTTCTGCACCTTCTCGGCGGTAATCTTAGCCAAAGGCTCGCTTCGATCCATTTGGTGAAGTAGTCCACGGCTACCAGTAGGAATTTGACTTGGCCTTTGGCTATCGGGAAAGGCCCCAAGATGTCCATTCCCCACATTGCAAACGGCCAAGGCGAGTTTAATGTGTGAAGTTCTTCGTGGGGGTATGATTTACATTGGAACATCTCGGCACTCATCACACCGCTCGTCCACTCCATGCAATCAGCTCTAAGGGTAGGCCAATAATACCTGCTCGGACTATCTTGGAGGCCATTGATCCGCCTCCACTGTGAAAAACCACAGATTCCTCTGAACCTCTTCCATGACATACTTAGATTGTGCCTTGGTCGACATTTTAGCAAAGGCGCGAGAATCCTCGCTTATACGCCTCCCGGCGATTATGGTGAAATGACTCGCCCTTAGCTCGACTTTCCCGGCTTCATGATCCGAGGGTAGAGCTTCCGAGGATAAGTACTCCCGGATAGGTGCCATCCACTCTCGGCCAACCAACTCGTTGGCCATCACCTCTTCTCGTCCCAATGCTTGGTTCATTGAGGGTTTCTTGAATAACCGCTTCGTGGTGTCCCGGCTTCTTTGGTCGGGCAAGCTTAGACAAACAAATCAGCCGAGTGTTTTCTTCTCTGGGAATGTGCTCAATGGTGAACTTTTCAAAGCCGGAGATTAGCCGGTTGACCTTACACAAATATCCGGTGAGCCGAGGTTCCTTCGTCCCGATAGCCTCCTGATATTTGTCCAATGACTAGTTGTGAATCACTTCGCACTTGACACCTTTCGCCCTTTCATTTCATTCGCCACCTTAGTCCCGCTATCGAGCTTCATACTCGGCTTGATTGTTCGAGGTTTTGAACTCGAATTTCAACGATTGCTCCAAGATCAAATCTCCCGGTCCTTCCGTAATCACCCCCGCTCCATCGCTTCGATATTTGAGGATCCATCCACGTATAGATTCCACCATGTATCCTCGCCTCGGGTCGTGGATGGAGCTCGGCTATGAAGTCGACAGGCATTGTGGTTTCAGAGGTCCTCTCATCTCGTATTTCAAGCCAAACTCGGACAACTCTACCGACCAAGCAATCATACGCCCGCCAATTCGGGTTTTTTGAGTATCTGTTTGATGGGGTGATCCGTCTTAACAACCACTTGGTGACTCGAAAGCACGGGCGCAACCGCCGAGCCGCAAATCACCAAGGCTAAGACCAGCTTCTCAATAACTTGATACCGAAGTTTCGGGATCATGGAGCACCCTAATGATGAAGTATACCGGCATTTGGGCTTTCTCTACCTCCCGCACGATGATCGCGCTAATAGCATTCTCGGAGGTCGACAGATACGAGATACAATTCTTTCCCCGAGACGGGCCTTGTTAATATCGGCGGGGAGGACAGAAAGTCCTTGAAGTCGACAAAAGCCTTTTCGCAGCTCCTCGGCCCATTTGAAGGTTTGGGGCTTCAGCAGCCTTGAAGAAAGGCCGAGCTTCTCTGGATTTGGGTAGGAACCGAGATAATGACGCCACCGTCCCCGCCAACCTTTGTACTTCTTTAACGTTATGCGGGCTTCTCATCTCAATTACTACCCAAGACTTATCGGGATTGGCTTCAATTCCCGGTGGGTAAGCATAAAGCCGAGGAATTTACCCCCGGACGCCGAAAACACACTTCTCCGGCCGAGCCTCATGTTGAACCTTCTCAATCTCTTGAAATATTTCTTCTAGATCTATAGGGTGGTGGTCGGGTCATCGATTTCACTACCATGTCATCCACATATACTTCCATGGTCCCGCCAATTTGCTTCTCAAATACTCGGTCCATAAGTCTCTCGGTACGTAGCTCCCGCATTCTTCAAACCTCAAACGGCATTACTCAGAGCAGGATAATTTGACCCCTCGATGATGAAGGTCGTTTTCTCCTCATCCGGGGTACATTCTAATTTGGTTGTACCCTGAGTACGCATCCAAGAAGCTTAAAATTCGTGATCCGAAGCCCCACAACCGATCTCAATACTCGGCAAGGGATAAGAGTCTTTCGGCATGCTCTGTTCAAGTCCGTAATCGCACATGCGCCACTTGCCATTTGCTTTCTTGACGAGAACGACGTTGGCCAACCATGTGGTGTATTCTACTTCTCGGATAAAGTTGGCCTTGACCAACTTCGCTGTCTCCTCTTCGACTACTTTTCTCCTCTCTTCACCTAATCTCCTTTTTTTTCGGCCACGCTCGCCTGGACAGATTGCCAATTTATGGCATAAAAGTTGGGATCAATTCCGGCATGTCGATGTGGTCCAGCGAATAGATCGGCATTTCTCGCAAAGACTTGCTTTATTTCTTCTTTCAGAGTAGGCTCAAGGTGACCACCGAGCTTAGTACACTGTTCAGGCTGAGCGCCGAGTTGGAACTTCTCTAGCTCCTCAATAGGTTGTGGACGTTGTTCCTGCACGTCCATCCTGGGATCCAACTCAACGGAGTTTCTCAATTCACCGCCTTGTCCTTCCCCCCGTCTAGGGTTTCTATCTGGTGCGGGTTTAAGTTTGCTCACCCGCAAACTATCGGCGCCAGCATCTGTCTCGCCATCCTCGATCCGCTCTGGACAGCCACTATATCTCCCGAGCCGGGAGGGGAACTTCATCGTGAGGTGGGGAGTAGAGACCACGGCCCCTAACTCGTTCAAGGACGGCCTTCCGATCAGGATATTATACGATGTAATCGCGTTAACTAGCACATACCGACCATGATGGTTTTAGAAGCTCGCCATCGCCAAAAGTGGTCAAGAGGTCAATATATCCCCGAGTATCAACCCGCTCCCTGCGAAGCCAACGAAGTTTATCGTCATACAATTTGAATTGATTTCTCCGGATCCCTAGCTTCAAATGTTGAGTAGTACAATATATCCGCGGAGCTCCCCGATCGACGAGGGTTCTTTTGACCGAGAAGTTGGCCAACCAGTACGGTGATCACCATGGGGTCATCCTGTTTGGGATCTACTCCCACAAAATCTTCATCGAAAAAGATAATAGGGGGGAACTCCGGGAGGCTTGCCGTGATACCGAGTTAATAGCTCTGATGGCCCGCAGATGTCTTCTCCGAGCCGAACTTGTGGTGCCTCCCCCGCGAACCCTCCCGAGATGGTGTTTATCACCCCCTGGATGACATTATCCTCTTCCCCGTCTTTCATTCTCGCCTTTCTCTGGTCTCTGCTCTCTCCTCATTTCTTCGATCGCCGCCTCCTCAAGCTCGGCCACCCTCTCTTCTTCTCGTTTCCCCGCGCCTCTCATCGTTGTTGTTGTTTCTTCGGACAAAGTTGCCGAGGTGGCCACTGAACCAGCTTCTTCAATTTTATCCCGTAGGACCCAAAGACTCCTGGTGGTATGGCCATAGTTGCGGTGAAACCGACAATGCTTTCGGCGATCCGCGCCGGGGGTGTGGCCACCCTTTGGGAGCTGCAGAAGCTCACACTGTACGCTTCCTCGAACACCCGAGCCCGATTTGTGTTGAGGGGAGTATAATGATCATACTTCGGTCCCCCTCGGAAATGCTCGGCCGGGCCTTTCAATCTCGGCTTATCACCCCCGCCCTCCTCTTTGTCTCTACCTTCTCGCCGGTCGGCCTCATCGGTCCGATCCCTTTTCTTGGACTCCTCTACCTCCTCCATATTGATGTAACCTGCAGCTTTTCTTCTCAGTTCGTCCATATCGGCTGGCGGTTTTCGAGCTAAGTACCTAGCAAAAGGGCTAGGGCTCAACCCGGTCAGGATGGTGTGTAGTGCAACATCTAGACCGAGATTGGGGATGAGTACCGCCTCCTTCTTGAATCGGCCATGAAGTTGCGCAGGATTCATTCTTCTCTTGCTCGAAGTTCACCGGTGAGGCCGAGGTTTTTCGGTGGGCTCGGCTCGTGGCAAACCGAGCGCCGAACCTAGCCACGAATGTATCAAAAGAGTCCACCGAGGCCGGGGTAGCTGGGTGTACCAAGTCAACGCCGCCTCCTTCAGTGTGGTTGGGAAAACTTTGCACATGACAGGCGTTGTCATCCGTAAAAAGGTACATCTGCGTGGTGAAGGCGCCCCAGTGGCGCTCGGGTCCGAGGTGCCATCATATTTGTCAATGTTGATGGGCTTGTAGTTGGTGGCAAGGGGACCCCATGATATCATTCGTGAAAGGATGCCTCGCTCCGCAGCCGGCCCTTGTCATTAAGTCCGCTCGTTTGGAGTGAAGATTCGGGGCCCGCTTAGGGAATCCCTCTTCCTCTCGCTTCGGTTGTTGTGGTGGGAAGCCCGGAGGCGAGGACCTCCTTCCCGATATAAGCTTCTGGACCCTCAATCTCGGGAGGTGCGGCGCTCTCTTTCATGTGAGGAGGAGACCGACCTCTCCTCGCTCGGCTCTCTCCCGACCGGTCATTCTCACGGGTGGATTTCTTCATTCTCCCTTCTCGCAGCAACTCTGGCGAGAAGCTCCCGAACCACGGGGTTGTCGGGTCATTCTCTTTGGGCCTACTGATCGTTCTCCATTATCTCCGTTAACTCCGTTGTTGGCATTCCTTGGCTCCTCCCTCCTCGCAGCTTCCGCTTCTCGTCCTCACCATTTTTGTGTGGTATGGGAAAATATTTGCTTCGATTCCCACAGACGGCGCCAAATGTTCCTCAGGCCAAATATCTCGGGTATGAAATACTCACTGAACGAGGATTAGTGGGGTGTTTTTGGATTGTGCTTGACTGAATGTGGATTCTCGCTCCTACGTATCCAAAAGGGAATCAAAGCAAACGTAGTTCTAGAATGAGGGGTAAGCCCCCTATTTATAGTTGTTATCTCAGATCGAGCTCCGAAATAAGCGGAGGAATATTTGGATCGGGATCGCGATCATGGGGAGAGATATCCCAGAGCCCGATTGTCCGGAGTGACATTATGGCTAGCGAGATATTCGGCCCGATTAGTCTGGGATGGATAGCTTGGGGCCGAGTAGTTATTCTCGGGTGTCAGGTGTGCTGACATGTCCTCGGCTTCGGAGGAGTTTGGGTCAAGGCCCATTCGCGGGGGTAAGCTCGGTTGGTCCGGTGTATAGACGAGTTCTCGGTCTTACATTCTCGGCCAGTACAACTGCCATATCAAACCCATTGATAATTCTACCCCTGTAAATATCTCCATATCCAGCCTCACCAATAACATTCTACCAGTTTGAGTCAGGCATTAATGTCAGATTTTTTTTTTGACAGCAGGTCAGAACAAATTCATTGTTTGCTTTGCTATTATTTTTCAACTTTTTCTTTTACTTGAGCTTTTATTTTCCTTTGTTCCATGACCAGACCATAGCTGTAGTTCAAGATGGACATGGCCTCCTGCAGCTTGGTTCTTGCAAGATTGTGGCTATATTTGTATAATATTTGTTACAAAAATCAGTTTCTACTCATTTTTAGTTTGTTTATCTGTAATTTTAAAATTTACCTTCACTATTTTTATCCACTTCATATTTGCTTAGTTTACCTCATAATTATGATTATAATCTTCCTCTTTTTATTATAAATAATTACACGATTCTTTTGTTGCAATACCCATTTAGAGAAAACAAACTTGATTTATGAGAATTGTCTGTTTAAACTTTTGTTGCAGACCTTTATTTTTCATTGAAAGTACAATGTTTATTCTTATTTTTGTCGAGCAAGGACTTTCCTTTTTTCCATCATAAACTAGTGGGGGCCCTTTGGTCTTTTGCTACTTAATTTATATGATACAACCAAAAGGAAAAGAAAAGATAAAAAATAATAATGATTGAGACTGATAATTAATGATTTTTAAGGTTAATTTCATCAATCTTTGATCATAGCTCATTTCCCTTAATTTTGATGATGAATCTTATTTTTCCCAGATCTGTTTTTTTAATTGGTTCTATTTGTGAAATTAAGTATATCAGTGAGTTAAATATATAATGTTGAGAATGAGTAATTAAAGCTTTTGATGGGTTGTACTAATCCTTAGACATCAAAAATGGTGAGAAATCTATTTATAGACTTGCTAAAAATAGTGAAAGAAAGACAAGAGACTTGGACCAAGTGAAGTGTATTAAGGATGAAGAAGGTAGAGTTTTGGTTGAAGAATTTGAAGTTTTATCATGCTCATGAGTGCTTGACATCTGAGAGGAGGATCAAAATTATATTTTTTATCGTAGAATCCAAGAGCATGAGGTAAAAGAAGCTTTGAGAATGATGGATAATGGCAAGACATTTGGATAGGACAATATACTTGTCGAGGTATGGAAGAGTTTAGGAAATAGACATTAGTTGGCTCACGAAGTTTTTTAACGAGATTATGAGGTCAAAGAAAATGCAGGACGAATGGAGGAGAAGCACTTTAGTTTCGATTTACAAGAACATGGGAGATATATAAAATTGCGCAAATTATAGGGGGATAAAGCTTGTGAAATATATTATGAAGCTATGGGAAAGGGTGCTTGAATGCAAACCGAGAATGAGGTTCAATCTCATGCCAAATTGATTTTTGATGAAAATCTTATATTCATTAATGATGAACCAAAATGACTTGTTTTGGTCAGAATTTGAGTCATGCGGATCTCGATTGATGTGTTGGAAAGCTAAGGAAATTTCCTACAAAACGTATTTCATGCCTCTTGACCATATTCAGCTTCTATCATGGTGAAAATAATGGTGGCAGTTATGAACGAATTTTTACACGAGTTTGTTAGTCTTGTTGGGAGGGAATCTTTTGGCTTACATGCCTAAAGTAACTCCTTTTTAGTTATGAGTCATTTTATTATTTGGTTTAAGTAGGAGAGTTAATATTAGACAGCCACTTAATTGTTTGTAGTAAAAGCATCTATTACACCAATTAGTGGTTTAGTTATGTGAGTTAATAAAGGGATTATGGTTTTTTTTTGGAAGCAAAAGTTGGCAGCCACAAAGCTATATGTAACACACCATTTTCATATCAATAATAACTTTGATGTTCAAATTGGTTTTTACTAATTGTGAGAGTGTTCTCTCTTGGGTTTTTCATTGAGCCAACCCCTTTGATCTTATCAAGAGTCCAAGACCCTTGTGGAGATCCTCACCGTGGCTTATCAATTACCCTTGGAATTGTGGCGCCATTCTCATCTCTTACCTTCACCCATTTACTTATTTTCTTCTTCTTCTTGAATTTTGCTTGGTCACTCAAGTATATATCCGAAAATTTACATGCTCATTTCTAGGATCATATCAGAAACCAAAATCACCGACAACCAATTTGGTTTTATGCCCAGGAGGTCGACCATGGAAGCAATTTACTTGCTACGATGAGTGATGGAACAATATCGAAGGGATCAAAAAGATTTACAGATGGCCTTCATTGATTTGGAGAAGGCGTATGATAGGGTGCCAAGAGAGGTTTTGTGGAAAGCCCTAGAAAAGAAAGGTGTTCGGATTGCCTATATTCGAGCTATCAAGGATATGTATGAGGGGGCCACGACTAGTGTGAGAATGTAGGGTGGAGCCGCAGAAGATTTCCCAATAACCATAAGTCTGCACCAAGGGTCAGCTTTAAGCCCCTATCTTTTTTACCTTGGTCTTGGATGTACTTACGGAGCACATTCAAGAGCCAGCACCGCGATGCATACTTTTCGCAGATGATATAGTTCTAGTTGAAGAGTCGAGAAAGGATATAAATGGAAGGTTGGAGACTTGGAGATAAGCTTTAGAAGCACATGGCTTCCGTTTGAGTAGAAGCAAGACGAAGTATATGGAATGTAAGATTAGCAAAAGGCGAAACACCTCTAGCTTAGAGGTGAAAGTTGGAGACCACAACATACCACAAGTCACACGGTTTAAATATCTTGGGTCTATTATACAAAATGACAGAGAAATTGAGGGAGATGTAAACCATCAGATTCAATCAGGGTGGTCGAAATGGAGGAAGACATCGAGTTTTTTGTGTGATAAAAAGGTACCTCTTAAGCTAAAGGGGAAATTTTACCCTACAACTATTAGACCGACGATGTTGTATGAGACGGAGTGTTGGACGGTAAAAAATTAACATGAGAGTAAAATCAATGTAGCAGAGATGAGAATGTTTCACTGGATGAGCGGAAAAACTAGACGTGATAGGATTAGGAATGATAGCATTAGAGAGAGAGTTGGGGTAGCACCTATTGTAGAAAAGATGGTTGAATCTCGACTTAGGTGGTTTGGGCATGTATGGAGGAGACCTTTAGATTATGTAGTAAAGAGAGTAGACCGGGTGGAGGGCAATCCAATTGCTAGAGGCAGAGGTAAGCCAAAAAAACTATAGAAGAAACTATTAAGAAAGATTTAGAGGCTAATGATTTAACTATTAACATGATTCACGATAGAACATTATGGTGCCGTATGATCCATGTAGCCGACCCCACCTAGTGGGATAAGGCTTGGTTGTTGTTGTCTGATTGTTTCGATGCTTGGGTCATCTCTCTGTGATGTTGTTCGTGTTCGTGCTTGCTTTGGGGAAGCAGAAATTTCTCTTGGGAACTAAGTGGAGCTGACTGCATAGCTGTGAAGTTCCAGAAAAACCTCCGAATGCCTTAAAAAGTGGGGGAAAATTATATGTTAGGTGTAGTTTGGGGGATATGCGGGTTAGTATAACTGCTTAGGAATATTGAGAATTGTTTTAATATGCTTGCTCAATATTTTCTTTAATGTTGTGATTGTCTATGTAATTTTAGGACCGTAGTTATACCTTGTTGTAACTGTTTAGATTTAATTTAACGCTGTGCTAAATTGGATCTTGTTGAATTGACGCAAGGTTCCAATTCGAGAACCATACTTATTCTTGTAACTCGCGTAGGCTAAGCGTTGAATTTAATTCCATGTAATTGGGGCTCTAAGTATAAGCCTCTTGGTACAATCGTTAAGTCGTTTAGGGACTTTTGTGAATTGTATTTGTTTCCGAACTCAGATTTGGGAGGTGTTGGAATGTATATATTTTTAGTTGATATGAATTCTTACTTCTTGAATTTATGAATTCAACCTCAAGGTTTATCCTTATTTATGTTTTGTTAAGTCTTGGGCTCAAAATTAAATTATTATACAGTGTTGAGGAATTTTTGGAATGAATAGGCCAAATTATCGAATAATTGACAAACTTCAAATTATTCGTCTTTGGATGTTTTAAATTTATGAATTTTGTTTAATTTTAAGTATCAACTATTAATTGTAAATATTATTATTATTATGCATTTTACCCAAAATGAGTCAAAAGGGTAATTTATCGGGTTAAATCATTTTATTGATGCTCGTACTCTAAAATAATTAATTTTAGCGTAAGTAAGCTTTAATTTCAAGTATCCAAACGAATTTGAGTTAAAAAGGATAATTTTGGCTAATGGTCTATTCGAGCCAAACTCTTATCAATAACTGTTTTTATATTGATACCGACGCTTTTGGGACTTTTTAGTTCTTGCCATGTGTCTTCGGACAACATTCCAACCTAATCATAGTTGTTGTCGTTCTGGAAGCATAGACACCTATTTATAGGATATTAGGGGACTATCTGGGGGTCACGAAGACCTTGTGGATAGTCAGGCGTGGATCCTGCCAATGGTTCAGTGTACAGTTGTACTGCGCCGGTGGAGACCTGGACAGCAGGACTATCTTGACACTCCATTGAACTAAATATTATTCAGATGTTAAGTACTCGTGTGAAAGGACCGCGGAGATGACTGTTAGCGTACTCCAGTTGGGACTTGTGCACCGAGTTGTTTACGCATATTACCTGAATGCTATCCTGACAGAACACTATGACAACAATAGTCTCCACGGAGCAAAGTTATTCAAGTATAAGCCCTTTCTAAAATTATATATTTATTTTATGTACGTATCCCTAAATATATGTATCCACTTGATTGATTGTTTGTCGCCGCCTACCCATATCTGCATTATAGAAATGTTAAATTGACACAATTTCCCTACACCAGATACCGTGACATCGTATGTGCTACACTGTGCGGTGCGGCACTGTAGCGGGTCTTTTTTAAAAATATATATCTATTTTTTTAATTTTTTTTTTATAAATAATTTTTTGGTTAAGTATGTGTAAATATCTGGTGAATGAGTTTTTTTGAGAAATAAATTTTTTGGTTAAGTATGTGCAAATATCTGGTGAATCATATACAAATATTTGGTGAATTCAGTTCATTATCTGGTGAATGTGTTATTTTAGAAATAAAATTTTTATTTTTTTTAAAAAGCCAAAAAATTTTTTTTAAAAAAGTGGTGTTACAATAGCGCTACAGTGCGCTACTGTAGCATGATGTCGCAAATCTGTGTCAAATTAGCACAACTCATCTATGTTATGAACTTGGCATAGAATCTTACCTCCATATGTGTTTCTTCTCTCTCTTTATATGTGTGAGTAGCTGCTTTTGATGGCTGCCCTCACGTGAGACCGAGAATCAACCATGATCTAATGGACATTGGGGATGCGACTCCCACACTTGGAGGGTCTCACCTTTGACGTTGCGCTGTATAAATATTTTGTATACTGGGAGGATCGTGTCTCGGGATATTTACGCACTTTGTTTAATTTTGGTTATGTACAAATGCTTAGGGAACTTTTATTTTTTCTTGTGTCAACCTGTATGAGGACAATTCCCTGTATTTATGACTTTATATATATTTTATGTTACTAATGAAAACTTTTGCGTATGTATGGAAATCAATTTGGGATTACTGTATCTATATTATTTTAAGTCTTCATTATAGTTGAACTTTTTATTTTCTGCTCCTGATAGTTAATGTAAGACCAGAGATAAAGTTTGGTTGGATAATATATTTGATGTTATAAACTGTTTATCAAGTGTTTTTCCAACTTCATATAAACCTCGGTTTTCAAAGGAGACATTTCGAAAAATAATTTATGAAAATCCTTTTTTTAATCATATAAATTAATGTTAATTAAAACTAGGCGTTACATGATTTGATACTCAAGGTTGATTCTAATGAGAAGATGGATTCGATTCGAGGGAAATTATCGGAAATCGCTTCGTACAAGTCCAGTGTTCTGAACATTTTCTTTGGTGCTTTCTTGCATTTTGCTACGTTTTCTGGGAATCCAAACAGGAACATTGAACCTTCTCTGCAAATCTCAAAAAAATACGACTCTTGTGCGACGAGGTGCTGTATAGCGGATTGTAGGTTATTGACAGCATTAAGGTACTATTTCCACTTGATCTCTGAATCGATGACGCATGGTGAGGCGACGGTGGTTAGGGTATAGGGTCGGAGATGCCGGAAAGGGATTCCCAACAATACTTTTAAACCTTAGAGGTGCCACATCAAAGGGCCATTTTGAAAATTATCCAAGGGCATTTTCGCAAAGTACCCAGAGTCTGGTAAACCGGGAAACAGGTAATAGCCAATATATCATACTTGTGTACCATGGTGTTACCAATGTAAGTTGTGCACCATAGAAGCCGCCTACTATAGCTAGTCTTGCTTCGAAGGAAGATTTCCTAAACTTTCCTAAGGCTTGAGGCGCTATCCTTTGCATGTTCAACTTCCAAGTGACAATTTTTATAATTTTTTTTTTTGGGTTAGGAAATCAAGTCTAATCTTTAGGGTCATCAGATTAGGCCTTACGAGGCCCAAACTCCGGTCCAAATGAGCTTCCAATCACTTCACCAAACTAGTGGAGACTTAAGATCGACAAATGTGTCCAGTTTCTCTAATATAAGTGGGAGGATCTGGAAATGAATAAATAACTTGATCTCAGAAGCTAATTTCAGTCCAGAAATACGATTTGTTGAGCCTTTAGCTGTCTGTGATTCGATTTTCACTCTTATCTCGATTGTTACCTCCAAAATCTATATTGATTGCACCAAACCATCCTTCTAGAGTAAGGTGAGTATGTATTTGGCTATGTGAAATGTGATATGAAGACTGCTGAAATATGATATTTATCTGCTAAGGATGATGACAAATATTTCAAGCTTCTTAGTGCTATAACAATGAAAATGCTTTGGAACTAGGATCTCGCACTAGTTGAAATTAGATCAGAATAGATAACAGCCTTAATGCTTATCATGAGGAACAAATGCCCCATTTCCTCTCATTGGTCATCCATTACGAACTGTCAACTAGTGTTATGAGCATAAACCTGAGTGTGAGTGACAAATACAGAGAAAGAAAGAGATCATAGATCAAAACTTTCTTCCTCCAGCACAAGTTAAAGATTCATATAACTGTTTAAAATGAATTGCAGTTGCATGTCGTCTGTTAATGATACTATTTTCGTCCATTCAAAAATATTACAAACAGAGCAACAATAAGAGCATGGTCAATAGTTCCAGGAAAGATTGTTAGGCTAAATTTACCCCTACCGACGTATAGTTGGTGAAGCTTGTACATCAGGCTAGTCTGCACAAAGTATATATCAGAATCTATCTTTGATCCACTGCAATGTAATCCACTTCCTAGATGGCAATAGTCTAGAATGCAGACATTTTTTTTTCTATATTAAGAATCAGTCATGAGATACAAATCTATTTTAATTTTCAAAGTTGTTTCCAGGTGTATATAATATAATTATAGAATGGCACTAAGAGACATACAACATCACTCCTCTATCATAATGTACAAAACTCAACTTTCAAATCATGAGCAAAATTCTTTAAACGAGTCAAATCCAGGTTACTTAGAGACACAGTTAGATCCGTATCTTCTTAATAATGTATCTAATATAATCCTTTATGAGATCTGAATACAAACAAATACAAAAGTTTACTCATTCCAAGTAAAGCAGATGCGACCTCTAACCAAATCAAAGTTTCTTGGGATTTAATAGATGTTAGGTCAACTTACCATTAAAGATAATTCCATTTATAAATGGTTTGGTAACTATGCTGATCAAGAATATAATTAAATACTAAAATATTTGTACTAGAAGTTGATGAAGCATGAATTGAGACAAAAGCAATGGCAATTGGCAACCTTTTCTTAGTGCAAGATACACTATAATTTCATTAGTAACAGTTTCTGTATGATGTGAGGTTAACACTACCGGGAGAAATGAAAGAACCCATCTAAGCCAGAAAAGGAAAGGGCAGGTAGGAAAGAATAAAGTTATTAATTATAGAAGTCAAAAAGCGAAAGAGAGAAAGAGTGGATTATCTAATATGACGTTTGGTACCAGATATATTTTGATATTTTTGGAAAGGTGAGTTGGCAATAAAAGTCTACCATATTTAGTACAGGTTATAAAAGGCATTCTCGGACATAAAAGATGGCCGAATTTTAGAAAATGAAACTTAAATTTTTTATCTCCATGTTTGATAGGAAAGAAGTATTGCTGGGAATGAGATTTCTGAAATGTAGTTTATTCTGTAATAAAAACATTCTAAACGTTATTGTAACAAAAAAAAAAACATTCTAAACGTTAAGGGAAAACAATGGCAGAAGTGACTAGTGTCATTAACAGATTTCCCACACATGAGGGAAGGTGGGTGGAGCCAAGGTGTGTATTTAAACTATTATTATTGATTATAGTATTATAAGTTTATGACTCAAAATAAAAATTTAGCAGACACAAGTTAAATCTCTTAATGGTAGTAGGTGAAATGAGAATTATATTATGTACCTGTGCCACCAAGTGAGTATCTTTATAGATGTTGCATGATCTCTGGAAAGGTGAACCTCTCACTTTCAAATCACAAGCTCCATCATTCAACTTGTCACCTTTGAAAAATACCTCTAGCTCAACTCTAGTAAGTTTTTTCAAGGTCCTCTGCACCCTAAACACAAGATCCTTGTCCTCATTGCTGTCCCCCTTATAGCATTTCCAACACCCACTCTACCAAAATCGAAAATAAAATAATATCATGGATATGTCCACATAAACATAGTTCAGAGTTTTGAAGTAGATGGAACAGAGTCGTTAATAATAGAGTGGTTACTAATGGAGTGAAGTGGAAATGTAAAAATATATTACTACATTGTTTGAAAGTTTAACGGGAAAAGGAAAAAATCCAAAACCCCCAATTTGGAGGCCTCGAGGGTATGAAAATGAGAGGATTGACTGGTTTGAGTTATCATTCTCAACCATTCCACTCCATTAACGAAACAACTATCAAACAATAAGTTTATGTCTTTTTACCACTTCACTTCATTACTAACCACTTCATTTCATCAATTTAAACGTAGCAATGCTATACATACACTTTTCTTAATTCTCTCTTCAACACATTCATTGAATAAATTTCACATAGGACCATAAATATTTTATGTGGACCCATTCCATTCTGTATAATGGGTCCGTATAAAATTCATCCAATAATTGGAGAATATTAAAATTGGTGTGTTGCTAGTGCTTCTCAAAATAAATTTAAAAAAAAAAAAGGAAAGGGAGGGAGAGTTACTTGGAGGCTGTGTATGGAAAAGAGGGGATTGGCAGAGGAGGCATCGAGCAAGAGTTTGTTGTGGGGATGGAGGCGGTTGACCCTGAAGACTATGTTACCAGAGGAATCGGCGAATGATAGAACGCCACGTGGGACTCCGGCGTGTTTTTTGGAACCAAATAGATCGAATGGTATATGCCAATCACCGGACTCTATTGGATACGAGCACGACTCTGAGGCCGAGCTTCCCAATTCCATCTTGCTTTCTGTACCCACAATTCGCCCAATTCCATCTTGCTTGGGAAGCTCAGCCTCAAAGTCGTGCTCGTATCCCCCAGAGTCTGGTGATTGGCATATACCAATCGATCTATTCGGTTCCAAAAAACAGATACGCTCAATTTCATCCTTGCTCAGCAGCTGATGTAGGATATTTTGCTCCTCATTTTCATCAACACACATACGCTCAAGAATTTCAAGCACCCATGTACAGCATAATGATGTGAATCCGTCATTTATAAGTTTGTCTTCAACAAATGTTGCAGATCTTACTGACTGAATTAGGATGTTCAACAATCTCTTACGGCTATCTAAGCAAAGACTTTTCACAAAGTGAACATTTATCTTGTCCCGGAAAGAACACACAGATTCACCAACTGGTAACCTAGCCTTGGTTTTGGCCAATGATTTGTCATCAAGTGAAGCATCTAGAGCTTTACTTAAATTACAATCCCATTCAATGACAAAAATTGCAGATAAAATTCCCGAGACAAGTTCACTTTCCCCATCAAGTGCCTTCAGGCAAAATAAACTACCATCAAGTATCTCAAGAGCAAACTGAGCCATCTCAACAATGTTGAGAGAACTATCATATTCTACACAGATCTTTGAACTATTCCTTAACACAGAAGCTGCATTCTGTACCCAAAGGAAAGATGAAACCTGAATAAAACTGAGCAACTTACTGAAAATCTCCTCATAGATGAGGATCAATGCATTCCTGGGCACAAAAGAAGTAGATTTTCCTTCTGTTGAACCACCAAGAAGAGAGCTGCAGGTAAAAAGTATAAGATCAGAGTAAAGACCACTCAAATCATGGATCTAATGTTTCTCGGGGACAGGGCTATAAATAAATTCAAGCACACGATAATTAGGGACTTCAAATACCAGTCTTCCTTATTCAAATACCAGTCTTCCTTACCAGCTTCAGATGACCTTTTTTATAAACCTTACCAGCTTCAGTTGCATCTTACCCATCTAAACTTTCAGATATCACAAACTACAGAACATGTCTACTTCCTTATATCTTGTAGAGTTGATAGGAGGCTCACAGTCGTGAAATGTTTTTGGGACTGTGTGAACCAGCCTTCTCCTGAATAAAATTCAGAGAAAGGTTTGAAACCTTTTATTAATTCTTAATGAATAAACACCCATTTTAGGACCCCCTCCCTCCCTCTCTCAAATATAGGGGATATAAATTTGGTCTTCCAAAGAAAGTTGACATCAATTTAATCGTCAATCATAGAACATGAGATCAATTTGGTCCTCCAAAGAAAGTCGACCATCAATATAGTCCCTCAATCATAGAATGTGACATTAGACTAGTCCCTAAACCAGAACCACCATCAATGATGTTCATACTGTTTGTAGAAAGGACGACTTTGATGCCACTTTTCATGATTGAGTGCATTGTCACTTTGATGTCATGAACTTCTTTGGAGGACCAAAGTGATGTCACCTTTATCTTTGGGGGAGCTAAAATAGGTGTTTACTCATTCTTTTTTTATAACAATAATGTGGGTCCTTTAACTCCTACCCAAATCCTGCCATGTATAGAAGATGGGAAATGGGAAATATAGGCTGCCATGGAAGTATAATCACCAAGAATCCATTACTCTACCAAGAGGCAACAAGACAGTATACCTAATCAATTCAATCCCCCACTGATTTCCTTCACCTAATTCCCAAACCCACCCAATCAAAAAATAGACAAAAGGTATAAGTGCCGGTTCCATGCTTGAGATTGAGACTAGCTTATTTTATATAGAACATAACTGAAAATTTTGGATTTAAAAACAAAAAAAAAATGTACCAATCACATTATTGATTCATTTAGTTCTGATTTCTTAAAAGGTGAATTCATAATTCATAATATAAGATATTTCTGAACAATGCCTATGAAAAAATTAAATTAACATACCGCATAAACAGCACATGAGAGGTACTAAAAGGAGGCAGAGAACGGGAAACAGAAATAGCAGATGATTCTAGACGTTCATGATGCCAATCATCAGCATTGAAGCCTTGTCTGTAACTGGACTCATCTCCCACCTTCCTCTTCATACTCTCATCCCTAGCTTTCTCCAGGAGCATGGCCAACATTGCTGCATTGTCAGCATCTAGCAACACTGGCGGGCATCCAGAATAATTTCGACTAATCACATAGTTGATAATGAAAGACCATTGTTCTGAGAAATACTCATCATCCAGCAATGCCAACAACAAATCCAGTCGAGCATTGGTTGAGCAACTATTTGCCTGCAGACACCAAGGAACAAAAATATTCTTGAATATTTGCATAAAGTCCTCAGTATCCAATACTTTATCCCCATTGTGTGAAAGCTGCCTAGACCATTGCTCTCTGTTTTGGATAAAAACTTCTTGGACCATCTTCTGTGGTCCAAATATTGAAACAGCAACTGATAGAAGTCTCACAGTATCTGGAGAATCCTGATATTAAAAAAAAAACTGGGTGAGTCTGGAAACACTTAATAGAATAGAAAATCTACTTCTTTGAGTTCCAAATCAAAATCTATCAAGTTTAACGATACCATAATCCTGTACAACTTTCATCCCTATTTTTAACAAACTAAATCAACAACAGTGGTGATATCATAACTGATTTCACAACATTAAGGTGTCATCTTTTGACAGTATTTTGTATACCACCTTTGCCCAGATTCAATGAATTATTCTATACAAAAGACCTAAAAAATGAATGTCCAGAGTGTACAGCAACAGAGTCCATTAAACTAAGATAGTTTTAAGCTTTGAAAAGACTCTGATTCTATTTATAATTATAATATAAAGAAGTAAATCAGAAGACCATTATAATGTGAGCATGTAACAACAGGAACTCTATTTTTACTAAGACCAACTTATTGAAGGATATACTCCATAATACAGGCATCAATACTAAAGTTTTCATCACAAAACCAAAATTTAAAATCACATATAAATGAATGAAAAAACAGTACTGTAGATCAGACTAAAGTAACAAACAAGTTTGTGCAAATATTAACTTACAGAATATATAATGATCGAGAAAGACTTCGCCAACATTGGTCCGACAAGATAGACCAAGGGCCAAGTTGCACCTTTCAGCACAGCATGTTGATCAAGCAATAACATGAACAAAATGATTCGTTCAACAATCTCCACATTATCTGCTTGCTGAAGAATACCTATAAAATTCTCCTCAAGTTTCATAGTAAAAACAGACAGAAGATTGATATCTAATATATATATGCCTGAAAGGATTTCAACAATGCATCTCCCCAACTCTTGCAAATAAGGCATCGGATACTTTGTATTGAGCATATCCACTGTCTTCTTGTTAAGAGAAACATTTTCTTTGGATGAATCTGCAGCTTTTCCTGAGTTGATCGTGTCAAGACCTTTTGAGCTTCCAGTTGTAAGGAAATCCTGCCATAAAACCTTTACGACAACATTATCAACAAGAGTAACTTGGAAATGACTGATTGAGTCCACTCCATCATTATATCTGACACAAAGAGCAGACAGTTTGGTTATAGAAAGAAAAGGGACAGAATCAATATTTTCTTTTTAGGGGTGAGGGATAGAGACAAACAGAAAAAATGGATCTTCCAGATTACAAGTTTCTTAAAGTGTTTGGTTGTGCTTGCTTTCCCTGCTTGAGGCCCTACAATGCAAACAAATTGCAGTTTAGGTCAACTGAGTGTACTTTCCTAGGTTATTCAACTTCACATAAAGGGTATAAGTGCTTGTCCTCTGATGGAAGGATCTATATATCTAAGGATGTGCTTTTCAATGAATATAGGTTTCCTTACAGTCATAGTCATGATTCTTCCTCTTCCAACATTAATTTTCCAATCACCTCACCCTCTCCTAGTACACCTCTCATTGTTCTGCCTCAAGTACCTAATCTTACTCCTAATGATCAGCCTGTGTCACCTCTATTCTATTCTTCTAATACTTCAGTTAGTCCTTCCAATACTCCACCTTCTCCTCAAAATTCCAACACACATTCTTCCCATTCCACTGGTTCTATTAGTCCTATTCTTGCTGAGTCTTCTCAGAATAATGATTCTGTTGATGCTGTCCCTCCTTCTTCTACCATAATCACAAATATACACCCTATGCAAACTAGGTCCAAGTCTGGAATTTGCATGACCAGAACTGTTCCTAGAGTTCTTCTTACCCATGCTGAACCAAATACGGTTAAGGAAGCCTTATCCAGTCCTTGTTGGAAGGCAGCCATGGATGCTGAATACACTGCTCTAATTAAGAATCAGACCTGGACACTAACTGAGTTGCCTCCAAACAGGCAAGCTATAGGCTGCAAATGGGTATTCAAGGTGAAAGAAAATCCTGATGGTTCGATCAACAAGTACAAGGCAAGGTTGGTTGCCAAGGGATACCATCAACAACATGGCTGTGACTACACTGAAACTTTTTCACCCGTTGTCAAGCCTGTCACAGTTAGACTCATTCTTACTATTGCTCTCACTCATCAATGGGCTATTCAACAACTTGATGTTAATAATGCCTTTCTTAATGGCTACTTGGAGGAAGAAGTATACATGCAGCAGCCAACTGGGTTTGAAAATCCGAATAAGAATCTGGTTTGCAAGCTTCAAAAGGCAATTTATGGGCTCAAGCAAGCTCCTAGAGCCTGGTTTGACAGGCTCTCAAACACCCTTATCAATTTTGGGTTCACAAAGAGCAAATGCGACCCCTCTCTTTTCATCCAATCAGCAGCCTCTCATAAGCTGTATGTACTGGTCTATGTGGACGATATTATCATTACAGGGACTTCTCCACAGCTGATACAGCAGCTGATCACCAAACTAAACACAGCCTTCTCCTTGAAACATCTGGGAAATTTGGATTACTTCTTGGGAATAGAGGTCAAGAAGGTTCTCAATGGCTCATTACTTCTCTCTCAAACTAAGTACATCAAGGATCTTTTACAAAAATCCAAAATGGGAGAAGCCAAACCTCTGCCTACACCAATGGTTAGCAGCTGCAAGCTGACCAAATATGGGTCTAACTATATGCAAGACCCTTCCCTATACAGATCAGTTGTTGGGGCCTTGCAATATGCAACTATTACAAGACCAGAAATAAGTTTCAGTGTAAATAAAGCTTGTCAATTTCTATCCCAGCCTCTAGAGGAACATTGGAAGGCTGTAAAACGAATACTTAGATATCTACAGGGCACCATTACTCATGGCCTGCTACTGCAGCCTGCAGATCCGCACAAGCTTCTGCCACTAAGAGCCTTTTGTGATGCAGATTGGGCAGCTGATCCGGATGATCGCAGGTCTGTTTCTGGGTCTTGCATCTTTCTTGGACCAAACATTGTCTCATGGTGGTCAAAGAAACAACAACTTGTGGCAAGATCTAGCACGGAGGCAGAATATAGAAGCCTAGCTAACACTGCATCTGAGTTGATTTGGATACAGTCTCTGCTCAAAGAACTGCAGTTTCTAACCACTATACCAGAAATTTTTTGTGACAATTTGAGCACAGTGGCTCTGTCTCATAACCCAGTGCTTCATTCTCGCACAAAGCACATGGAATTGGATCTCTTTTTTGTCAGAGAGAAAGTAGTTAACAAGACTTTAGTAGTCTCTCACATTCCTGGGCAGGATCAGCCTGCTGATCTTCTTACCAAGCCCCTGTCACAGCTGAAGTTTGAAGAGTTGCGCAGGAAACTCAGAGTATTTGACATATATACATTAGTCAACCCACCTTCAGTTTAAGGGGGGTATATTAGAGTATACTAGGGTATATTACAATGTGTAACAGTGCACTATAACTATAGTGCACTGCATCTGTCAGTTAGATAGTCAGTTGCACTCATCTTGTATAAATAGATCATTCTCTGTAAAGATTGGTAACAATAATAACATTCAAGAATTTCTGTTTTCGTTCAGTTTCTCTGTTTCTTTTTCTCTCTTCTTTTCTGTTTCCTATCAATTCTATTAGGGATAGAGACAAACAGAAAAATGGATCTTCCAAATACAGAAAGCCACAATTAAAAGGAAAAAATTGTACCTTGAAGCATTTTCCAATGACCAAAGAAAACATTCTTTGAATGCTTGGAAAAATGCTAGTCTATCCACAGATAGGGAAGTTCTCCTTCCCACCCACAAGTTCTTGAAAAAATCCAGAAAAAACTTATCCCCCCCTATAGCTTTAGGAGGCACATTGTCTAAGAATAAAACCAAAGCTGGATATGAGACCTGCTGGGAACCAAAGCACCCATTCTTCAGAAAATTCCAAAAAGGATTCAGTATGCTTTTCTGAATGTTTAAAGAGGTCCAACCATCTGGGAATCTTCTAGAGAAAAGTAATATTACATCCCACATTGAGGGATGACAAGTTGGCTCCTTCTCGTTGAAAGAACCAAGAATTGCACCAGCAAGAGTTTTAATATTTCCTTCATTAATAGCCTGTGGTATATTTTTTATTAAGCTCTTCAATACACTATAAGTAGCTGATCGGATAGCAGGTCTTTGGGACTTTAAGAAGTCTAGAAAGTATTTATGATCTATTAACAGCTTTTCAGCAAAAGAAACAGCAGCTGTTTTGGCCTTAGCAGCATGTTTAGGTTCAGTAGTTATGTTCTCAAAACCAGGTCGCTCTTGTTGTGGGCAAATTAAAACATCAAGAAGTGTTGCCAATGCTAGCAATGTTGATGATATCACCTGTAAGACCAAAATGGAGAAGAAATTTCAAGAAATAAAAATCATTGTTCAAAAGGAAAAATTGAACACTTCAAATATGTCCAACACAATCTTCAAACTGTAACTGAAAAGAAAGCAATCGGGGATAAAAATAGATAAGATCAAAAATGGAACAGGAGAGCAGAGGGAAAGAAAATTCTATATATGCACCAATCAAATTAGGTGATTTTTGTTTATGTGGCATTCAAGTTAAAAATAAAATTAGTCAAAGAAGAGGATAAAGGCATCTAGGTTTTTTTTAATAGAGATAAAAGCTTCTAGTTGAAGCGGGTTATACTTAAATCCACACACCTTGAATCGCTTAATGAATCATTAATGCAAATAAAAGAATCAGTTTATGAAATGAACGTCAGGTAATTTCTTCCCGTTTTGGGGGTAAATCTCTTTCTCCTTCTTTGGCATCAGGATAATCTGACACATTGAGAAAAAGATAACATCAAAAGATAAATCCTAATTATTTATCCAATCATACCATGAGCAAAATAGCTTTACAAACATGAAACTTTACAAAATCTGCAATGCCAAAAGTGGACTTCCACCCATTATAATTTACCATACAGAACATATTTCTTAGTCAACCAAAAAGGAGAACCTGTGCAAATCAATGAATTCAAGACTTTGATTTACAGGTATATTTAAAGTGATTTTCGGTCTCACTATATACCTGCTGGTACATCTCTTCCAACTCATCCAGAGCTGTTGCTTTGTCAGACAAATTTTGTGGTGAGAGCTTTAAGTTTTCTTCTAAATACATAAATATCTCTGTTGTGCATAAAACCAAAGCATCAAGTCTCTTTTCCTGTGCTGGAAAGGCTGCCTGTCAATTAAACACCGGATTAAAACACAAATCACATACAGCACAGAAGTTACAAAACAATCAAACAAAGTGAAAACAGTGGCAGGTTTTTAATTATGAGTGAAAGCACATCAATTGGAAATGAAAACAGAAACACACCTAACACCACCTTCGATTTTACATTTAAGCATATAATGTATTGGTGAACGTGCACCTTTACTTTCTTTTCTAAAAATAGCCAAGTAGTATAAGAATAACGTTACTTAGTTGAAGAAAACGACCATAGGAAGTACAAAACCTACTTTAAAATAACCAAATTTTACTGTGCCATTTCCTGAATGTTAAAAATCTTTCATAAGAGCACTGTCATTTTTTTCAGCATGTAACATATAAGCATATGCTTTAACAGCACATCTATGGGTCTGCAGAAGACTTCAAGAGATACTTCTGTGATAATGAATTCAACACAAATCACGTAAAAGATTTTCTTTACATTTCAAAGTAACTATGGACAACTCCTTATTGGTATCTGAGCATATATTTGCATAGAATATATCAACAGCAACAACCAAGCCTTTTCGCAAAGCTTCTTTTACCTCATGCTCCCAAATTCTACTATAAAAGGAATAATTTTGGTCCTCTCTAGTGTTTAGGCTATTAAAGTGTGATAAAATTTTAAATAGCTTGTGAAAGTAATTCTTCCATCTTTCCTTGATATCCTGTTTCATAACCAAAACTTTACCTTCTTCATCCTTAATGCATTTCACTTGGTCCAAGTCTCTTGTCTTTCTTTCCCTCCCTTAGCAAGTCTTAAAATACTTTTTTCTCCATCTTTGGTGCCTAAGGATTGGTATAAGTGTGTAACCCATCAAAAGCTTTAGCTCTTGCTTCATTCACCGTCTTCTAAGTATCTTCCTTAGCTACCTTATATTTTCCCCAATTTTTCCCATTTTTACATGAGGACCATGCTTTATAAGATTCCTTTAACCTTAACTTTATCTTGCACACTTGCGTCCCACCACCAGGATCCTTTGCCCTTAGGTCCAAAGCCTCTTGATTCACCAAGTGTCTCTTTTGCTACCTTCCTAATCCCTTTGGCCATTGTGTCCCACATATGTTTAGAACTTCCTTGTGCTTCCCAAAACCCTATGTCGAAAGCTCCTTTGTTTTTCACCCTTCAATTGCCGCCACTTAATCCTTGAAACTCTCTTGGCATTTTCTTTTTACTCTCCTCTTAACTTAACATCCATAACAAAGAGCCTATGTTGGATAGGCAAGTTCTCTCCGGGTATGACTTTGCAATCCATGCAAAGCTTTCCATCTGATTTCCTAGTAAAAAGGAATTTGATTTGAAATTATGTCACCCCACTTTTTTACATTATAAGGTGCTCCTCCGCTTCCTGAAAAACGTTAGCTATTGTAAAACCGAAAGCTAATGAAAAATCTAAGATAGATTCACCCTCGGCATTTACATCCCCTAGGTTATATCCCCATGCAAATCCTCATATCCTCTAGATGCACTCCCCACATGACAATTTAGATCCCCTCCTAGGAAAATGTTTTCTCCTAATGGTATTCCCATAACTAAACCTTCTAAATCCTCTCATAATTTTACCTTGTGGAGTTCTTCTAACCTTACCTGAAATGCGGAAGCACTAATCACATTAAAAGTATCTCATTACCACTACCAACTTTAAAGCTATGATCCTATCTCTTATTCTTTTTACATCCACGACATCATTCTTCAAATACTTATCTACAATTACAACACCAATCACCCCATTTCTCTACTTTGCCTTGCTGGTGTACCAAAGTTTAAAACCTCAACTGTCTAATTCCTTCGCCTTTTCTCCCACCAACTTAGTTTCTTGTAGGCACATAAAATTGATCCTCCTCTTAATCATGATGTCTATTGTTTCCATTGATTTACTTATAAGTGTGCCTACATTTCAAGTTCCAAAGGGATTCCTATTCTCATGTTCACGAAAATGTGGGAACCCTAATGCAGTAGCTCTTGATCATATGACACTGTACTCGCATCATACAACACGTTGCTTTCAGGCAATGACCTAGCATTAACATTATCACATCGATGATCTGTCATTTAGATTCAACCAAATTTTAGGTTGGCTATCAACTACATAACACAACCCTCTCCTTTTATCTGGGCTGGGGATCGACTATGTATAGCTTTGCAACAAAGCACAACATAGGCAGGATTGCACAGAAATATATCAAAGAAAAGAACTTTTCAGATAATTCATCCCTATCCTGATGTCACAGACAGATACAATATCTCAAAAATACTCCAGTGCAAGTCAGGCTTGATTGTGGATTGGCCTGCATCATGCCTAATTTAGTAACTTATCACATATAGCGTAAGCCTTGTGCTATCACATCACAAGTCATTTCAACACTAAAGGTCAATATAAGAATCACAATTTTCTTAAGCATCAATTAGAGGACTACTCAAAGCCAAGTACAACTTCACAAACCGGGATAAGACACTACCACCAAGCAAATTTTTGCCACGTTATAAACTTATATCCAGACCATCAGAAAATCTTATTAGAAAACGCCAAGACCTCCAAGATATGCTACAAAGCCAAGACAGATCATTTGTTTTCTCCACAGAGCCAAGTTGAACTCATATGCAACAATGAAGCAAGTACAAACAATTTCACACACTTTAAACAAACCTTCCTTTACCACTTTCAACAATTAAAAGAGACCATTTAAAGTACAGCTGTAAGATAAACCAATGTAGCAAACCTGCAAAGACCTTTTTGCTGCCTGAGAAACTTCAGAAACTGGATCAAATTGAGTAAACCACCATGGTCCCATCAAAGTCTTCAGATGCGGAACTAAATCTCTCCTGAGAAAGGTGTGAGAAGTCAATTTTAAATCTCTAACTATGTGGATAAAGTTCACTCCAGTAGATTCGGAGAAGGACCAGAGTATTATTGGACTAATTATACAAGTAAATAACTATATTTAAATTTAACTCGAGAAAATTTAGATATTGGAAACTAGTTGAAATGAGTTCACAGCAGACAGGAAAACCTATTTTAATAATAATAAAAAATTGAAGTATATAGGGTAGACTAAAAAGTCTCCACCTAGTGGGACAGGCTTTTGTTGGGTAGACTAAAATGTCCACATGATTTTCCAAAAGATGCTCTTCTTCATAAGCTATTGATGGAAGTAACTTATAACCTTAATCAGAAGATTGAAATGGCACAGTCAAATCTAGTACGATAAATGAGCATGACATGATAGAGAACTATATCCCAAGCAGTTGAGGCATGGGTCAGCAGAACTTTGTTTTTTTTTGCCCAAGGGGAGGCTCATAGGAGGCCTTACATGGGAAGGGGGAGAGGAGAGAAGGGAACGGAATAAGGGTGGAATGCAGCGGGGGTATGAACCTGCACAGCCACAATTCATGCCCCGCGACTTGACTTAACTAACTGAGCTGACTCAAGGGGTTAAGTTTGCAAAACTTCTTTTGTCAGATAAGCATGCATAAATGTTACTCAGAAAATTAAGTGATACAACTGGACCAGATTGAATGAGAAATATGGTGTTTATTGATATTAGCACTGTAATTGCAGAACTCTATTCCTCTCACTCTAGGTATTTGAGAGACCTGGAAATCTCCCCCTCACTTCTCTCTTCCAATTCCTTAATGACCTCATTCTCTCTCCCTAACTGAGTTATAACCAGCTTACATAATATGGTGTTTATTGGTATGAACACTCTACTTACAGAACTTCACTCCTCTCCACTCCAGGTATTCGAGAGAGCAGGAACTCTCCCTTTCACTTCTCTCTTCCAATTCCTGAATGACCTCACTCTCTCTCCTTAACTGATTTATAACTGACTACAGATGATCCTAACTGACTACACCTATCCCTAACTGACAACAGGTGCTACAGCTGTCTAACCATAACAATTACTAGCTGTTATTTAACAGATACTGATCCCCAATCCTTTATTCTTTCTTCATTGATCCTATGCCCTACTCACGTATTTAACATTAAGTGACATTTTTCAGATTTCTAGGTACTCAAATAGTTTAAGTTATACAGTAGACAAGTAAGAAAGAAGCATGCATAAATGCCCCTTGGTAAAGTTCTAACCCGACAGAAGTAACAAGTGTGGTCATGGTATCGTGGGTGGCCCGTCGAACCTCCCTATTGTAGTCCAGCAACAGCCTTTTATATTCAAACGCCTACACAAGAACAATTTACATAGTCAAATATATTATAGGCTTATAGCAAGTATCTTCAAAGCTTCAGGCAAGTGCATTTATAAAATTTTAACTAAAAAAGTCACATAACCACTGAACAGCACATATGTATGATTATGATTATCAAAAGATAAATGGAACTATGGATCATCCACTGCAATGTCCCAACATGTTATATACACTACAACTGGAAGTGTAGTATTGTTTCACAAAACAACAATTAGTCTAGGGGAGACGAAGTTCATAGAAGCTTATTTTTAAATACCAAATATAAACACCAAGGCTCTTTTTTCTCAAGAATTGGATAGTAGAACAGTAAAAAGGTGTTAAATATAATTAATGTGGATGGTTGGACGGAGTGGACGGTGGAGTCTCATCCATTGTATTGTGTTCATTGTATATTTCTCCTAGGACTTAGTATAGACTTTTATTGTTCTAGGATTCAAGTGCATAGTCAAGTGTATATATATCTTGTAGTCCTATTCATTATCAATACAAGTATTCAGTTTTCATATTCAAGTTGGTATCAGAGCTTTGTTCGTTCCTGTTTGGTATATTCATTGGGTTTCAGCTGCTAGAGCGCCGACCCACGTTTTTGAAGTTGTCCATGGACCGAGTGACACCGCTGCTCACCTCGGACGCCACCGACCGGACGCCCGCCCAAGCTCCGCCGCCAGATTCGCTGCCACGCGCCGCCGCCAAAATTCTCACTTTCCAGTGCGTGTAATCCACACGCCGCCATCCCGACTTCCGTTTGCGCCGCCGCTTCCTCTCCCGCTCCTGTTCCGCCCCTGTTTGGTTTGTGGGTATGCTCTTTGAATCTTCTTGTTGTTTGTGTTCTGGTGCTCTTCTTCCATGGCAGAAAAGAAGAGCTTGAGCCCCTGTTTGATTTCTGGCTCCCCACCATTACTACCAAGTCGATGAAGATCATCTACTTTCTGGCCGAGTATAAGGAGTATCTTCAATTTAAAGCCACTCAACAGGCTTCTCCTTCGGCCACCATTGCTCACACTGGTAATTCTAAAGTTTGTCTCTCTCAATCTGCGTCTGTTGGATCTTGGATTTTAGACTCTGGTGCTTCTGATCACTTAGCTGGTAATCTTTCTCTTTTCTCTAAATTGTCATTCCCTAAATCATCTCACAGTATTACTCTTGCCGATGGGTCTAAGGCACAAGCCGCTGGTATTGGTCAAGCTTCACCTCTTCCATCCTTACCTTTAAATTCAGTCTTGTTTGTGTCAGATTGTCCCTTGAATTTAAGTTCAATTGGCCAAATTACTCACACACTAAATTGTTCCATAACCTTTAATTTTGATTCCTTTGTTATACAGGACTGGAGTACGGGACAAACTATTGGATCTGGATCTGAATCACAGGGTCTCTACTACCTTCAATCTTCCTCATCCACTGTTTGTGTTGTTTCAGAGTTTGTCGATCTCCTACATCGTCGTCTGGGTCATCCAAGTCAAGACAAGTTAAAGCAAATGGTCCCTTATCTTTCACATTCGAAGACCTTGAACTGTGAGTCATGTCAACTTGGAAAACATGTTAGAGTATCTTTTCCTAGTAGTGTCAGTAGTCGTACTATGTCTCCTTTTGATATTATCCACTCTGATGTTTGGGGTCCTAGTCGTATTCCTTCTGTTTGAGGATATAGGTATTATGTTACTTTCATTTATGATTTCTCAAGATGCACTTGGTTATTTTTAATGAAAAATCGTTCTGAGTTATTTGATGTCTTTCAAACCTTTTGTTCACAAATAAAGAATCAGTTTGGAAAAACAATTCATATTTTGCGCAGTGATAATGCAAAAGAATATTTTTCTGCACCATTTAAATCCTTTCCGAGTTCTCATGGCATCATACATCAGTCCAATTGTCCTCACACACCACAGCAAAATGGTGTTGCTGAACGCAAACATCGTCATCTTGTTGATACAGCTTGGATTCTTTTAATAAATGCCAATGCACCCTTGAAGTTTTGGGGTGACGCTGTTCTTACAACTTGTTATCTGGTAAACCAAATGTCATCCTCTGTTTTGGGTAATAAAATCCCTCACTCTATTTTATTTCCTAATGATTCTCTTTATATTGTTCCCCCTCGTGTGTTTGGTTCCACTTGTTTTGTCCATGATCTTTCTCCTGGTCGTGATAAATTGTCCGCACAAAGGCTATTAAATGTGTCTTTCTTGGGTATTCTCGAATGCAAAAGGGATATCGATGTTATTGTCCCTCTACACATGCTTTTATGTATCCGCAGATGTTACATTTTTGAAGATACCCCTACTTTGTCACATCGCTTACCTTCGACTCAACTCCATCTCGTGCATCGCCTATTCCTCAACTTGCACAAACCCACAGGATGATTGCCCGTTTCATCGATATGGTATTTTTTATGAGCGTCGGGCTCTTAAAGTTCCCGAAGTTCCTAAGATCACACCCAGTATTGATCCTCCCCGATTCAGCCTCCCGCTCCAATCGCTTCTCCCACCCGTGGTCCAACCAGTCACTTCCGCTAACTTACCCATTGCCCTTTGTAATGGTAATCGTTCTACTCTTAATCCCCATCCCATTTACAATTTCCTGAGTTACCATCGATTATCTCCTTCCCATTATGCCTTTGTATCTGCCTTGTCATCTGTTACCATTCCCAAGAATGTTCAGGAAGCACTATCTCATCCAGGATGGCGACAGGCAATGATTGATGAGATGACGGCTTTGGAATCTAATCATACATGGACCCTTGTTTCCCTTCCTGCTGGGAAATCAGTAGTTGGTTGTCGATAGGTATTTACTGTTAAAGTTGGTCCTAATGGGCAGGTGGATGGCTTGAAAGCCCGACTAGTAGCAAAGGGGTACACTCAGATCTATGGTCTGGATTACGGTGATACTTTTTCTCCCGTTGCTAAGATGGCATCTGTTTGTTTGTTCTTGTCTATGGCCGCCATGAGACACTGACCATTATACCAGCTGGATATTAAAAATGCATTCTTACATGGTGATCTTGAGGAGGAGATCTATATGGAGCAACCACCTAGGTTGCTCAGGGGGAGTCAGATCTTGTTTGCAGGTTACAGAAGTCCTTATATGGCTTAAAACAATCACCCCGCGCTTGGTTTGGGAAGTTCAATAAAGTCATCCAACAGTTTGGCATGACTCGTTGCGAGGCAGATCATTATGTATTCTTTAAATGCTCATCCTTGAATAAACGTATTTATCTCGTGGTGTGTAACACCCGGGTGCCGACGAGGGCGGGGAGTGGTCGCCGGTGCAAGAAGGCACGGATAAGGAGAGGCTCCTGACAGCCTTCTAGGCGGAGGGACATACGAATGAACCGATTACACACCCGAATGAGAGGGATCCTGAGACTGTGTAGGTATGGGACTATACAGTTGAGGAAGGCTTATATGAATTGATTGGTACTACCTATACTAACAAGATGGATCTTCTTTTCGGGAACCCATCACTTAAGAACTTCATAGTTAAGCGTGCTTGACTTGGAGCAATTATGGGATGGGTGACCTCCTGGGAAGTTTTCCCAGGAAGCGTGTAAGTGAGGACAAAGCACACTGAAAAGACCCGTGTTGGTTTGTGGGGACAGTCGTCAATCCATAAAGCAGCCAGGGATGTTACAAATGGTATCAGAGCGGCACCTCTTCCAGTACGGTGTGGTTCAGGGACGAACCAAGAGGAAGCTGGTGGGCATGTACTCGGGTGCCGACGAGGGCGTGGAGTGGTCGCCGGTGCAAAAAGGCACGGATAAGAAGAGGCTCCTGGCAGCCTTCTAGGCGGAGGGACACACGAATGAACCGATTACACACCTGAATGAGAGGGATCCTGAGACTGTGTAGGTATGGGACTATACGATTGAGGAAGGCTTATATGAATTGATTGGTACTACCTATACTAACAAGATGCATCTTCTTTCTGGGAACCCATCACTTAAGAACTTCATAGTTAAGCGTGCTTGACTTGGAGCAATTATGGGATGGGTGACCCCATGGGAAGTTGTCCCAGGAAGCGTGTGAGTGAGGACAAAGCACACTGAAAAGACCCGTGTTGGTTTGTGGGGACAGTCGTCAATCCATAAAGCAGCCAGGGATGTTACATGGTGTATGTGGATGATATTGTTATTACAGGTGACGATCAAGAAGGCATTAAGGAATTGAAACAACACTTGTTTAAACATTTTCAAACCAAAGATCTTGGACGATTGCGGTATTTTCTTAGGATTGAAGTAGCCCAATCAAGAACAGGTGTTGCCATTTCTCAGAGGAAATATGCCATTGACATTCTTGAAGAAACAGGGATGCTAGATTGTAAACTTGTTGATACTCCTATGGACCCAAATGTAAAGCTTCTACCTAATGAGGGGGAGCCCTATCCTGACCCAGGCAGATATAGAAGATTAGTTGGGAAGTTAAATTATCTCACCATGACTCGACCAGACCTTGCTTTTCCGGTTAGTGTTGCAAGTCAGTTTCTCAACTCACCATGTGATAGTCATTGGAATGCTGTTGTCCGGATCCTAAGATATATCAAGGGATCACCGGTAAAGGGATTGTTTATATGGACGGGGTCATACTAATATTATCGGGTATACAGTGCAGATTGGCAAAGCGATGCTAGTGATAGGAGGTCCACTTCAGACTATTATGTGCTTATTGGAGGTAATCTAATTTCATGGAAAAGTAAGAAGCAAAATGTTGTTGCAAAATCAAGCACAGAAGCGGAGTATCGCGCTATGGCTAACACTACTTGTGAACTCCTATGACTAAAATATTTGCTCCAAGAGTTGAAGTTTTGTGAGATAGGTTCTATGGAACTTGCTTGTGATAATCAATCAGCATAGTATCTTTCTTCAAATCCTATCTTCCATGAAAGGACCAAGCATATAGAAGTTCATTGTCACTTCATCCAGGAAAAGATCCTCTCGGACATCATTAAGACTTCCTTTGTGGGTACTAGAGATCAACTTGGTGATATGATGACTAAGTCTTTACGGGGTCCTAGAATAACATACATATGTGACAAGCTGGTTGCATCGACATATATGCTCCAAACTTGAGGGGGAGTGTTAAATATTATTAATGTGGACAGTTGGACGGTGGAGTCCCATCCATTGTATGCTTATGTTCATTGTATATTTCTCCTAGGACTTAGCATAGACTTTTATTATTCTAGGAATCAAGTGCATAGTCAAGTGTATATATATCTTGTAGTCCTATTCATTATCAATACAAGTATTCAGTTTTCATATTCAAGCAACCTAAAAAAAAACAAAAAAAAAAACCCAACTAAATAGACACAGACACATCAAAGCTCGTAAATCCTGGCTACATATTCAACAAAGAAACCCCTTAAAAGTTAACACAATTTTTGTCCCATAAGAGTGACAGTGGTAAAGATTTATCCTTCTACAATCTACCATTTCTCTCTTCAACCAAAAGAATAATAATCAATGAAAAGTCATATTTATCTCTTCAATCAAGTAAATAAGTAACACAATGCAGGATTGTACTTATCCTATTCACTAATACAGTCAAGAAAATAAATATCCATATAAACAATGCCTATCTCATCTAGCTAAATATGTAACGAGAAAGTGAGTAGGGACTGCCGTTGGTTAATCTACCCGAACATGTAAAATCCGTAGTCCTATCCCTTTAAATAACCTCCTACTTCAATATGCTAAAGAAATAAAATTATAAGCTTAATAAAATTGTATATCCCATGAGAAAAAGAAAATGTTTGCCATCTTATATACATTTCATCATTCTCATCTGTCTCTTTTCCCATCCTACTTCCATAACGGTTTCCATAAATGATAATTATGACTTATGTGATAAAAATCTTAAACATAGTTAATTAGAAAATGTTAAACCATCAGAGGGGGATGACAATTATTTTATTCTATAGGGAAAAAATCACTAGGAAAAAGAACAACCTGTTCCCTAATCAACCCATAGATATTCCTTATTCGAAGGGCAAGAGACCTAATAAAGGGAATAGAGAAGCAAACACTTAATATAATACAACTATAAATATGAAGAAGACTTGTGAAATATCCATACCCATTGGGGAACAATTAGAATGATGTCCTTTGCAGACTTTTGTTGAACCAGCATAGATAAAGTCGCCAACGCCTTAAGCTGATAAATAAAATATATAAAAAAAAAAAAGTGGATGGCAAAAAAAAAAAACTAATGAGATAATCTTATATAAGAAAAGAGATTGTGCTCGTTGACTAATTCATCAGACAAACTAGACATATTTCAACCATGGATGACAAAATACAAGTAGAAACTAGAAACAATACATTAATGGACTGATTGGACTCAAGACAGTCACAACTGCAACACAAAATATAATGAGAAAGAATTAATGATAGATTTACAAGCTCGGCCGTGATACCAATTTTAGTTTATCTCGGCCGTGATACCAATTTTATATAAACTAGCATTATGGGCAAAAAGTATTTTTTTTTTAAATTTCTTAAATCACAGAAGAGAGAATTAATTTGACTACATATGAACAACAATAAGTAGATATATAATACAAACCGATGATTCAGAACTGGGAATTTGATAGAAACAAACAATGGAAATGAGGTAATGACCACTTTCATTGAACAGGATAAAGATTTCTCCTTCAAGGGTTCCCTCTTCAGAAATGGCTACCCTTTTTCCAACTGAGCCTTTGCTTGGGTATTACAAAGCTACAATTCCGAATCATAATCTCTATTCTTATTTTCCCATATGTATATCCCCTCCAATTAACTAACTGATCCCCTCCAACTAACTAACTACCTTTCTATCCTAACAATATACAAAGTGCATTTAATCAATTATCACCTAATCAACCTATAAGTCAACTAGTATAGTTATCATAACTTCACAAGAAATGTTTAACAACTTCAACCAATCATTATTCTAAAAAAAATAACTGATATCAGAACTTTATCAACAAATGGGCTGGCAATACAATATATTGCAATCGCAGCAAAATGAAATACTTCAGAAAGATTTAGGAATTTTGGAAGGTGAAATTTTCTGAATTGCTCGAGTGAATATCACTCAACATGCTATGATATTTATATACACTTGAGAATCAATACACCTTTATGTTTACAAGGAAATAATCAAAGGTGCTACTTCCTAAGTATATGAATGGCACAATCTATGTACATGAACCTACAGATATACCGATTTCTGCCAAGAATCAGAGCTTGGCCCCAGAAAAGGAGCTCATGATACCATAATAGAGTTGAGAGAGAGTTTGAGTGAGGGAGAAGAGAGAGAGAAAGGAGAAACAGAAATTGTGATTCTGATCTTATTCAATGTATCAGTTTGTACAAGTATATATACAGCTGTGGTTAGCACAGCTGAGAGCTAACTGCTCTAACTAACATTCAACCGAATGCTGACTCAGCATGTTAGTTGAGTTACAAGGGTCACTAGCTTAAGTTCTAAAGACTAGACTACGCTATACTCTGATAAGATACATGAACCTACATGAACAAGAGCATTAATCATTTGTTATTTCCAACACTCCCCTGAAGTTGGAGCATATAAGTTAAATGCTCCAAGCTTGGAACAAATGTACTGAATTCTAGGTCCACAGAGAGACTTTGTGGGTACCAAAGAGAATAAACTATGCAGTAAGCAAGACCCTTTTCGACACTATGCACAACAGTTTTTAGCATTTGAACTCCACCACAATATTCGAGCAAAAGTATAATGGACCAAACAGCCGGAAACTGGCTTGCCACATATTACATTTTCAGCTTCAACAGCTAAGCAAATCCATGACAGTACAGGTGCAAGAGCATGACCAAACAGACTTCAAAAGAGAGAGCAGCAACGTCCATCCAACCCATTGGACGGATAGGAATACATCCAACATATCACATACTATGCACCATCTGTTTCACAGGCACATCTAGGATGTCCAGCATCTTATAATATTCAACGCAAAGTGCCAAGATGTGATTAGCATAGTCATTAAATGAGCTTCACAAAAACTCACCAGACTTCATATTTTAACATTGGAAGTGGCACCATGATGTTTCAAGAGAAAACAAATTAAAAACAATACGGTTTCTCTATTTACACTTCAAGCAAGCTTGTATTTGTCATCTATGATTGGCTAATTGATAAAGGCGTAAAGTTGCAAACTAAAAGAGGAATTGGTCAATTGGACAAGACGCGTCGAAAGAGGAAATATTTTTTTTAAGTACTTATGAAAGATAAAGAAAACAACAAACACCTAATGCCTAAACGAGATCACACGAGATAAATATCGAAAGAGGCATAAGGAAAATCGTAATTAGTTTTCTCTTGAGCTTGTCACTGAAGTTTATCCATAACCAAAATTACCTTAGTGGTGGGATCCTTCCTGCCTAGCCTCTTCAAGTGCACGGCAATTTCGCTGTCTACATCCTGCATACCCAACCACAACATAAAGACAAGGTACAGAAACATTGATCACAATCATAAAGTAATATTGATATTCCAGTCAGTACTACTCAAAACGAAGCTGCAAACAAAGTCTCTTAGCATTAAAACCCTAAAATTCAAACTCAGTTCGGTCACGTACGACGCATAATCGAATGAATTAAAATTAAGATGAAATTCAGTAAAATAAATAAATAAATCAAATTAAGTTGATGAATACAAAAAAAAGGGGGGATATGGAATGAGAAAGACGTACAGCAGATGGAAGAGAGTCGTCGGTTGAAGGAGAAGGATCGAATCGAGAACTGCCGACAAAACCACCGAATCCGAGGGTGGGAACGGCGGCGGCGGGACCGGAGGGTAAGAGTGAGGCGGCGAGACTGCAAGGAAGAAATTGATTGTGAAGTACTGTTGATTGATTGGACTGTTAGTTAAGTAAAGGAATAGATTGTAATTTGAAGACCTGCTGCTGGATGGGCGAGCCTTGCTTCTGCTACCTTCTCCTTTCTGCTTCCCCATTCTTCCTCTCCTCTCTTCTTTCTTGTTACTTTCTTCTGTTACCTCTTTCTGTATATGTTTTTCAAGGAACTGCGCTCCTATGAGGCGGTGCTGTGTTTTGTTGCGTGACCAGGCTGCCGTCGCTGCTCCTGTCAAAGGCTATTATGTCTCAGAGTTTTGAAGAGGATGGAATTGAGTCGTTAGTAACGGAGGCTTTGATTGATGGAATACAATGGAATGGAACGGAATGGAATATAAAGTGTTAAACGGAATGCAAAGGAATAAAAATATCACTTCATTGTTTGAATATTTTACGATGGAATGGAACAAAGTTCACATTCCATCGTTTGAAAAAATGGAATAAATGGAATGGATTATAAATTTTTTGCTCCTATATTACCCTCATTTTAAAAACACTTATTTTTATAAGTTAAATGGTTAATTGATAAAAATCCAAGCCCTAACCAAGTACGCTCCTACCCTGCTACAAATGATGAGCGTAGTATATCGAGTAAAAATGACGGTCTGTAGTGTGTCAGACAAGATTCGTCCCACACCACCCCTATTTTCTCGTTTTGTAGTGTCATATATATAACACCGTCATGAAAGCTCTCATTCTCTCGTTTTCCTTCTTCATTGTCTCTTCTTTCTTTGTTCTGTTTGTTTGCCCAGAAAATTGAAGAGAAAATAATTTTCTTCAAAATACAACTTACAGCTCCAAAAAAAAAAACCTTGCCTCCAGTTGCAGACGAAGAAGATGAGCATCGAAAGAAAGGGCAAAAATGAAGCCATGGTAAGTTGGTAACTTGTTTAGATTTAAAGGGGTAAAAATAAAATTTAGTAAACATAAAAATAAAAATAAGTTGATTCCATTCCTTACCCCCCAATTTGGGAGGGAACAAAAATAGGGGGATTGGGTGGAATGGGATGGAATGCATTCCATCATGTTCCATTCCATTCCATCATAAATTAAAAAATCCAAACAACGGAACATGGTTCCATTCCATTCCATCATGTTCCATCAATCCAAACATAGCCGAAATGGTTTAAGATGGAATGGAGTGGAGTTGTGTGATGGAAGTAAATCACTCTATTTTGTTTGGAAGTTTAATGATCTCAAACCTCCAATTTTGAGGGTATAAAATTGGGGGTTACCATGACAAACCATCCCATTCTATTACTTAATAAACTCTCAACCAATGATTTAATGCCTTTTAGGGTCCGTTTGGTTTAGATTTTGATAGAATTGATTTTGGGGAAATTGATTTTAGAAGAATTGATTTTGAAAAATGGAGTTTGAAAAAATTGATTTGTGTTTGGGAATGATATTTTAAAAGTGGGTTTAGAAGAATTGTTTTTGTTTGAATGATAAAGTAAAATCACTTTTGAAGTGTAAATATGTAGAATTTTGTGGGTCCTACATCTAGAATCAATTATTTTCAATGAGAAAAGCTAGAAATTTTTGCTTCCACAAAACTCCGTTTTGACCAACCAGGAATCGATTATTTTCAACGGAGTTTCGTAAACAAACGCATGAATAGTAAATAAATTTAACAAAACTGAGTTTGGGAGGCCGAAACTCCGTTTCGGAACCTACCCAAACAGATACTTAATCACTTCACTTCATTACTAATCATCTCATCCCATTCTCCCAAACATAGCATAAGCCTCCAATGCGAGCTAGCTACGAACCCCAAGGGGTGTTGGGTTCTGTTCGGTGTCAAGGCAATGAATAATTTAATTTGAACAACATACTTATCTTTACTATGGTGATTTAAAAAAAAAAACATTAAAATAATTATCTTTAGCTCTTTACTTCGGTTCGAATTTAATTAATTAATTTTAAACTGAAATTAGTTTGGATTTGATTAAATGATTCGGTTTTTCATCAATATAATAATCATTTTGCTAACTTTTTGACCGGATCAAGAGAATCCTCTCGTCGATAGTCAGATATTAATCCCTTTCAAGGTGATCACCAAATTGCATGTTATCTTTCACAACAAATCTTTCTATATACATGTTATGAATCGAACTTCTAACCGCTTGTTTAAGGAACATAATTATTTATTTGGTAAAAATTAGTGGATAGCAAATAAGCTAGTTTCTGTAAAAAAAAAAAACAGATAAGCTAGTTAATAACGGATGAGGTAGCTTATAACATATAGATGGTAAACTAGTTGATTGAATTTGAAGTATCCGATAAAACTAACAATTGAATTAACTGATAAATATAAAGTAAAAAGACGTTTTTATATTTTTATGTAAATTATATATATATATATATATAAATTTATCAATTTCAATAGTTTAATTTATTTTAAATTATTTATCATCTCAAAAACTAAAATATTAATTATTTTATTTATTTTCATTAAATAAAATGAGATGATTTGTCTTTCTTACATGGGAGCGTCAAGGGCGCAACTTGTATGAATTTTTTTAAATAACATGTGCGATTTATTTTTGAAGAAATTACACTAATTTTATTCAATACTTGTCTTAATTAGGCTTCACATTCATATTGTTTTAGTAATTATATTTTTTTGAGAGAGGTTTTAGTAATTATATTAACTTTTGAAGTTTATTTTATCATTGTATTTAATCTTCGAGACTTATGATGTTATTATACTTATTTTTCTAAGATTTTTATTGTCATCAAACTTACATATCTTACAACATAAACTTTAAGAAAAGTGTGTGTAACTTTAAAAGAAAAGAAATGATGAATATAATTAAACCAAAATTTAAAGGAAATGGATATGATTTCTTGTTTATTTACGGTGCTAAATATATTTCATAATTCCACTGTCATTTTTTAGGCTATAAAGAATTCAACATTGGTATGAATAGGAGATTGATACGATTATGAGCTTGTAAATGTGTGAAAGGAAATGACTATACCAAAAAAAAAAATTGTGTGAAATGATTCGAATACCAAATTCGGGACATATAACAATATCCTTGATTTTTTCATTCATAGAATAAATCAGGTCAGCCTGATTGTAAGCATTTTTTGAACCGTGAAACCTGTCCCGATCTTTGTGAATTTCCGGGACCCAACTCATCACCTAAACTTTTAGAGAGAAAAAAAATTAACTTTTAAAATTTTGGTTTAAGTTGAAGGAGTTGTCGTCTGACTAATGGGCCAGCTGAAATTAGTGTCTAATGGCCATGTCCATTCGAAGGTCATCTACCATGCTTATTTTTCTCACTAGATTAAAATAATAATATGAAAAAAGAGAAACATTATAATTTAGTAATTTACTACCCAAATTTTTGGATTGATAATCAATTATAACAATTCATTTAGTCATCAAACCGAGAAGTTTATTTGAAAACATCTAATCATATAAATCTATTCATTTTGTTCTCGGGTCAAAATTAGGTTTTCGATCGATCGTAAAATCTTCACTGTCGGTGAAAACGAAGACCGGATTCCGTCTGAACTTTCAACCAAAAATTTAAGCGTATACTTATAAAAAAAAAGTATAATATGAATATGGCTTTGATTTTCCCAAAATCATGTTCTAAGTTTCGATTAAAAATATAAACATTTATTTATATTTATACCGATCTTAGAAAGCAGAAAAATCAGGGTGTTACATTACTACCCCACTAAAAAAAAAATTCGTCCTTGAAACTTCGTGACTCAAAACAAAACTAGACATGATTTTCTTAATCACAGAGTCTTACTCTCACAAGAAAGTATATAGAAGAAGATCTGAAAATAATACAGGAATATCCAGTATGTAAAAATATTCTTTAATAGGTTCGCGAATATAAAAATGCATAGCTAATACATGTCTACAAACATTACTCTAAGAAAGTTCCTTCTTTCACAAGAATTCCTAGTGGATTAGGAACTCACAAAACGAATAGTTCCCACTCTTAAGAGAATTTATTCCCCTGGAGAAAGGATTTACAAAACGACAATTAAAATAACAACAGTCCGACAAAAATTCAGACTAGATCACTTTCACGAAAAATAAAAGTGACTAGACTAAGTCTCATCTAGAAACTTCTTTTATCATGAAATGTTGGTCCCGAATAACAACAAGATATTCACGAAAATTCCACAATAATTGGTTCAACCACGAAAGTTTTGAAAAAAGATCACTATCTTTAGAAAAAGAAATGATCTCACCCCAAAAATCTAGACTGATCACATCAATCAAAAGAAAAGAGAGTGGAATAAACTTCTTCAAGCAATATTTGTTCTCAAAAAGTCATAAATATTATACATCAACTGGAAAGACCAACAACATAAGAGATTTTAGAGAGTCAAATACTCCAGGAAATCAAAATACGATTATACTTAGAATTCGTTACAAAATTAAAATTACGAGTCATTAAAGTACGTATCTTACATATAGTATTCCAACGCACAACTACATCTTCAGTTCATGATTCGATCACTAAAATTTACGAAGGACTCTACAACTGTCTTCTATAAGACCTTCAAGTTGTGAAGTTTGCCACACTACTTCCCGATGTAAAAGATCATCGATTGTGAAGCTTCTAAGACCGCTTATCTTGTAGACTTTTCCCTTTGTCGCTTCGGTTTATTGGTTCTTGTGTTGTTGGCAATTTTTACAAACCTTGGTGCATTACAATCCCTTGATAAGTATCCTACTTGGTCACAATTGAAACACTTCATCCCCTTAATAAGACAAACATTAGCCATGTGATTTAGATCTCCACATTTGAAACATCTCCTAACTTGGCCTTGACTTTGGCTATTCTGGCCTCCACAACCTGATACAGCAGCAACAAGACGGTATGATTGTTGATTCCCGGTTCGAGTATTTTTCAGGTGGTCGGAAATATGGTTTCCTCTCGTCCTGTTCCCCCTTATGATTCTAGTTTTTGTTCTGATACTGGTTCCTGGATCGAGAAGGTCCTCCAGCATACCCTCTATTGTCTCTTCCCTTCCTCATATGATATATCTTCCTACTCATCTCGACTAGAGCTTGAAAATTCCTGAGTTGTAGTGGTAGTATAGATTCTTTAATCTCAAACCTCAAGCCTGCTTCAAACCTTTCACATTTCCAAACTTACATTTGGTTGTGCTTGAAAGAAACGAAAATACTTGGCGAGAGATTCAAACTTCGCCGCATACTCCCCAACAAATAAATCCCTTTGTTGTAACTGCAGAAATTCTTGTTCTTTTTCGATTCTAACACTCTTCGAAAAATACTTGTTTAGAAATGTGTTTTTGAACACATCCCAAGTAATTTCCTGATGATCAGCTTCCAGAAGTTGTTGAGCATCTCCCCACCAGTACTCCGCTTCTCCTACTAGTAAGAACGTCGCATAAGAAACCTTAACTCCTTCTGGGGTAAGAATAAGTTCAAAGATCTTCTCCAATTCTTGAATCCATAAGTCAGCTTTCTCCGATTCAGCATCCCCGTGAAACTGTGAAGGATTCTGACGTCGAAATGTCGTCAGACCTCTACCTTCCGCCGTTTCTTTGAGTCCGAGCAACCATATAACTGTGTCCGCATAGCAATAGTCGCTGCAACGTTCTCCATTGCTTATGCGGTATTATTCACTCCACCTTTATAGTTATCATCCATATTGCCACGACCACCAAGGAGACCACCTCTGCGACCCCTTCCACGACCACATCCACGTCCTCGTCCACCTTCTGGTTCTGGTTCCATAACTGACCTACAAGACACGATCAGTTAAACCGCAACCAGAAAATGAAACGCGTACTTATGTGTCTAAAACACATTACTTCTAAGAAGTAATTCGTTCAAAGTACCATCTACTGTTCATAGATTCTTACAAGGTCTCGACTACCTCAAAAGCTATCAAAACACACCTACTTATGTACTATCATACATTGTTTTGACAAGGAAACAATTCAAGCGAGATCCAACCAGAGATCACACAACAAAAACCTAACAGACCTATTCCCTAAGGTTCCCGAAAGACTCGACCAACTCTGATACCACTCTGTAACACCCCTTTGGGCATTACTTTGTAACACGTGCGGAAATAAATTAAAAGTTATTTGCTGGTAGCTTTCGGAAAATTAATTTACTTTTTAGTTATAAAACTCGGGTGTAAAAATTTTCTTTCTGAATACTTCAGCAAAGTGACACACACATCACAAAAGTAAAATCACATCATCATACTTGACGATACGCATGAAATGGTTTTATTCATAAACCAGGTCACCACAACATATAAGTTTTCTTGAAATTATTTTCGTACTGAGAAATTTTAAACCATACCAAGGGTTTCAGAATCCCATAAACCGATTTTCTCAAAATTACACAACACAAGGAAGAATCCTAAGCTTGTCACTCTATAAAACATCTAAAGGAAGAACTCTGTAGTTCTCACCACTATTACCAACCTTTGCAAGGATCGGAATTAGTATCCCCAATTGAAGTTAAGACTTCCTCTGCACAACCTACCATCCGTACCAAGGTACAACAACAATAACGAGTAAAACCTGATATATTGTAAGGGTGAGACACCAATATATGGATATAAGCACGATAACTACATGTGTGACACACAAAACAACATATAGGCATATATATTTATAATAACATCAACGTTCAAAAATAAACAGATAGTTTATTAAAGGGTTTCATACCCGACAATCATCGTCATTTTTAAAACAATGCATAACACTTCAATATTCACCATCTAAACCTTTGAACTTAATCTCCGGAGATCCCAACGTCACTAAAATGAGTTGACCAATCTCGGTTTCCAAATATATTAGGCACAACGTCACGTCAATTTTCCATAATACCATTGTCCAACTCGAGGCACAATGATCAACGTCACATGGTTTCATTGTCCATCAAGACACAATGTACAACGTCACATGATACCTTATCCATCAAGGTCTCACGACACAACGTCGTGCACGCACGTCGCCACAATGCAAATGTAAAACATTTTTTTCCTCGTCACCTTTCTTTGTGTTCGTTCTTTCCTTGTCGAAGTTCAAAGGCTTACGATCGACCCAACGTTTAAACTTTTAAGTTTATCACCCATTTTAAATAAAAAGGACTCCAAGTCCAAATGTGCAAATCACGAAACACTAGACCGATCTATTCAGTCTTAGGTTCGTAGATTATAAAGCACAAAAATCAATACATCTTTTATAGGTCATATAGTCCATAACTTCATCTTTAGGACACACGATCCATACCATAGAACACTAGAACCCCGACGTCTCGGTCTCTAGGTTCGCTTTTTCATATTTAAAATCATTTTCGTTCTGTGAAACACAAATCCAAAAACAAAACTCAACAACTTATCCAAGTTGTTGGAAATAACATCATTGTACAAAACTAATTTGCGTAAAAATCCTTTTACGTTGGAAATTCATTTATAAAATCATCAAATCTCTTAAAAACTTATTTTCTTCTAAAAATCTTTATTTGAAACTTTGGTTCAAAGAAACATTGAGACTAACTTGCATTTAAAATAAATATTTCTGTTTTAAAAAATGCTTTCCATAAATAATTTTGGAATTAACCGTCGTTTTGCATTTTAAAACGTTTTAAGTCAAAATTTGTCTTTTCTAGTAAAATGATTTCTCAATGCCATAATTAAATTATTTTTGAAACTTAACTTTTTATATTAACATTTTCTAATATTTAGCAATTTCTTATGTATAAATTAGTAGTACTAAACTCTTCTCACAGTTACGTCCTCAGTGTGACTCATAGACTAATCTCTCACCGTAAAATCATTACATAATATTATTTTCAACTTGTTCCCATTTTCACCAATTTGAAAATAGTTAAAATTCCACGTCAAGCTTATTAAAGGTTTTATCTTAATTAATTAATTGAGCACTGACCACTGTCAGGCTTCTCAAACAACATTCAACAACAGTAAAATTTCCATGTCACAGCTATAACAGATTATCACGGATATATCATGCCTCGAAGCTATACCACATATTTGAAGATAAACAAATACAAGCAAATAAAAAAACCACATAAAATAATCAATTACGTAAAATACTTAAACAACCACAATGAAACAAAAATTAATTTAACATATCGCACACTAATCACACACACATAATTATCAGGAAAAATCCCTCAGGTAAGCTACCCTTACCTCTTGAAGTTACAGTTTCCTCTTTGAAATTTCTTCTCGGAAATTTTGATTCTCCACACAACTTCACACAACAGCCACAACTAATCCTTCACAAACAAATCATAACAAAACCAACCAAATGAAACAACAAAAATCACTTAGTTCTCATGACTAGGGTTCGGCCATGAGATAATTAATTGACTAAAAATTTCTAAAATTCCTAAGCTCTTGGATGAGTGATCCTTAATGACTTAAAACTCTAAATCAAGGATTAAGATACAAACATTGAAATAAAATACTTCAACCTTTCAAAAACAAAATTTTCGGCCATGACACAAAATATGGGCTAGAGATTTAAATAAAAAAAACTCTTAGATTTATGATCCTGGAGCATCATAGAGTTTAGGAAAATTGTCCTAAGTTAAAAGTAAAATCAAAACATCTCAAACCATCACAAACTCATTTTCGGCCAATGATGAAAACATGAGCTAAGAATTTTATTTTGATACAACAACTTGGATTTAATACATACATGAATGAAAAGGATTGAATCAAACATGTTTTGTTTAAAAAAAACAAGGTTCCTACCCCACACGAGTTAGGTTCGGCCTTGATAAAACAAATGGGCAAGAAATTTTTGCTTGATTCATACTCTTGGATCTTGAATATAGAGAGGATAATAAGATCATAGAAATTGGTTTCATAGTCATCTGATTTTTCTAGGATTTTCTATGAATTTTCAAAGTTCTAGATCTAAGAATTTCAAATAATGATCATGGCCTCAAATCATAAAAATGAGTGAAGAACCTATAGATTATTGATGATGAGGAGTAAGGAATACCTCTTGGAATTGAAAAATGGGCAAATGAGCTACTAGTTGTTTCACAAATGTTTACTATAGAAACTTAGAATTTTAAGAGAAATCGGAAGAACAACTTCATGAAGAAGATGAAGTTAGCTTAAATAGAAATGAAATGGGCTCAAAAATAAGGATTGGACCGTGGGAAAACTAGGGCAAAGAGGTCCAAGTCACAAATTTTTAGGGACAAAGTTGTAATCTTATACAATGACAATTTTGTGATAAAATACAACCATAAGGACATTATGGTAAATTCCTCAAAAACCATCATGACACTTGTGAGTCACCTATATGACTCACCCTTATGTTATCATGGATGACTCATTGTCTTGATCCATTGGGTGTCGGATTTTGTCTCTGCGACGTTCGTTCCGACTCGGTCGATTACCCGATTTAGGTTTTTACGCCGAATCAAGTCTAATAACCTATTTATTTTGAAAAGTTTCAAAATAACCTATATCGTTGGAAATGAGATATAAAATCTATTCATTCTGTTCTCGGGTCAAAATTAGGTTTTCTGATCAGTAAAATCTTGCTGTCACTGAAAACGCAGACCGGGTTCCGTCTGAATTTTCAACCAAAAATTTAATTGTATACTTATAAAAATAAGTATAATATGAATATGGCTTTGGTTATCCCAAAATCATTTTCTAAGTTTCAGATAAAAATATAAATGTTTATTTATAATTATACTGATCTTAGAAAGCAGAAAAATCGGGGTGTTACATTACTACCCCACTAAAAAAAAAATTCGTCCTCTAAATTTCGTGGCTTAAAACGAAACTAGACAGGATTTTCTTAATCCCAAAGTCTTACTCTCACAAGAAAGTATATAGAAGAAGATCTAAAAATAATACATGAATATCCAGTATGTAAAAATATTCTTTCATAGGTTCGTGAGTGTAAAAATGCATACATGTTTACAACCATGACTCTAAGAAAGTTCCTTCTTTCACAAGAATTCCTAGTGGATTAGGAACTCACAAAACGAATAGTTCCCACTCTTAAGAATTTATTCCCTTGGACAAAGGATTTACAAAACGACAATTAAAATAACAACACTCCGACAAAAATTCAGACTGGATCACTTTCACGAAAAGTAAAAGTGACTAGACTAAGTCTCATCTAGAAACTTCTTTTATCACGAAATGTCTGTCCAGAATAACAACAAGATATTCACGAAAATTCCACAATAATTGGATCAACCACGAAAGTTTTGAAAAAAAAATCACTATCTTTAGAAAAAGAAATGATCTCACCCCAAAAATCTAGACTGATCACATCAATCAAAAAAAAAGAGAGTGGAATAAACTTCTTCAAGGAATATTTGTTCTCAAAAAGTCAGAAATATTATACATCGACTGGAAAAACGAACAACATAAGAGATTTTTAGAGAGTCAAATACTCCAGGAAATCAAAATACGATTAAACTTAGAATTCATTACAAAATTAAAATTACGAGTCATTAAAGTATGTATCTTACATAGAGTATTCCTATGCACAACTACATCTTTGGTTCATGATTCGATTACTAAAATTTATGAAGGACTCTGCAGCTGTCTTCTATAAGACCTTCAAGTTGTGAAGTTTGCCACATTACTCCTGATGTAAAAGATCAACAGATTGAGAAGCTTCAGCACCGCTCATGGTGTAGACTCTTCTTTTTGTCATCGGTTTATTGGTTCTTGTGTTGTTGGCAACTTTTACAAACCTTGGTGCATTACAATCCCTAGATAAGTGTCCTTCTTGGTCACAATTGAAACACTTCATTCCCTTAATCGGACAAACATTAGCCAGGTGATTTAGATCTCCACATTTGAAACATCTCCTAACTTGGCCTTGACTTTGGTTATTCTGGCCTCCACTACCTGATACAGCAGCAACAAGACGATATGATTGTTGATTATGGTTCTGATTATTTCCAGGTGGTCGGAAATATGGTTTCCTCTGGTCCTGTTACCCTTATGGTCGGAAATATGGTTTTGTTTCTGATACTGGTTCCTGGATTGAGAAGGTCCTCCAGCATTCCCTCTATTGTCTCTTCCCTTCATCATCTGCTCTATCTTCCTACTCATCTCGACTAGAGCTTGAAAATTCCCGAGTTGTAGTGGTAGTACAGATTCTTTAATCTCAAACCTCAAGCCCGCTTCAAAGCTTTCACATTTCCAGCTTTCATTTGGTTATGCTTGAAAGAAACGGAAATACTTTGCGAGTGATTCAAACTTCGCTGTACACTTTGGGTTTTTGTGAGTGATTCAACGATCTTCTCCAATTCTTGAATCCATAAGTCAGCTTTCTCCGGTTCATCATCCCCGTGAAAGTGTGAAGAATTCTGACGTCGAAATATTGTCGGGACCTCTACCTTCCGCCACTTTGAGTCCGAGCAGACCATAGCAGCTGTCTGCATAGCAATAGTCGCTGCAACGTTCTCCATTGCTTGTGCGGTATTATTCATTCCACCTTCATAGTTATCATCCATATTGCCACGACCACTAAGGGGGTCACCTCTGCAACCCCTTCCACGACCACGTCCACGTCCTCATCCACCTTCTGGTTCTATGTTCCATAACTGACCTACAAGACACAATCAATTAAACCGCAACCGGAAAATGAAACGCGTACTTATGTGTCTAAAACACGTTACTTCTAAGAAGTAATTCGATCAATGTACCATCTACTGTTCATAGATTCTTACAAGGTCTCAACTACCTCAAAACCTATCAAAACACACCTACTTATGTACTATCATACATTGTTTTGATGAGGAAACAATTCAAGCAAGATCCAACTAGAGATCACACAAGAAAAACCTAACAGACCTATTGCCCAAGGCTCCCGAAAGACTCGACCATCTCCGATACCACTCTGTAACACCCCCTTGGGCATTACTTTGTAACACGTGCAGAAATAAATTAAAAGTTATTTGCTGGTTGCTTTCGGAAAATTAATTTACTTTTCAGTTAGAAAACTCGGGTGTAAAAATTTTCTTTCCGAATACTTCAGCAAAGTGACACACATCACAAAAGTAAAATCACATCATACTTGACGATACACATGAACTAGTTTTATTCATAAATCAGGCCACCACAACATATAAGTTTTCTTGAAATTATTTTCGTATTGAGAAATGTCAAACCATACCAAGGGTTTCAGAATCCCATAAACCGATTTTCTCAAAATTACACAACACAAGGAAGAATCCTAAGCTTGTCACTCTATAAAACATCTAAAGGAAGAACTCTGTAGTTCTCACCACTATTACCAACCTTTGCAAGGATCAGAATTAGTATCCCCAATTGAAGTTAAGACTTCCTCTGCACCACCTACCATCAGTACCAAGGTACATCAACAATAACGAGTAAAACCTGATATATTGTAAGGGTGAGACACCAATATATGGATATAAGCACGATAACTACATGTGTGACATACAAAACAACATATAGGCATATATATATTTATAATAACATCAACTTTCAAAAATAAACAGATAGTTTATTAAAGGGTTTCATACCCGACAGTCATCGTCATTTTTAAAACAATGCATAACACTTCAATATTCACCATCTAAACCTTTGAACTTAATCTCCAGGAGATCCCAACATCACTAAAATGATTTGATCAATCTCGGTTGCCAAATATATTAGGCACAACGTCACGTCAATCTTCCATAATACCATTGTCCAACTCGAGGCACAATGATCAACGCCACAGGTTTCATTGTCCATCAAGGCATAATATACAACGTCACATGATACCTTGTCCATCAAGGTCTCACGACACAACGTCCGCACGCCTGCCACAATGTAAATGTAAAACATTTTGTTCCTCGTCACCTTTCTTTGTGTTCGTTCTTTCCTTGTCGAAGCTCAAAGGCTTACGACCAGACCCAACGTTTAAACTTTTAAGTTTATCACCCATTTTAAATAAAAAAAACTCCAAGTCCAAATGTGCAAATCACGAAACACTAGACCGATGCATTCAATCTTAGGTTCGTAGATTATAAAGCACAAAAATCAATACGTCTTTTATAGGTCATATAGTCCATAACTTCATCTTTAGGACACACAGTCCATACCATCGAACACTAGAACCCCGACGTCTCTTTTTCATCTTTAAAATCATTTTCGTTCTGTGAAACACAAATCCAAAAACAAAACTCAACAACTTATCCAAGTTGTTGGAAATAACATCATTGTACAAAACTAATTTGCAGAAAATCATTTTACGTTGGAAATTCATTTATAAAACCATCAAATCTCTTAAAAACTTATTTTCTTCTAAAAATCTTTATTTGAAACTTTAGTTCAAAGAAACATCGTTTGAGACTAACTTGCATTTTTAAAAAAATATTGCTGTTTTCAAAAATGCTTTCCGTAAATATTTTCGGAATTAACCGTCGTTTAGCATTTTAAAACGTTTTAAGTTAAAATTTGACTTTTCTGGTAAAATGATTTTCTCAACGCCATAATTAAATTATTTTTGAAACTTAACTTTTTATAATAACATTTTCTAATATTTAGCAATTTCTTACGTATAAATTAGCACTACTAAAATATTTTCACGATTACGTCCTAACTGTGACTCATAGACTAATCTCTCACCGTAAAATCATTAAAAAAAATATTATTTTCAACTTTTTCCCATTTTCACCAATTTTAAAATAGTTAAAATTCCACGTCAAGCTTATTAAAGGTTTTATCTTAATTAATTAATTGAGCACTGACTACTGTCAGGCTTCTCAAACAACATTCAACAACAGTAATATTTCCACGCGTCACAGTTATAACAATTATCACAGTTATATCATGCCTCGAAGCTATACCACATATTTGAAGATAAACAAATACAAGAAAATAAAACAACCAGATAAAATAATCAACTACGTAAAATACTTAAACAACCACAATGAAACAAAAATTAATTTAACAGGCCGCACACTAATCACACACATAATTAACAGGAAAAATCCCTCAGGTAAGCTCCCCTTACCTCTTGAAGTTACAGTTTCCTCTTTGAAATTTCTTCTCGGAAATTCTGATTCACCACACAACTTCACACAACAACCACAACTAATCCTTCACAAACAAATCATAACAAAATCAACCAAATGAAACAACAAAAATCACTTAGTTCTCATGACCAGGGTTCGAACATGAGATAATGGACTAAAAATTTCTAAAATTCCTAAGCTCTTGGATTAGTGATCCTTAATTACTTAAAACCCTAAATCAATGATTAAAATACAAAGATTGAAATAAATTACTTCAACCTTTCAAAAACCAAATTTTCGGTCATGACACAAAATATGGGCTAGAGATTTCAAAAAGATACATACTCTTAGATTTATGATGAGCATCATAGAGTTTAGGGAAATTGTCCCAAGTTAAAAATAAAATCAAAACATCTCAAACCCTCACAAACTCATTTTCGGCCATTGATGAAAACATGAGCTTAGAATTGTATTTTGATACAACAACTTGGATTCAATACATACATGAATAAAAAGGATTGAATCAAACATGTTTTGTAAAAAAAAAATGAACAAGGTTCCTCCCTCCCATAAGTTAGGTTCGGCCTTGATAAAACAAATGGAGAAGAAATTTTGCTTGATGCATACTCTTGGATCTTGAATATAGAGAGGATAATAAGATCATAGAAATTGGTTTCATGATCATATGATTTTTCTATGATTTTCTATGAAATTTTGAAGTTCTAGATCTAAGAATTTCAAATAATGATCATGGCCTCAAATCATAAAAATGAATGAAGAACCTATAGATTATTGATGATGAGGAATAAGGTATACCTCTTGGAATTGAAAAATGGGCAAAGTAGCTACTAGTTGTTTCACAAATGTTTGCTATGGAAACTTAGAATTTTAAGAGAAACTGGAAGAACAACTTCATGAAGAAGATGAAGTTAGCTTAAATAGAAATGAAATGGGCTCAAAAATAAGGGTTGGGCCATGGGAAAACTAGAGCAAAGGGGTCCAAGTCATAAATTTTTATGGACAAAGTTGTAATCTTATATAATGGCAATTTTGTGAAAAAATACAACCTTAAGTATATTATGGCACTACAAAAAAAAGGTTATCTAGCGACCGAAAATTGTGACCGAATTTTTTGGTTGCTTTTTGCGACCGAAATGGCGACCGATTGTAGGATCTACATGAAACACTGATTAGAGTTGATACTGCAATCGAAATAGCGACCGAAATAGAGCGTAGCAGAGTTATCGATCGCTATTTCGGTCGCCAACTAAAGGAAAGTAAAAGTCATAAATTTATGACTTTTTAGCGACCGAACTGGCGACTGAATTAAATGCAACGGTTAAATTTTATTTATATTTGCGATCGATATTAATTCGGTCGCTAAACGACACGTAAAAAAATTAAAACAGCGCGTGTTAGCGACCGATTTAAAAATCCGTCGCTAAATTTATGAATTCAAATTCAAATTCAAATTAACTCATTTAGCGACCGATTTAGCGACCTAATAATTCGTCCGCTAAAACTAAAATCCCTAAATCGCGATTTCCTTCCTCTCTTCCCCCATTTCTCTTTTCTTCTCTTCTCTCTCACGCAGCGACGCAGCTCCGCCCCTCAGCGTGTCGTCCTCCTCCGGCCACCACTTGGTAAGGTTCTCCACTTATCCTTCTCATTTTTTGTTTCTCCTTCTCTGTCTCTCACTCTCTCTTCCTCCTCCCAGCAGCACCGTGCCACCACCGCCACCGCCACCACGACCACCACTGTAGCACCGTGACCTCCTTCTTTGGTAAGGTCTCCTCTTCTCTCTCTGTGTATCTCGCTTTCTCTTTCTCTCTTGCTCGTTTCTCTTTGTCTCAGTTTCTCTCAATGTCTCTCTCAGGTGTTGTCACTTCCTCCTCCGGCCAGCACCACCATCTCAAGGGGTTCTGTTTTGCGCAACCACCACCCCCACAGTCTCCTCTGATCAGTTCTGTCTCAGGTTAGGGTTTAGGGAAGTTTTGTCAGTATGGGTATTTATGCTGTCAAATTAATCATTGATGTTGTTCTAGTGAAATCCAGAGTAGAGAAATTTTGACAGTAGGGGTATATTGATTTAAATAACTTATTGGATAGATAATATAAGTTAGATTCCTCTTGATTCACTATATCTTCGACTGTAATGCTTGGAAGTAGGACTACTATAAGTTTCGTGGCCATCCCTACATAAAATAAGCAAATATGAAGCCAAGCCAAGTCAATGTGGAGGCAAGGTTCCTAACCCCAACTTGTAAATTTTGTAAATTTTCATTGTTGAGTTGAACACTTTACATTTGTTCTTTGGGTATATGAATGTATGGAGGTTTGATAAAAATTTGATGGCTAATTAATGGCTGGCTTTTGAGATTCTTTTTTTTCCGATGGAGATTGGTAAGTAAGGGATGGTGGGAGGAAACATTTGTTTTCAAACTTCTTGAACCGTTGAATTCCAAGGTCAAGGTCCCTTGAAAATGATTATGTTACACCCTGCAATACAACTTGAGTCCATATATGTCCTGTAATATTGTTTTTTAAGGCTTGCTCATCCTTGTTTCTCTTATTTAGATTACTCAAGTACATTGTTGTTTCAACTGTGAGATGATTTGGATAGTGAATCCAAATACATCTTTACTAAGCATACTTGAGAAAAGTAATTTTCCTTTGCTCTAATTTCTGCATGTTCCCAACTACTTGACTTATTTTGAACTATGGTTCACCATGAATTAAAACACATCCAAAGAATGAGGATTGGAATGAAAGTGACTTTGGTGGTTTTGAATACTATGTATTTGGAAATGTTGCATGAATTGCTTGGGTATTGCCAAGGAATGCTTGAGGCGAGTGGGTAAATTGGATGCATTATAATTGAACAACAATAAAGGGGTTGTCTTGCTGCAGTAGGTGGAAAGCTATCTTTTTTGTATTTCTTTTCTTTTGGAAGATGCATTCGTGTATTTCTTTCATTTGTAGTGCCGATCTAACTTGGTAAAATATAGTGTGCAATGGCAATGACACCCACTGGGTCATATTGAGGATAATGAGGTATATCTGCTTATGTATGAATGATGAAATTAGACTAATATAAATCATGAGACTCATTGCATATATTGAGTATGAAATGTAGAAATCTTACCAATGTTAGCTGTGATAATGTCCGAATAAAATGTAGAGGGGTAATGATGGCCTATACACATTAATGATTTAAAAACACAGAAAGAGAGGACAAAAGTAAAAGGCCTAATGACTTTCAACAAACTCTTAAATGTTAGTATTTGACAGGATTAATTTTATTTATGCAGTATAGGTCATTGCTCTATTTCTCGTGAGTTGAATGATGACCTATACACACTATATATCTTGTTGTTTGTTAGTGGAGAGTTGAGCTCAATAGAAAGGTATCCTGCCTGAAAGGCAAGATGCTGATTGTGTACTGATAATTTAATATTTATGCATGTATTTGCAATTATGTGTTGTTTGTTAGTGGAGAGCAGAGCTCAATAGGATGTGATCCTGTCAAAAAGGCGGGATGCTTGTTGTGTGTTGCTAATTTAGAAGTTATGCATGTATTTGACAATTATGTGTTACTTGTTAGTGGAGAGCGGAGCTCAATAGGATGTTTGCTACTATATTTTATCTAAGTTTGTATTGAAATATGCTTCAATATATATTTGTTGAAGTATGCTGCAATCCTTATAAGTCAATGGCTTTATTTTCTGCTAGAGTTAATTATTAAGCTACGAAAGCCTTAGTTTCCTATTTGAGATTCAATATTAATGAGTATGCGTACCTTCTCGGGGCACGCATGCTCATTCAATATTTTGGATGTGCTTGAAGGATTCTTGAAGTTTGAGGTTTTTCTTTAATTCTGCCTTAAGGCCAAGGTCTTAGATAATGAAGGATTAAGTATAGGGTTAGATAAAATGAAGGGTGGGGCACAAATTGCCAGGCACATGACGTGCCGTCATCATTCAAACATTATTCACATTAGAATGTAGCTCTGTACACAATATTATGAAAGCAACTCTGGTTTTCTACTCATTTGTTTCACTAGGCAATGGAGCTTTCCAGAAATAGTTGTTGATGACCATCCTTACTAGGTTATCTAGGCATTTCCAGTAGGAAAAGTCCTCTCTATGACCATCCTTCAAAACGACATAAAAGCATCTGCTTTCCTGAAAACTACTATGTTTGCTAATCAGAAAGTTGCATGTGAAGTTGCATTTCTTTGTTCTATTTTAACAAGCTAGTATGATACATGGATCTTTCCATCTTTTCTTATTATCACTTGATGAAGTTTAGACATGTGACTTGTTTTCCTTATCGTTTTATCAGAAAATGGATCCGACTAAATGTTTTGAGATAGCCATCCATATAGACCAGTGCATGTATCTCATCAACTTAAGAATAACGATCGGATTCACGTAATGATGGTTAAGGCATAAACTAATCATTACTAAATTGTTCTTGTGTATTTGCAGGATTTGATTTCAATCCCATGATCATTCTACCATCGTTGGGGAAGAGGAATACCGCGTGTTGTGACTATTGAAGACAAATGCGGAAATGCATTCAATAGGAATATAGTAATCCATGAGGATCGCCCATATTTTGCAAATGAGACACAAATGGTATCGGGAGTTGTATTTGTTGTCTCTTGGTGTATTGGCAAAGTTTAAGTACCTTGGGGGTTCTCGTTTCTACATGTTCATTGTAACACCCTAGTTTTTACACCTAGGATTAATTATTTTATTTAGATGTTTAAGTTTATTATGTTATGTGGTTTAGTTTGAGTAATTAAATTACTCTCTTCAAACTATTTTATTAGGTGCGTTAGCATTGACTTATTTCAGTGAATGCACGCTTACTAGACAATAATTTATGTTATTGTCACTATTATTACGATGTGAGAAAAATATTTTAAATAATATGATTAAGATAAAAGCATTTTCATATTCCTATTCTATTTAATTTTAGAGTTGAAAATAAACTGGTTTGACATCAATCGGAGATTAAATTTTGGACTGAGTATTTTCTTAGTGGATCAGTTCAACCATTAATCTTTATGAATACTTAAGGCTCTTATGATCACTAAAAACCTCAAACTTTGCACCGTACAACTAGTGCCTCCAAATCTTAAGAGCAAAAACTACTGTCGCTAACTCAAGGTCATGTGTAGGGTAATTCACCTCATGTGTCCTAAGCTGTCTAGATGCATAAGCCACTACCTTGCCTTCCTGCATCAACACACAACCTAAACCATTCTTAGAAGCGTCACAATATACCACAAAACTCACTGAGGGATTTGGAATGGTTAAGACCGGTGATGACACCAATCTCCTCTTAAGCTCCTCAAAATTCTCTTCGCATTCCTTATCCCACTCGAAAGATTTTCCTTTCCTAGTCAACTTGGTAAGAGGTAAGGCTAGCCTAGAGAACCCTCCTATGAATTTCCTATAGTAACTCGCCGGTCCTAGGAAACTCCTCACTTCCGTCATCTGACTTAGGTTGCTCCCATCCAAGAACTGCATCAACCTTACTAGAGTCGACCGCTACACCACTCCTAGATATGGTATGTCCTAAAAACTTCACTTCATCAAGCCAAAATTCACACTTTTCTGGCTTTGCATACGAGTTGTTCTTCCCTTAGAATCTGCAACACTAACCCCAAATTCTCCTCATGATCCTCTGGTGTCCTAGAGTATATCAAAATATCATCTATGAACACCACCACAAAGATGTCCAAGAATGGCCTACAGATCCGATTCATATAGTCCATGAAAACGGTTGGGGCATTGGTCACACCAAGGGCATCGCTACATACTCATAGTGGCTATACCTTGTCCTAAAGGCTGTCTTAGGAATGTCCTCGTTTCTATCTCTAATTTGATGGTATCCCAATCTTAGACCTATTTTGGAAAAAACTACGACGCTCCCTTAATTGATCTAAGAGATCATCTATCCTAGGCAAGGGATATTTGTTCTTGATGGTTACCTTATTCAGTTGCCTATAATCAACACACAACCTCATACTCCCATCCTTTTTTCTTCACTAAAAGCACTGGTGCTCCCCAAGGTGACACACTAGGCCTAATGAACCCCTTTTGTAACATACCTCTATTTGTTTCTTGAGCTCGCTCAACTCTAGAGGTGTTATCGTGTAAGGCGCTATAGATATTAGTCTACTCTTTGACACTAGATCTATGCTAAACTCAACCCCTATTGAAACTTGCGCATCATAGAGATATTCGCTACATCATTGCTGCCCCTATAGTAGCAGTGAATGAGAGTATGTATCCTTGAGCTCTCTAAAACAAACACTTATCACAAGAAACGATTTAATAAAATACTGCGAATTACACCGAAAATCAAAAGACATTGGGTGTGAAGAGATAATGATATTTTTGTCAGGATACTTATGGCAATGAGTCTATATGCCAATAAGTCAATACCAAGAATAACATACAATACATAGATAACAATAAGTTTGATGTCATAAGGAGTGTCTTGATACACAAGGAAACAATTTAAACAACCAATGAAAGAACAAGAATATTCCTATAGGAGTAGAAATATATGAATCAAAGGACAAATGAAAGATTGGTATCTCCAAATTTTCACACATAAAGGATGTATCAAGGAATGCGTTGCTCCTGGATCAGACAATATAATAAATTTTTTTAACGAGTAGAAGAAATTCAGTCTCCTTCGGATCTAAGCTGTCTCGGAATGATGGCGAATTGTTCTTCTTGAATTGAAAAGCCCCACGTGTTAAGGGTCCTAGGTTGCCACCACTTCATTAGTGACTGGCCTCCATTCCCTTTCAATTGACGGCGAGTCTCCGTCTGCCCTTGCATAACCTTGGCCATACAATCCAAAGCTGCTGCAAGTGCAACATTCGTCCCTCGCCTATTAGTTGCCATAAATCTGCTCACTACCAATGAAATACTGGGTTGATCAGGTCCAATATCCCAAAGAATAGCATGCAGCATCTATAACTCTAACAAGCATCCTATGCGCCCAAGTTTTATTTTAGAAAAAGCCCCATTACCACAGTCCGATTTAGAATCGAACTGCTCTGATACCATAAATGTAACGCCCTTCGTTACATTAGTAACCCAAAACAAATTGTATAAAAATCCTTTAATACATTTAATTAAAATACGTTAGTCATAAGAATTTTATCAATTATATATAAGTCTGGAAAATGTCTCATATTAAATAAAATAGTAATAATGTATCAAAGTAATAAATAATAAATACATACGTCCAAATAAAAACCCCAAGCATCAAAACCAGGGCGTCTACTAATAAACCCAACGATAAATAAAAAATAAAATAAATATGTATAGCCACAAACGGCTCCTTATTAAAAATAAAATACTAAAAAATATAGATAATAAATAAGTAAATTAGCTAAGTATTCAATCCTCTTCTGCCTTAGTGATATCGTCCTCGTGCTTCTGAAAACAACACTTTTAATGAGATATAATCCCGGTGAATAAAAATCAAGTTCTAAAAAATATTTTCGCAAATAGTGTTGTTCTCGGTAGGTATGAATCTTGGAAAAACATTCATGGTACCCGCTAATTTTTAAATATTGAATATAATAAACCTCTAAAATAATAATTATATATACATATATATAAAATTAATGTCAAGCATTTAAAGCACAAACTCATAAACTCAACGAGTGGTCACATCACATTGCATTTAATCACATTCACCATGCAAACTCTACACAACGCAACTCCACGAACATGACTCGGTGATTCCCGTAATCACTTAACTTGACTCTTTTGTTACCGGAACCTGAGTGAATCCCAGATCCACTAAGGTCTATGAGCTCATATCCATGCAATGACGTCCCACTGCCTTCCCCATCCCAGATGGAGGTATCTAATATTCCATCCCAGATGTGAATATTTTAATAATTTGATATCCCATCCCAGATGGTGATATCTCTCATCCTATTCCCGAATAGAATGTACACCGTCATCCCTTCCCGGAAGGTGATGACCAACTCATGCATAATGCAATATGTCATCCCAGATGACTCTCAAGGTTTTCCAACTCTATGCGTCATTAATAATAATATTATGTCATGCTAAGGCAATAATACAGCATCATTTAACATATCACTCAACCACAACTCATAAAATCAAACATATTTCTTAACAATAATTGAAGTGAGATTTGCTACATAATTTTAACATAATCAATTAAAGTCCAAATAAGAAGAATCAAAACACCTATTAAGATGAAGCCTTGCGTCAGGGGACATGTGGCTTTGATTCCAAAAAGAAAATGGTTTGACTTAGGCGGTAGAGTTCACGTAAAGAAGCACCAAATGAAAATCATAAGGGTGAATTTGGTTTATGTGTGGTTGGAATTGGCAATTTTGCCATAAGAAGTTAATTGCCCAGATGAGTAAAAGGCATACTGCTTGGACGAAACTAAGATTATATGGCACCGTAAACGACATATAAGAAAAAGTTGGATATTTTGTACTCAAAATCATGAATTAAGAGAGAAAAATTATTTCTTTATAGAGTCAAGGAATCAAATCATCAAACAATATAAACATATTTTTTTATAAGCTCAGATTAAGAATCAAGAACCCTAAAATTAATTTTACCATGAAAGTGTGAGAAAAGTTATTTTTACTCACATTTTGCAGCTCTCTACTGTGCTCTAGAAATCACGTATGATAGGGATTTGTGCTTCCCTAAACATTTCTCTCTCGTTCGGTGGTGTTCTTGGATCTATGTTGTTACGGTTGTACCAGGAAGAATGCCTGAACGCTACTGTGCGGCGATCCCACGTTCCTGTTCTTTTGCTACTATTCCAATATGTATATATAGTGTCTGCGGCGCTTTGTTTATTTTACCCTTCTTTCTTTCTTTTTTTTTTTTTAAACCTACCTTAGGGAAATCAGCGCCCAACTAATATATATATATATATATATATATATATATATATTAATCCTCTCTTTATATATATATATATATATATATTTATTTATTTATTTATTTTAATTTAATATTTCTTTGTATCCACTAATCAATTCTAATAAATTTTATACTAATAAATTCTCACCACTAAACCTCTTAATCATATTTTATTTTTATTATATCATAATTATCATTATTTTTTTTTCAAATTAATTATATTAGAATTTTAGGATGTTACATTTTCTCCCCTCCTTAAAGAATTTCGTCCCCGAAATTCGCCTCATACTCACGCACTCATTTTAACAAGTGACATATTCAAACGTAAAGGTTACCGTACCTTAGATAATAAAATCTGGAGTGACGACGGACGATGTCCTCCTCCATCTCCCAAGTGGTTTCCTCAGAAGTCAATCCGTCTCATAACACTTTCACCAATAGAATTGTCTTGTTTCTTAGTGTTTTAGTGCTCTTGTCCATGATTCGACTAGGCTTTGGCTTATAGATCAAGTCATCCTTCAATTGTGCAGACTCAGGAGCTATCACATGAGATTCATCGGACACATATTTTTTTTTTTTTTTGAGTTGCGACACATGGAAAACATTATGAAGGTTTGCCAGCTGTGGCGGAAGGGCCAATTGGTAAGCAACAGGCCCGACTCTTTTTAGGATTTGAAACGGACCCATGAAACGAGGGTTGAGCTTTTTGACTTCCATTGACCTCCCAACCCCAGTCTTAGGAGTGACTCTCAAGAATACATGTTCCTCTTCCTGAAATTCTAAAGGCTTCATTCTCTTGTCGGCATAACTCTTTTGCCTACTCGGCAAAGTGCGCATCCTTTCCCTAATGACTTTAATCCTCTCGGTGGTCTCCTCGGACTAATTCTGGTCCTAGCAGGTCTTCTCACCCACCTCACACCAACATAAAGGGGACCTACACTTCCTTCCATAAAGAGCTTCGTAGAGGTGCCGTGCCGATGCTAGCGTGACAGCTGTTGTTATAAGAAAACTCAATGAGAGGTAGGAATCTATCCCAACTCCCTCCTTCATCCAAGACACACGCCCTAAGCATGTCCTCGAGGGTCTGAATGGTCCGCTCTGACTGACCATCCGTTTGGGGATGATAGGTCGTGCTAAAACTCAACTTAGAACCAAAAGCCTGTTGGAAAGCCCTCCAGAATCTAGAGGTAAACCGTGGGTCCCTATCCGACACTATAGAGGTAGGTATGCCATGAAGCTTCATTATCTCCTTAATGTATAAGTCTGCTAGCTTATTCAAACTATAGGTTACTTTAATTGTCAAGAAGTGAGCAGACTTGGTCAACCTATCCACAATTACCCATATGGCATCTAATCCCAAACGAGTCCTAGGTAACCCCATCACAAAATCCATAGAAATCCTCTCCCATTTCCATTGAGGAATCTCTAAAGGTTGCAACAAACCCGAAGGTCTCTGATGTTCTATCTTAACCTTTTGACATACTAGACACCTGGCTACAAAGCTAGCCACATCCCGTTTCATTCCTGACCACCAATACATCTTCTTTAGATCTCGGTACATCTTGGTTATCCCAAGACGTATGGTAAACTTTCCCTTATGAGCTTCCTCTAATATCTTCTCTCTAAGGCTCCCCTCCTTAGGAACAACGATCCTATTCTTAAACTTCACTAGCTCATCAACAGACAACTCATAACCCTCTTGTCCCAACCGAGACTGCAACTCTTGGTCTGAAAGTTGTTCCCGCCTAACCTCATCTCTAAGGTCACTATTAATTTCCAACCTATTCAATTCAAGCTTAGAGAACTAAGAGATACATCTAGATTCATGTCTCTAAACTCCTCTAACATATTCATCTCTTGGACCATTAAACTAGACACATGTAAGGTTTTCCTACTGAGTGCATCAGCCACCACATTGGCTTTTCCTGGATGGTACTTCAACTCAAAATCATAGTCCTTAAGAAATTTCATCCACCTCCTTTGCCTCATATTCAATTCCTTTTAGTCAAATAAATACTTAAGGCTCTTATGATCACTAAAAACCTCAAACTTTGCACCGTACAACTAGTGCCTCCAAATCTTAAGAGCAAAAACTACTGTCGCTAACTCAAGGTCATGTGTATGGTAATTCACCTCATGTGTCCTAAAAGTTGTCTAGATGCATAAGCCACTACCTTGCCTTCCTGCATCAACACACAACCTAAACCATTCTTAGAAGCGTCACAATATACCACAAAACTCACCGAGGATTTGGAATGGTTAAGACCTGGTGATGACACCAATCTCCTCTTAAGCTCCTCAAAATTCTCTTCGCATTCCTTATCCCACTCGAAAGATTTTCCTTTCCTAGTCAACTTGGTAAGAGGTAAGGCTAGCCTTGAGAACCCTCCTATGAATTTCCTATAGTAACCTGCCAGGCCCTAGGAAACTCCTCACTTAAATCACACGACTTAGGTTGCTCCCATCCAAGAACCGCATCAACCTTACTAGAGTCGCATCGCTACACCACTCCTAGATATGGTATGTCCTAAAAACTTCACTTCATCAAGCCAAAATTCACACTTTTCTCGGCTTTGCATACAGTTGTTCTTCCCTTAGAATCTGCAACACTAACCCCAAATTCTCCTCATGATCCTCTGGTGTCCTAGAGTATATCAAAATATCATCTATGAACACCACCACAAAGATGTCCAAGAATGGCCTAAAGATCCGATTCATATAGTCCATGAAAACGGTTGGGGCATTGGTCACACCAAGGGGCATCGCTACATACTCATAGTGGCTATACCTTGTCCTAAAGGCTGTCTTAGGAATGTCCTCGTTTCTATCTCTAATTTGATGGTATCCCAATCTTAGACCTATTTTGGAAAACACTGACTCCCCTTAATTGATCTAAGAGATCATCTATCCTAGGCAAGGGATATTTGTTCTTGATGGTTACCTTATTCAGTTGCCTATAATCAACACACAACCTCATACTCCCATCCTTTTTTCTTCACTAAAAGCACTGGTGCTCCCCAAGGTGACACACTAGGCCTAATGAACCCCTTTTGTAACATACCTCTATTTGTTTCTTGAGCTCGCTCAACTCTAGAGGTGTTATCGTGTAAGGCGCTATAGATATTAGTCTACTCTTTGACACTAGATCTATGCTAAACTCAACCCCTATTGAAACTTGCGCATCATAGAGATATTCGCTACATCATTGCTGCCCCTATAGTAGCAGTGAATGAGAGTATGTATCCTTGAGCTCTCTAAAACAAACACTTATCACAAGAAACGACGAATAAAATACGGGTCGACACCGAAAATCAAAAGACATTGGGTGTGAAGAGATAATGATATTTTTGTCAGGATACTTATGGCAATGAGTCTATATGCCAATAAGTCAATACCAAGAATAACATACAATACATAGATAACAATAAGTTTGATGTCATAAGGAGTGTCTTGATACACAAGGAAACAATTTAAACAACCAATGAAAGAACAAGAATATTCCTATAGGAGTAGAAATATATGAATCAAAGGACAAATGAAAGATTGGTATCTCCAAATTTTCACACATAAAGGATGTATCAAGGAATGCGTTGCTCCTGGATCAGACAATATAATAAATTTTTTTTAACGAGTAGAAGAAATTCAGTCTCCTTCGGATCTAAGCTGTCTCAGAATGATGGCGAATTGTTCTTCTTGAATTCGAAAAGCCCCACGTGTTAAGGGTCCTAGGTTGCCACCACTTCATTAGTGACTGGCCTCCATTCCCTTTCAATTGACGGCGAGTCTCCGTCTGCCCTTGCATAACCTTGGCCATACAATCCAAAGCTGCTGCAAGTGCAACATTCGTCCCTCGCCTATTAGTTGCCATAAATCTGCTCACTACCAATGAAATTCTAGGTTGATCAGGTCCAAGATCACAAAGAATAGCATGCAGCATCTATAACTCTAACAAGCATCCTATGCGCCCAAGTTTTATTTTAGAAAAAGCCCCATTACCACAGTCCGATTTAGAATCGAACTGCTCTGATACCATAAATGTAACGCCCTTCGTTACATTAGTAACCCAAAACAAATTGTATAAAAATCCTTTAATACATTTAATTAAAATACGTTAGTCATAAGAATTTTATCAATTATATATAAGTCTCGGAAAATGTCTCATATTAAATAAAATAGTAATAATGTATCAAAGTAATAAATAATAAATACATACGTCCAAATAAAAACCCCAAGCCTCAAAACCGGCGTCTACTAATAAACCCAACGATAAATAAAAAATAAAATAAATATGTATAGCCACAAACGGCTCCTTATTCAAAATAAAATACTAACAAAGCTAGATAATAAATAAGTAAATTCGCTAAGTCTTCAATCCTCTTCAGCTTCAGTGATATCGTCCTCGTGCTTTTCGAAAACAACACTTTTAATGAGATATAATCCCGGTGAATAAAAATCAAGTTCTAAAAAATATTTTCGCAAATAGTGTTGTTCTCAGTAGGTCTTGTGAAGGAAAAACATTCATGGTACCCGCTAATTTTTAAATATTGAATATAATAAACCTCTAAAATAATAATTATATATACATATATATAAAATTAATGTCAAGCATTTAAAGCACAAACTCATAAACTCAGCAGTGGTCACATCACATTGCATTTAATCACATTCACCATGCAAACTCTACACAACGCAACTCCACGAACATGACTCGGTGATTCCGGAATCACTTAACTTGACTCTTTGGTTCCCGGAACCCGGTGTGAATCCCGGATCCACTAAGGTCTATGAGCTCATATCCATGCAATGACGTCCCCTTGCCTTCCCCATCCCGGATGGAGGTATCTAATATTCCATCCCGGATGTGAATATTTTAATAATTTGATATCCCATCCCGGATGGTGATATCTCTCATCCTATTCCGGAATAGAATGTACACCGTCATCCCTTCCGGAAGGTGATGACCAACTCATGCATAATGCAATATGTCATCCCGAGATGACTCTCAAGGTTTTCCAACTCTATGCGTCATTAATAATAATATTATGTCATGCTAAGGCAATAATACAAGCATCATTTAACATATCACTCAACCACAACTCATAAAATCAAACATATTTCTTAACAATAATTGAAGTGAGATTTGCTACATAATTTTAACATAATCAATTAAAGTCCAAATAAGAAGAATCAAAACACCTATTAAGATGAAGCCTTGCGTCAGGGACATGTGGCTTTGATTCCAAAAAGAAAATGGTTTGACTTAGGCAGGTAGAGTTCACGTACAGAAGCACCAAATGAAAATCATAAGGGTGAATTTGGTTTATGTGTGGTTGGAATTGGCAATTTTGCCATAAGAAGTTAATTGCCCAGATGAGTAAAAGGCATACTGCTTGGACGAAACTAAGATTATATGGCACCGTAAACGACATATAAGAAAAAGTTGGATATTTTGTACTCAAAATCATGAATTAAGAGAGAAAAATTATTTCTTTATAGAGTCAAGGAATCAAATCATCAAACAATATAAACATATTTTTTTATAAGCTCAGATTAAGAATCAAGAACCCTAAAATTAATTTTACCATGAAAGTATGAGAAAAGTTATTTTTACTCACATTTTGCAGCTCTCTCTTTGTGCTCTAGAAATCACGTATGATAGGGATTTGTGCTTCCCTAAACATTTCTCTCTCGTTCGGTGGTGTTCTTGGATCTATGTTGTTACGGTTGTACCAGGAAGAATGCCTGAACGCTACTGTGCGGCGATCCCACGTTCCTGTTCTTTTGCTACTATTCCAATATGTATATATAGTGTCTGCGGCGCTTTGTTTATTTTACCCTTCTTTCTTTTTTCTTTTTTTTTTTAACCTACCTTAGGGAAATCAGCGCCCAACTAATATATATATATATATATATATATATATATATATATATATATATATATATATATATTAATCCTCTCTTTATATATATATATATATATATATTTATTTATTTATTTTAATTTAATATTTCTTTGTATCCACTAATCAATTCTAATAAATTTTATACTAATAAATTCTCACCACTAAACCTCTTAATCATATTTTATTTTTATTATATCATAATTATCATTATTTTTTTTTCAAATTAATTATATTAGAATTTTAGGATGTTACATCCTGTGTTGTGAGGAAAGTTTTAAAAGTGTTTTAAAACTATGTGAGTCGTAAGCCATTTTGAGCTTCGGCAAAGAAAGAGTGAACACAAAGAAAAGAACAAAACAAAAGTGTTTTGCATGCATTTGGCAGACGTGCCTACGGTTTGTGGTTTAATGCATTAATTACCAGCGGCGAAAGGTAATTCCGATATGCATTTTCTCATGTGCCTAGTGAGGACATGGAGACCCCATCTTACTTGCTAATAGGTAGGCCACTGATTGTGGACGTTAGCAATGTGTTTGGCCTTGTGTGTGCCTGGCTATATATGCCTTTGAAGATGGGAAGAGGTTGCGCACCTGTTGGCAGTTGGCCAAGTTAGCCAGTGTGGCAATGGAGTCTGATCGACTCATATGATGTTGGGATATCTCATGAGATTAGGACGAAAATTAGATGATGAATATGAAGTGTCATGCATAATTTTGATGGTTGATGTTTGGGGTGTTGAACCCATTGATAAACTATTAGCTTATAAATGCTTGTGTGGTAAATGTATATGTGTTATGTGGTGTCACGCATTTAGTTATTGTGTTAAAACCATATATTGGCGTATCACCCTTACAAACATTTCAGGATTCTTCTAGTTCTATATTGTACCACCGGGTACTTTAACACAGATGGTGCGAGAGGAGTCTTTCTAAGTCACTCAGAGACTTAGATATAGTTGCTTGATGAGGTATTACTTGCGTAATAAATTTTAGAACGACCAGCTTAGGGTTGAGACTTATATTATTTTTGATAGTATGTATGAGTTTTGCTCAGAAAGCCTTTATTTTAAAATGGAATGTCTATAGCTCGGAGATCATATCTTTTGAATGAAAATCTAAGCTATTTCTTTTGGTTTTGTAAAGCTTATGGCTATAACTATTATTTTTACGTATTGATGCCTGGTTGAATTTGGTGTAACTGGAATTGCGAGGTGAAAATGTAATTATTTTAACAGGTATTATTTTACGGGATGTCCGAATTACGAGAGGAGACTCTGTCGAAATTTTCGTAAAACTACTATCTTGTATTTAAGTATATCCTTTAAATTAAATAGGCTTGTCAAGCTATGATAGTAAGTTTGTGTGTCGATTAAGGCTTATGTGTGGAGTCGTGACAAAAATTTTATACCAAATTTCAGACCCTTATGTACTTATATACACTATTTTCCGAAAGCACCAACAAATTATCTTTTAATTTATTTTTGCACGTGTTTACAAAGTAATGCCCAAGGGAGGGTGTTACATTCATCCCTTTGGAAGATTGATGAGTTTTGATATTTTGATTAGTACTTATTGACTGTGGTGTGTTTTTATGTTTTGATCGTTAATTAGTACATTATTAAACTTTTTTTTTATAAACAATTATTAAACTTGCGTTAATTAATGTATGTGTTTTCTTGATCATATTGACTGTGGTGTTTTGGATCGTTAGTACATCATGTTTACGTTTTCTATTTATTCAAAAAAAATATTGGTGTATTTTGTTTATATCAGAAATTAAAAATCAATGGGGTAATAGTTGAAAAACAAAATTTGGTCGGTAGAATTAAGTTACAGAAAAATTTTTATAAAAAAAATTCAAAATTTGCGACCGAAATAGCAGTCACCAAATTCGGTTATCTGAGCATGCGACCAACTATACGGCGATCGAAATATATAATTTTGTGTCCGAAATATCGGTCGCAAATTTGCGACCGAAATACAAATTAATAGCCGCTAAACATTTAGCCACCAGGGTTTCTGCTACCTCCTTAATTCGGTCGCTAATTCGGTCGCTACAAAATATAGCAACCGAATTATCATGTTTAACGACCGAAATCTTCGGTCACTAAATATGTTTTTTTTGTAGTGTGGTAAATTCCTCAAAAACCATCGTGGCACTTGTGAGTCACCTATATGACTCACCCTTATCATACATCATGGATGACTCATTGTCTTCATCCATTGGATGTTGGATTTTGTCTCTGCGCAGTCCGTTCTCGACTCAGTTGATTACCCGATTTAGGTTTTTACGCCCCAATCAAGTCTAATCTATTTATTTTGAAAATTTTCAAGATAAGCTATATCGTTGGAAATGAGATATAAAATATATTCATTTCATTCTCGGGTCAACATTAGGTTTTCTGATCAGTAAAATCTTACGGTCAGTGAAAACTGAGGCAGGATTCACGTCTCGAATTTTCGACCAAAAATTTAACCGTATACTTATAAAAATAAGTATAATATGAATATGGCTTTGGTTTTCCGAAAATCAGTTTCTAAGTTTCAGATAAAAATATAAATATTTATTAATATTTATACCGATATCTAGAAAACAGAAAAAATGCCTGAAATATGATATTTATCTGCTAAGGATGATGACGTACAAATGTCTCAACTCTCAAGCTTCTTAGTGCTATAACAATGAAAATGCTTTGGAACTAGGATCTCGCACTAGTTGAAATTAGATCAGAATAGATAACAGCCTTAATGCTTATCATGAGGAACAAATGCCCCATTTCCTCTCATTGGTCATCCATTACGAACTGTCAACTAGTGTTATGAGCATAAACCTGAGTGTGAGTGACAAATACAGAGAAAGAAAGGGTTCATAGATCAAAACTTTTTTCCTCCAGCACAAGTTAAAGATTCATATAACTGTTTAAAATGAATTGTAGTTGCATGTCGTCTGTTAATGATACTATTTTCGTCCATTCAAAAATATTACACACAGAGCCACAATAAGAGCATGGTCAATAGTTCCAGGAAAGATTGTTAGGCGAAATTAATTTACCCCTACCAACGTATAGTTGGTGAAGCTTGTACCTCAGGCTAGTCTGCACAAAGTAATTATCAGAATCAATCTTCGATCCACTGCAATGTAATCCACTTCCTAGATTGCAATAGTCTAGAATGCTGACATTTTTTTTTTCTATATTAAGAATCAGTCATGAGATACACATCTATTTTAATTTCCAAAGTTGTTTCCAGGTGTATATAATATAATTATAGAATGGCACTAAGAGACATACAACATCACTCCTTTATCATAATATAAAAAACTCAACTTTCAAATCATGAGCAAAATTCTTTAAACGAGTCAAATCCAGGTTACTTAGAGACATAGTTAGATTAGTATCTTCTTAATAATGTATCTAATATAATCCTTTATGAGATCTGAATACAAACAAATACAAAAGTTTACTCATTTCAAGTAAAGCAGATGCGACCTCGATCTAACCAAATCAAAGTTTCTTGGGATTTAATAGATGTTAGGTCAACTTACCATTAAAGATAATTCCATTTATAAATGGTTTGGTAACTATGCTGATCAAGAATATAATTAAATACTAAGATATTTGTACTAGAAGTTGATGAAGCATGAATTGAGGCAAAAGCAATGGCAATTGGCAACCTTTTCGTAGAGCAAGATACACTAATTTCATTAGTAACAGTTTCTGTATGATGTGAGGTTAACACTACCGGGAGAAATGAAAGAACCCATCTAAGCCAGAAAAGGAAAGGGCAGGTAGGAAAGAATAAAGTTATTAATTATAGAAGTCAAAAAGCCAAAGAGAGAAATAGTGGATTATCTAATATGACGATTGGTACCAGATATATTTTGATATTTTTGGAAAGGTGAGTTTGATGGGGAAATGGAATCTGATGCTGCAGCAGATATTTCAAGCAAGTAGTTAGGGGTTTGAATCTTGGCTCTAATGTATGGAGAAAATCTAGTTAGGAGGGAAGAACCCAGCTTGTGTGCCCAACAGTTCCCCGATGGAGATTAGTCACTGCTAACGGTGGTGGATACTTCATACGTATATTATGGTTACAAAAAAAAGCTATTAATTAAGAAATCTAAAAAAAAAGTTTTTATTAAAAATTTAAAGATAATATTTTTCAAAAAAACAAGATAATATTTTTCAAATTTTTTAAATACATCATTTGCAATTATATGATAGTGGAATTTATATATTGCCTACCAATATGGGTGATCTAGGAATCGAACCCAAGTCATAGCTGGTATTAGAGAAAGGCTTGATCAGATGTGTCAACCCTTTTGACATCAATACACTCTTTTAACACTTTGTTTATCACATTAATTTTAGAATTTAATCATTTAATGAACTATTTTTCGAGAAAATTATGATAAACACAATTTTAATGGCATAACCATTTATGATTATTGATATTATAAAAAAAATTATACTACAAGTTTTTGGTAGAAAATTACACTACTAGTACTATCTATTAAAGTACTTATTTTTATGAGTTTAATTGGTATATACTATCAGTGTAAATGTTTTTTACACTGTCAACCAATAATAAATTACTACATCATTGAAATCTTTGATTCTTATCCAAATCACCATAAAAATCATTCATACCTTGATTTGTGATTGATTGACAGTGTAAAAAACTTTATACTGACAGTGCATACCAATTAAACTCTATTTTTATTAGTAGGTAAAATTCATTTGAAATAAATCTCATATAAAATTCAACAGGATCTGTACAACACATGAGTGCTTTTATATGTAGAAAAAAAAAGTTATAAAATAAAAAATATATATGAAAATATTTAAAATTATAAATAATAAATACACTGCTTCAAAAAAAAATTACATAATTAATCTAAGTAAACTCTAAAAATACATATTAAAGGAAAAATAATTAAGTTTAGAAATAATGTATGCATAATTATTTTAAAAAATTAAATTTAAGCATTAAAAGAATGAAATTTTCTCTGGTACATATTAAAAGAATGAAATTAAGAACATATATGAAATTAAATTTGATAGTTATAATAATCAATTAACATATATGAAAAAAATATTTAATTATAATGCATTAAAAAATAACACATTAAGAAAATTATGCTTGAAGTAAATGAAGTCGTATATATTAGAGAAGAAAGTATTTTTTAAAAGAGTTTAATAACTATGTAATATGTAGTATCTGGAAAGTTTTTATACTTTTAATCAATCACAAATCAAAACAAAAAATCAATCAAAATCATAATATAAGTGATTTTTTTATGAATAATATAAGTGATTTTTAAAGTTGTTAAGATAAGATTCAAACATTTATGAAATGACAATTTATGATTAGCTAACAATATATACCAATTAAATCCATTTGAAAAATGTATAACGTTGAAAACTAAACACTCTAATAAAATATGTCAAAAATGTTTTAAAAAATGCATTGGCAGAAATTTTTAAAAAATCTTAGTATGCAAACATAAATAATAATTAAGTATAATTTTTATACATTATCAGTACAAAATTTAGTGTTTGTTTTGTTTTTAATTTACTGTTTGATTTAATAATTATAAAAATATTATTATTTTTATTTTGATTCCTATTACCAAATATCTATAAAAAAAATGAAAACATAAAAAAAAGAGTATATTTTTAATGCAAAAAAGTTAATGCAACAAGCTGATATACTCTGTCTAAACAATAAATAAGAGTATATTAACAGTCCCATTCAAAATAAGCTACTTAATATGATTTTGTCCCTGAATAATTTTAGTCAAGTTGCTTGGAGACATTGGGTGGCCATTGGGAAAAAACTCGAGTCACACATTGACTAGAGATAGTGTCCAATAAGAACTTATAAATAGTGGATAGTCCTCATCTCATGAGCTAGCTTTTGGAATTGAGTTAGACCCAAAATCTAATATGGTATCAGAGCTATCCTAGATCCAATATTGGGCCACCCACCATGTTACTAAGCCCAATAGTGTTGGGTGTGAGGGGTGTATTGGGAAAAACCCAAGTCCCACATTGACTAAAGATAATGTTTAATAAAAGCTTATAAGTTATAGAGGGTAATCCTCATCCCATGAGCTAGTTTTTGGGATTCAGTTAGGCCCAAAATCTAATAGTGACCAATCTAATAGTGGCCCATAGGAGTGGCATGTCATCGTCGTTATATAAGGCTATGTTTGGATTGATGAAATAAAATGGAATGAAACATAATGAAATGAAGCGAAAAAGGAACATAATGGAATGAATATTTCATTCTATTGTTTGAATATTTTATAATGGAATAGAATAAAGTTATCCTTCCATGGTTTAGAAAGTAGACATAGTGAAATGAGTTATAATTTTTAAATTATTATATATGTTATATAATAAAACAAAATACATATATTATATTATAAAATATAAAAGACACATCTTTAACATAAAAATTTAAATCTTTAAAAATGAAGGGATAATTGTCCACGACTTCTAATTTCCTGACGTTGTTTAATCCAATCACTAGTGCACAAAGGGGATTCCACATCGGTTATTTTTGGCTTTCCACATCGGTTTTGAAACTGATGTGGAAACGACCGATGTGGTTTATTGCCACTTTACACATCGGTTTTAAAACCGATGTGTAAAGTATATTTTAAACATCGGTTTAATACTAACCGATGTGTAAAATTAATTTAGCAATTGATAAGCAGTTGTAAATTTAACTTTCTACATCGGTTTTGCAAAAAACCGATGTGTAAAATTGACCTTCTACATCGGTTTTATAAAGAACCGATGTGTAAATTTAAATTTACACATCGGTTTTATGTAAAACCGATGTAGAAAGTTAAATATACACATCGGTTCTGAGAACCGATGTGTAAAATCTCTTTTTTTTAATCTGATATTTACATTTCAATCATTCCTGTTTCACTAATGCAGATCAATAAACAAACCAAGAAGCCACTCGATCAAACAAGAAACAACAACAGAACACCAAACCAGTTTTGACACAATCATTCAAAAGCAAAACATACTTCATTCAATTTTCTTATGAATGAAAACAACACTTTATCAAAGCTACATCAAAACACGAGAGAAGAAAAATTGAACCAGACACGAGCACTAATACATATCATCAGTCAAAAGGTACGTACACTATAGCTAGTATATGATAAGTTTTTAAACTAACTACATATATACAAACTATGGGTGGTACACTTCAAGAAAGAAAGTTGCCCAACGCCTCTTTATGATGTTGATGTCGAACCGGACAATGGAGATGGATTGTTGAATATCTGCAAGTTTAATTGGACAAAAGATTATTACTTTTAAGTAATAAACTAACATAAAACATATAACGAATCTATACTATTACTTCTAATTGTGTCAATTAACATTTACCTCACTCCATCTTTCGGTGATCCGGAGGAGATAATTTCCAACATCCACTGCATCACATAGTAGCCACATTCCCATGACCCACGTTGTATACGTGACTACGTACAAATGAAACCCAATTAGAATATGAGGAATTAAATAAAATAGAAATCAATTATTGTACCCACTGCATTTGATGCATTTGAACTAATAAATATCTTACGCTGGGAATAATCCATCCGATAGCCCGAGTACGCCTTTCACCACGCTGCATGTGGGATGCATTAATAGACCTATCATGACAAAAACATTAATTAAAGTATATATAATAGATTTCAGATAATTAAAACAACTGCATTACTGATTATAAAGTATTTTAACGCTTACGTTTCGATGACCGTCTTGAGTTCATTCGCAGGCTTATGTCCCAATGAGCGAAGAAGACCACGACGTTCATTCTTGGGTACAAGAGCACGATTGCCAATGCTTCTTTGTATTTGCGGAACAATTAGTGATTGTAAGTCATATATAGTTATACTTAAATTAATAACCGGTACTTACTTATTGAGATAAGGCGCAAGATAGAATTGATGATCGTCTCGGGCAAGTATATCACGTATGTTAGTGACCAGGGTCTTCCGATGCTACGAGAACATCACCCTGAATGAACATGGGGTCAATGAACCCATAAAGGGCGAGGTTACCCTGATCGACTAACATACGATGCGAGATACCTAATATATTGGAAAAACATGTTAATTATCATTGTATTTAAAAATTAATTACGTACTTAACTTATAAATAAAATGTACTTACGTGCACCAAAACGATATGTGTGCGAACTGGCCATTTCTTTATTGAGTGCCATCTCCATAAGTTCTTTCTTTGGTATATCTGATTCACGGTACAGGATCATGTTCCAACGTTACCAATGCTGCATCATCCTCCATGGTGACAACTTTGTATAGCAAGATCTTTGAAAACATCACCATGGCCAGGTACCCCTTTGTCGATCCCCTAAACAACATAGATATATATTAGTAATCACGGATAATTAAGTTATTTAATTAATTTATGAACTAAATGGTCAAATGAATACCTTGACAGAGCGGAGACATCTCCGGTCTTCCTAGATCCGACCTTTTAGGCACAATATCATTTCCAACATCCTATAACAAATACAAATAAAGCATTATCTTTAAACAATAATAAATATATTTCAACTATGAATATAGAAAAACACAACTAACCGAATACCTCGGATGCAACAAGAAAGCGACCCGGTCTTCTTGGCGAGGAGGATGAAGTTCTAGGGGCACGACCCATTGTTTGAACCTCCTCGGTGGGCACGGGGACTCGAGCATCAGCATCTCGAATAATCTCAACAGACACCCTCGGATGATCGTCCGTATAACCGATGGTGTATGGTATTACCTAACTTATTATATGTCCTACCCAATGCCACTAGCGGCGATGATGATGATGATCATCAACATACAGCTCACACCTATCGGGGTCATCATCATCATCATCATCATCATCATCATCATCATCATCATCGTGACATCATCATCATTTTCGGGATGATGAGGAGGATCACATGAGCCCTTAGTGCTCACATGGACGAGAGGGTTGGACGGAGGGTTGGACACCATTTGTCATCTCTTTGGGACAAAGAAGTAAATATTGCCATCTGATGGGCAAACTGCTCGTTCATCTCCTGTCGAAGCTCGGCTGCAATCTCCTGTTTTAGTTGTGCTCTATCTGCAACAGAATCCCTGGGGCAGGAATGTGAAGATGAAACATGGTATTGGCGAATGCAGACTCCCATCCCACACCAATGACACGGCCCGGGTGGTCGGGTTTACCGATGGCAGTAGATAAGATATCATTGCGTCCTCTAGGAACAAAGGTTCCTTGGGTTAGCTGATCATCCAAGGCATCCTATCACATAAAAATATCAGGTCACATTACAATTCGGTAACAATCTTAAAATGACAATTACAACAAACTATACTTACAATCCTCGCAGCTACTTGGCGGGCCTCCTCGGATGTATATTGTCCCATTTTTCTTTGTCGGCCCCTCTTCCATGAACGATGGCGTGGGGGTGGAGGTGGATCAACAACCTCGGAAGATTTTCAGCATTAGGATCCGCCTGAGATCTTTGCCTCGCCGACGTGCTTTCTTTTCCTCTTCAACCATTTTCTTAACAAGCTTTTTATATCCCCCACGAGACATGACATGGGGGTAGACATTCTTGCTTTGGTTTTCCTGCCCCTTTTTCCTCTTCTCCTGTTATAAATAAAAGACAATTAAATTACATAAGTAAATGAAATTAATGCAATTACATAAATTTAGAGACAAATCAAATAAGTTAACACGAAAGCTGGGATCACGTCGGCTCGAACAAAGCGATCCCACGTCGCCTTGTCAAGAAACGGATACACCTCAAGTGGGTTCTTTTTACTTTTTGGACCGAATATATAGTATCCGCCCAGGTCGGCCTTAAAACCCCTCCAACGCTCTCCAAGATACTTGAAAGAAACGCTTCTTCATAGCGTATGTATCCGGTATGTCAAATGTCAACTACATTAAGACCAAAAGAATCAACGAATTACTGTATGATATTATTAAGATAAAAATAAATTAGATACAGACAAACACAGGACGTAGAAGTATAGATACCAGAATACTCTCCCATATCTGCTCCTTCACGTCCGCGGGTACATCTCTCCACCTATCAATGAGTATACTAGGCCTGTTCCTAGCAAGGGTCGCCACAAAATCGGTAAACCGATCTTCCATTGGCCCAATAGGTTTGAGGTTATCATCAAAATCTACTCTTATCCTCCTCGATTTGACCCACGGTTTGGCAGTCAAATGCCTCATCCGTGTGGCACGTCTACCCTTTCTACCTGGTAGACGGGGTCTACGACCCATTTGCATGAAGGAGGTGTATCCTCATGATCAGCCATGTATACTGTTTAAACACAAAACAAAAAAAAAACTTGTTAGTATGTCGGGATAAATATCAAACATAACTTATAAATATCGATCAACGGACATAAACATAACTTATAAATATCAACGTAAACACATAATATGCCAAACTTGATGGTAATATCAAACTAAACTTACTTTGTGGTCAATTAGTAAAGTTCTCCCATAACCCTTCTTGGTGATCATTACGAGTAGCATGTACATCATCCACTTCATTTTCCTCATTGAAATTAGGCACTCGTGTTGAGAAAGAAGGAGTATCGAAATATCAAGAGTTGAATCGTGATTTCCCTCACTACCGTTATACATGTTTTTTCCCTGGAGAACCACTGACCACCTTTTGTTAGAAGGATCACGGATATAAAACACTTGTTTTGCTTGGGATGCCATGATGAAAGGTTCCTCTTTATTACCTACCTTACTAAGGTCCACCAATTTGAATCCTAACTCATCGGTTTGCACACCATTGTTTCTTGTCGACCCATCGACATTTAAAAACAGGTACTCTAAACTTCGTGTAATCAACCTCCCATATCTCTTCAATGATTCCAAAGTATGAAACCGATGCCATAACGGGGTTTTTATCTTTCGAACTAGAGAAATGCATGGACTCGGCGACGACCATAACCCCACTTTTTTGCATAGTACTTTTGTCATCCTGGGACTTTGTATAGAAGGAAAACTTATTGATATCGTACCCACTCCAAGATATGACATCAAAGTTAGGCCCCTGTGCTAGCCATTTTAATGTAGCGAAGCAGTACCATCCTTTGCAATTTTTTCTTTAAACCAGTTCAAGAAAGTCTTGTTATGCTTGTTCAAACACCATTTTTCATTCATTCTAGGGTAAGTTTCATTGATAATGCTTTTATGCTCACATAAGTATGGTTCAACCTCATCGAGTGTTATTCAATATATACAAATGTGCTTGAAGCACTTCCTCCCGATCCATGCTCTTAAAGTGATACCTCGTGTACCCTTACCATCATATCTTCCTTCGTGACGAGACTTCGGAAGCCCTACAGGTTAAACTTCGACATGTAGTCGTACAAAACTCAATAGCTTCTTCGCAACATACCTTTCAACAATAGATGCTTCGGGACGGTGTGGATTTTTCATATATCCTTTCGGGATCTTCATGTATCGCTCAACCGGGTACATCCACCTTAAATAAACGGGACCGCACAATCTAATCTCCCTCACTAGATGAACAATCAAATGAACCATGATGTCAAAAAATGAAGGTGGAAAATACATCTCCAATTGGCACAATACAATGGCTGCCTCATTTTCCAACTCATCCAAATTTTTAGTGTCAATGACCTTGCTACATATAGCATTGAAGAATAAGCATAACCTAGTAATGGCATGTCGACTTTTTTAGGCAATATGTCACGAATGGCCACCGGTAGTAGTTGTTGCATCAAGACATGACAATCATGAGACTTTAAGCCAACTAATTTGAGATCTGTCATTGAGACAAGTCTTCGATATTTGAAGAGTAACCCTGTGGCACTTTGACTCCCCGTAGACATTCACGAAACTTCTTTTTCTTTTTTTGATAAAGTATGACATCTTTGGGGGCAAATAAGTCTTCTTATCCCCCACTTTAAGTGGAGCTAACTGCTCTCGTATACCCATCGCAACTAGATCCAGACGAGCATTCACACCATCCTTTGTCTTGCCTTGAATGTTGAGAAGCGTTCGATTAAACTGTCACACACATTTTTCTCTACATGCATCACATCAATACAATGTCTTACATCAAGCTTGCACCAAGATATGGAAGATCAAAGAAGATCGACCTCTTCTTCCATATTTTCTTCTCTGTAGCCTTCTTCTGGGTCTTCCCATAGATAACATTAGGCTTGTTCACCCCTTTCATAAACTTGCTCTCCAGTCAAGGCCACCGGAGCAATTTCATTCTCGGAAGTCCATTGAAAGCTTTCCTCAATCTACGATAAGGATGATTACGTCGGAGAAATCTCCGATGCCCAAGGTAGACCGTCTTCCTTCCATGTTGCAGTTGATGGTAACATGTGCCTTCTTCACATATTGGACATGCTTTATGCCCCTTAACACTATACCCACACAAGGTTCCCGTATCTTTGGAAAGTCATTGATGGTGCAAAATAACATGGCACGCAATCCCCAATGTCTCACGGCAATACCCGTCGATCACATCAACGCCTTCATCCCACATCATTCTCAAGTCTTCAATCAAGGGACTCGAGATAAACATCAATATCATTTCCTGGCTGTTTAGGACCGAAATCATCATACTTAACATAATGTATTTGCGCTTCATGCACAACCAAGGAGACAGGTTGTAAATTACAAGGAGAACAGGCCATGAACTATGAATACTACTTAAGTTTCCATATGGATTCATTCCATCGGTAGCAAGTCCAAGCCACGAGGTTTCGGGCTCATTGCCGAAATCCGGAAACAAACTATCAATTCTCTTCCATTGCAAAGAATCGGCCGGATGGCGAAAGCCGTCCATCACACTTCCTCTCATCTGCATGCCATCTAATGTTCTTTGCGTCATTTACATTAGCAAACAATCGCTTGAACCGCGGAATCACGGGAAGATACCATAACACCTTCGCAGGAGGACCTTTAGTGACCACATCACAACTAGAATCACCATCCTTCACTTTGTAGCGTGATACCCCCCACACAGGGCACTCGTGCATCTCTTCAAACTCTTTCTCTGTACAATATGCAATCATTGGGGCAAGCGTGTATTTTCTTATACTCCATACCCATCGGACACAATATCTTCTTCGCCTCATAGTTTCGAGATGGCAATGTGTTGCCTTCCGGAAGCATTTCTTTCAACAACTCAAGCAATTCGGTAAAGCTTTTATCGCTCCACCCATTTCTCGCCTTCACATTGAACAATCTTAACACCGACAACCGTGTGAAATTAGTGCACCCGGATACAAAGCCACTTGCGCATCACTGCACAAAGTATCATACACATGTGCGCCGAAAAGACTCTTGCCCAACATCACGGATCATGTCCTCTAGTCCATCGTCCATTTCCACGTCATCAACTTCCTCTCTATCCGACACCCTCGGCTGTCTAACGATTCACCATGGCATATCCATGTTGTATAACTCTTGCAAATCCCCTCACAAATAAGATGATCACGTATCTCCTCGCCTTCTAGTCGTCTCTCATTCAAACAGTTAACACAAGGACAATAAAACCTTCGTTACCACTATCAGGAGCATTTGTTTTTGCAAGCGTAGAAAATCTTCCACTCCATTCTCATACTCATCACTTGTCCGTCTAGCATTCATCCAACCGCGATCCATGACTAAACCAATACCTTCGTACTTAGTCCAACATATTCATCAACCACTTCTTATGACAGGGTATGGCCCTATCCCATTCGAGAAGAAACTTTTCCAACATTCGGTTAACAGTTAGTCCTTAACTCTCATGCTCATACTCGACAAAATTTCGGCAGCATTTCCCCGCGGTCTCCGACGTACACTACTTGAACGCGATGACATCCACCACGATAAAGTATGCACCTGAGGAGCGAAAGGAAATGTATCAATCCGAACTTTCATCAAGTATATAACATTAGAACCAATGAATAACTATTTTAACTGAATTAAGAAAAAGTTTTTTCCCAAACTGTCCAACTTTGGACAATTCAAGATCCAACACAATGAGCGGTACATTAAGCACGTACACAATGTGTTAAACATATTATACACATCGGTTATGCAAAAACCGATGTGTAAACATGAAACATTTAAATTCTGATTTTTTCTTTTAAATTTTATACATCGGTTAATAAAAACCGATGTGTAAAAGTGTAACCTAAATTTCTATTTTTTTTTCTTTATAATTTTATACATCGGTTATTTAAAAACCGATGTGGTTACTCACCATTTTACACATCGGTTCAAAAAGAACCGATGTTGAATGTTAAAAATTCCGAGTTTTAAATTTTTTTATTTTAATTTTACACATCGGTTATATATAACCGATGTGGAAAAGTATTACACATCGGTTAATCTCTAAACCGATGTGTAATACTTTCCTTTGAATTTCAAAAATGCTGGCGCGCCGTTTCTGCATGGTTTATACTAAACCGATGTGTAAACTCCGATGTAGAATCCTTTTTTTGCACTAGTGAATTTGGCTTGGTTTGTGTCTTGCATATTTGACAGATACTCGTAATTGCCAAGTCCCACTATGACTCCTACTCTTGCATTGGTGAATGCTTGCAGCACGCGCAGGTCTGCATCGTAGAAATTTACTTTCGTGGCTCCTACAAATAACATATATCATTAGTTCAAATTCAGATTCAGAACAAGATGGTTAGATTTGACTGTTGATTATTTACTTACCAGCGATGAAAATTAGGAGGAAGCAATTGAAGGAAAATGGAGTAGAAGAAGGTTAAAGGGATAAAATAGTATTTTAATAAATATAACAATAAAAACAAATTGGCCACATATCATATCCTCTAATTTGGGAGGGAATCAAAAAAAAAAAAAAAGGAGGATTGCATGGAAAGGGACATAATGTATTAATTTATCAGATTCCATTACATTTCATTTTAAATTAGATAATCCAAATGATGGAACATAATTTCATTCTATTTCATTCCACCATATTCTGTCACTTTCATCACCATAAATCCAAACATAGGCCTCAAATTGTTTCAAATGCTACCAGACTTTTATAGCAAATACATTATTTGTTAGAGGACAATATATTTAATACCCAATTCTTTCTCCAAATCCAAACATCAATTCAAATATAGAAATAGAATCTCAAAAAAAAAAAAAAATCACATATAGATTAGTAATTTGGGCAGAGTGGTGTTGGACGAGTTTTTTTTTTAGCTAGGTACACAAATGTTTTATTGATTTGTGTAAATATATGTTAGTTGGGTTGAAAATAAACATATCTCTCTATTAATAAATGATTTGTATATCTCTTTCCAATTCAAGAATTTCTCAAATTTGGACAAATAGTTATAAGAAACTTCAATGTAGTACGCATTTGGTTCCGTGTAGAGATGAGAGCCAAATCCCTTGTGTATATTTTATTTTTCTATTCAGAATTTTTGTTGTAGAAAAAATGTGCCCTGCAATTTAAATTTAAACAAAACAAAAAATAATTATTATGAGAATACTGCTATTTGAACTTCAAACTTTAAATATCATATTTGATAGGTGATATTTTGTCTCACACTTACTTATATCTTTTTGAAATACACATATTTCAAACTAACAAACAAACATACACTTTTTTTTTTAATATATAAGCACAAACAAACATCCACTTATTGTCCCCTTATTGTCAACAAATACTACACACAACATTTTCTTTATTCATACAACAATCATACTGCATTTTTTCCACCTATTTTATAATCATTCATCAAATCATTTTTGTTTTGAAAACAATAATGAATAGATGATAGATTATTAGAATTTAGATGTAAAAAGTGGTGGATTAACATTTTCATTGTACATATTTTAACTCAACGAGGGACCTTAAACCCAACACTGGAGTTATCTTGTACTCGTTGAAACCGGCCGAGAAGATCAACTTAGCCCATTCTTTCTCGTTTCTCTCTTTTCCAGTGAGCAACACCATCATCAACATATCAAAGAAGAGTTGTGTTTCAACTGATTCACCATCTCTCTTCTCATTTTCCATCACCATGTCTATGATAATCACCTTCCCTTCTTTGCATTTGCCTGTGATTGCCTCCTTGCATTTCTTCAATATGTTCACACATTCCTCATCGTTCCAATCATGCAACATCCACTACATATTGTAATTCAAAGTAAGTATAAGTGATAAGAATTAATAAAAGCAAAATGAAAATAACTAATTCAATATTTGATTTTCTATTGATTCATGCTTCTTTGTAAAATCACCCTATCATGTAATGTTTTTAACTTTCATAAAAACTCCTGAATTATTCAAACATGAAGAGATCTATAACTAGTTAACTAGAATGAACAAAGATTTTGCTGTCAATTAATGAACCAACTTACCCCCTAATTATGTAATCTAGTACCTATCAAATAATGATCTGTAAATATTGAAGTGACTTGTGTAAGTAGTAAGAAAAATTACACTAAGTACCAACGTTACGTTGGTCCTCCGAGTGGACTTGGGTTCAGAATTTTAAAGCAAGGTTTCAACAAGTTCGAATCTAATGGATGGAAAAATTGTGATCTGGAGGGGAAATCCCATTAAAGGTGATTAGCCAAATTTTTCGGCGGAGATTAGTCATCAGCGAAGTCGATACATACTTTACACCCATGATATCATAAACAAAAAAATATATATACTGTGAGTTGTGATGGTAAAAATTTTACCTTCAACACAATGGCATCAGCTGGAGGAATGGCCTCAAACATGTCCCCTCCAACATATTTTAGGTTCTCACTTCCTTGCAAGCCAGCAACAACATGTGGGAGATCTAATACAATGCACTCCATCTGTGGGAATGAACTGGCAATGGCCCTGGCCAAAGATCCAGTGCCTCCCCCAACATCAACCAATGACTCGAATCCTTCAAACACCTCCTTGAACTTCTCCATCAACACACTAGTAACCAATCGAGCATCACTTGCCATGGCATCATTGAAAAGGTGGTTAAATTTTGGCTCATGGCCAGCATAATCCCAAAACATCATCCCATGCCTCGTTTCAAACGGTGTAGAATCATTATTTCTTAACCAATTAGACAATTGATACCATGGCTTTGTCAAAACTGGATCAAGCATGGCATGCAAGAAAGGTGTCACACTCAAGGGATGATCCTTAAGCAATAGGATAGATGCATCAGTCAACATGTACTCCACTTCTAACTCATTTTCGGTGACATTTTGTTGAGAGAAGAAGTTGGAATGGATCAAGATTCGCATCAAGCGATAGATGTAACATGTCTTGGATGGGTGGATTGGTAGTGAAGCAATGAGTTGTGAGAGTGGCATGGGTTTGCCATAGTTGTGTATGATATCTGGTATGCCTAAGTCAACTGCACATTTAAGGGACATGGAGTTTATGAAGCTGAAAATGTGATTCCATATGTGGGATTGAGCTTGAAGTAGTTTTGCATCATGGTCTCCACTTTGAGATCCCATAATTTTGCTGCCTGAACTACTACTACCTAGATTTGTAGTATATATGGAACCTCACATTATAAGGGTAATTTATAAGGCAAAAAGGTGTTAATTTGCTACTGCATGCCTTTATTTTTTAATTTTGTTTATGCCATTTTTAACATATGATATAAGAAATAAGAAATCTCGCAACCAACAACCAATTATAAATTCTTTTTTCTTTAGGGTGCTCTACTCAACCAATAACTTCTATTCAGAAATAATCATGACTATGACATAGGGGTGGCAAATGGATGGATTGGATAAATTTTTATGCGGATTATAATGGATGGATTGAAAACAATCCAATAATCCATTATGATCCATTAAAAATTCTTTAAAAAAGATCCAATCCATTTAATAAAATCCATCCAATCCATCCATTAACAATTTTTTTACGGATGAATATCCAATCCATCAATAAAAATTATTTTAAATTTTATTACTTTTAAAATATTCTCTCCTCTCTCTCCCATCTCCTCTCTCCAAGTATATATGGGGAGATAATTAACAAGTATATATGGTTATATTCCATGTATGACGACATGCGAGGTTATTCAATTACCTAAGTATACAAAAGAATGACATGGATAAGTTAATTAATAATATAAAATGTTGAACAAGGCATAACCATTGGAAATATAAATTGTGGCATTCAGTTCGTGCTTGGAACGGGAATTTAATTTCCTAATAATAGGTATTATTTATTCAATATCAGTATCTCATCAAATTCCTAACACTTAATTTTTTTTTATTGGCTATGAAAAATATCATCAAGCCTTTAGTGTTGGAACTACAATGAACGTTACTCTCATGGCCTTCCCAGCGCAATGTTGATACCATGAAGTTATGAACTTTTGCAGAGGAAGAGAGTGATAGTTAGTTTTAAGAGAGAGAGAGGGAGGGAGGGTTAAAAGTCATAAAATTATCTAATTTTTAATAATCTTTTAAAAATTATTGATGATTTGATTTCAGTTTTTTTTTTGAAAATTGAAAAATGATTTAAAAAAACAAAATGGTTTTAGAATGGATAAAAAATGATCCATTACTTTTTTTTTTATGTTAATCCAATAGATTTCAAAAAAAGATGAATGGATGATTAACCATCCATTAAAAAAAATCCAATTCAATCCAATCCTATCCATCTTTTTTTCTTTTTTATAAATGGATGGATTGGATGGATTTTCTCATGGATGGATTGGATGGATGATGGATTGATGGATCATTTTGCCACCCCTACTTTATATAATATATACTGCACAACCAACTTTCAAGTTTCACCGCAAAAATCTTATCAAATGAGAAGGTTATCTGTATGATTGTGTGTTTCATGAGTTATTGTGATGTATGCGTGGTGATGGTTCTGTGGCCAAATGAAACAATGAATAAGAGAGAGTGAAACCGGGTTGAAGTGGGGACCGTACGTGTGGGGTTTGTTTTGAGGCTTACTACACATTCAAATTGATGATAAAAGTCCAAGTCTTGTAATTGAACAAAGAATCTGGATTGTTAGATGACAAAATAGTACGAGAACACAGCTTTTCTCCTTTTCCATTTCTACCGTATGTGCAGGGGAGCTATGACCCAGGGTCAATCCTTGCCCCCACTACATCAAAAAAAGAGTTTTAATAGCCTTTTATTTTTTGATCATTAGTGGCGCTTACAACCGCTATCTATTCACCCGCTACTAAAGCAGGAAAAAAAGATAACGTTTTTGAAGCGTTATTAAAAGTAAAGAATAGGCGGCGCTTCTTTGAACTTGTAAACCCATAACCCAAATTTTGCCTTGCCCGGTCATCGTTCATGCACCGCCGACAAAGCCATCGTCGGAGAGCAAGGTCGTCGTCGAGCCGCCCAAACCAGGTTCTGCGTTGCCTAGTCGTCGTTCATGCACCGCCGATAGCATGGTCGTTTGTGAGGGAGGAGCAAAGGGACCGAATCTCTCACAAACCAGGAGAAAGGGAGTGTTGAGGGAGATGAGTGATTTGTGAGGAATTGAAAATGGATCGAGAATAAAGGAAAATGGACCAGGAGAAGCTTTTAGATTTAATTTGTGTATCAATTTTTTATTTGTGTTTCTGTTTTGTATTTGTGTCTTATTTGTATCTCATTTTTTATTTATTTATTTGTGTCCCAGCTTCAATTGAGAAGAAAAAAATAAGTAAATAGTTGTTGGCAACTTTTTACAACCATTGGAGTGGGTGCAAAAGATATAATAGTGAGACTCACTATAAATAATGCTCCAATTCAGATCATTATTTTGCACACAATTTCTCAATCCACAATTCTAATTTTTGTTGCTATCAAATGGATCCCAATCAGTATAACTTGCAATCTTACATAATTTTTTTGCAAAACCAACCACCCCATATCATTGATAATTCTCAAAATCCTCAGTATTTTATGTATCCACTACCACCAACCAATCCCACCATGTGGTATAGGCCTCCAATGTGTACCCACGGCGGTGTGGAGTCCCTTCACGATGAACCTGTAATACCAGTCGGGTATATGTCTAAGGCTCAAGTGCCACAATTCTCCACTCAAATCGGCCTAGAAAATATTACGCTCAATGAAGGAGGGGGCATCCTACTCAAAAAAAGAAGAAGAAAAAACTCATGTCAGGTTCTCAGTGGAAAAGGACACGCCTCTTATTCAATCATGGCTAAACATTTCAAAGGATGCAATTGTCGGAGTCTTCCAAAGAGCTGAAGGTTTTTAGTTAAGAATCAGAGACAATCATAAAGACAACCACGGGAAGTTTCCAGAGAGGAAGCAGATCAACTAAAATCAAAATGGCATCAGTTGAATAGTGTGGTTCAGAAGTTTGTTGGCTGCTACAAACAAGCTGTTCGTTAGAAGTGCACTATCGTATTTCGTATATTCATACAGAGTGCTTACTGACAACGTGGATGACTATGTTCGAATTGGCGAAAGCACTGTAGTGGATTGCTTAGAGAGATTTTTAACGGACATGTATGCAGTATTTGGGGCTAACTACCTTAGAAGACCTACCAATGAAGACATTGAACATCTACTACAAATTGGGGAGGCATGTGGCTTTCCGGGTATGTTAGGTTCCATTGATTATAAGCACTGGGAATGGAAAATTGTCCATTCACGTGGAAAGGTCATGATCATGCTTGAAGCAGTGGCGTCACAAGACTTGTGGATTTGGCATGCATTTTTTGGCATTGTGGGTTGAAACAATGACATTAACATGTTAAACGCATCCTATGTGCTTGACGATGTTTTGGATGGACAAGCTTCCATGATGTAATACACGGTGAGTAGAACCCCCATATAATATGGAACATTATCTAGCAAATGGTATTTATCCCGAGTGAGCTACATTTGTCAAGACCATCCCAATGTCGCAAGGAGAAAAGAGAGTTATTTGCCCAACGACAAAAACCAACAAGAAAGGATGTGGAACATGCATTTGGAGTGCTTCGATTCCGATTGTACGTGGTCCGGTGTGTGCTTGGCATGTGAATACAATGAAGCATATAATTTATGTCAACGCTTATTTCCGGTGATTCCAAGCAGAAACATTTCCAAAGCTATTGAAATTATAATTGTGTCCCACATTGTTAAGTTGCACGCCCTCATCCTTTGAGCTAACTTTTGGGAGTGAGATCCAAGCACATTTAATAGAGGCAAAGATAAATGATAAGCCTCTGGCTCATCTAGTTTTATAGCTAGTATGACCAGGGTTTTGTGCAAATTATATCGTATTTTCACCCAAATTAGATTAGATTGTCCTCAAGCAAGGTTTTGAGTCTCTAGAGTAGTTTTAAGTTAATTTAGCTAGTTTTAAGTCAAAATAATACACTTATGGTTATTCCTTACTTTCAGGTTAAGTAGAAGCTGAGAAAAATAAAGAACAGAGGTCTCGCCCCGCGAAGGACACGCTCGCCACGCGACCCAAGCTCTGATTGTTCCAAGAAATTGCTAAGTCTCTGGTTCGCCTCGCGAAGAAGGTCTCGCCCCGCGAATCTTGCAAACCTGAAAAAGTCAGAGACGATCACGGCTTGCCCGTGTTGAAGGTCATGGCCGTGAGAGTTTTGAAGTTGAAGAGTCTCGCCTCGTGATCATCCCTTCGCCTCGCGAATCTGGAAGTCAGAGAGCATCACGGTTAGGCCCTGATGGCCATAACGGGCGTAAGGAGAAAACTCTTCATATCCTCGCCTCGCGAGCGTCACTTCGCCTCGCGAGAATGCCAAAGGTTGCTGACTCTTCATGAAATTTGCCTCGCGAATGTGTGCTCGCCTCGCGAGCCATCTGAATTCTGAATTTGTATAAAAGACTGTTCTGAACATTTTGTAAAAACTTTTGCTTCTCCAATTTTCTGATATACATTTTTCTCTGTGATTTCGTTGTTGACATGGAGAACTAAGTCCTAGGATTAGTCTACTGTTTGAGGATCCTATATACTTGAGGTTATGTAATCCCTATTTTAATTGCTTTTCCCTTTTCAATACCATATTTCATATTTCTGTTTGTTATTTCAGAGTGTGTAATATTGTATTGATTTGTTTCGATGATGTTAATTTCCTATATATAATCGCGTTTGTTAATTCGCGTGTGTTCATTCATGATCGTTTGATCATGAGAGCTTAATCCCGTTTGTTATTTCGGGAATAGGAATTTGCATCCATAGTAGCAATTACGTTGTTAGTTATTCAGAATGCGAAAGGGGATTAGAATCGCTTAGGGCTTGGGATTACATTAACCAAGGATAGTTGGGAATTCTTGACAGATGAGATTAATCGTTGTTTGATAATTGATAACCTCTTTTCAACTGCCTTGTTTTTGATTGCTCTGTTTTGTTTGTTTCTTATTTGCACTCCAATCCAAACCCCCCAAAAACTGATTTTTGTGAAAGGTAATGTTCTCGAGTCCTTGAGAGACGACATCCGAGTTGTCGCACTAGACTACGTTTTAAACCCGCTCGTCCTTTTTTGGCGCGTCTTGTGACAAACATGGTGAGTCAAAAATTGGCGCCGTGTCGGGGACTCGAGTTGTTATTTTTCGCAACTTGTTTTATTTTATTTTTCTTTCTTTCTTTTATTTTCTGTTTTGTTTTGAATTGGTCCGGCTACTAGGTCTCATTGCCCTGAATCGTGTGATTTTGACCCGGAAATTGAAAGAACACTGCACACACACTCCGTAGGGAATTTCGGGCTAGCACTAGTAGTGATTCCAATTTTAAAACTGCTTTTGAAAACATGGGAGACCAGAGGACATTAAGGCGCTTGCTGCCCCGATGTCAACTATAATGGATTATGTATTTCTTATCCTGGTGTGCGACACTCCTTTTGAACTGAAATATGGTTTTATTCACCTTTTGCCCAAGTTTAATGGTCTTGCGGTGAGGATCCACACAAGCACTTGAAAGAATTCCAAGTTGTATGCTCCACAACCTCGAGAGCGAGAGGAGTCACCGAGGACGATGATCAAGTCAAGGCTTTTCCATTTTCACTCCAAGGAGCTGCAAAGGATTGGCTATTGTACCTTGAGCCTAACTCCATCACAACTTGGAATGATTTGAAGAGGGTGTTCCTAGAAAGGTATTTTCCGCTTCAAGAGCTGCTTCAATAAGGAAAGAGATATGTGGCATCGGGCAAGGGAACGAGTCACTAGTGAATACTCGGGAAAGGTTCAAACATTTGGTCTCTAGTTGCCCCAAAGATCAAATTTTGAACAACTCCCGATCCAATACTTTTATGAAGGATTGTTGCCTATGGATAGGAATCGTTGGATCTTTGCTAGTGGGGAGCATTAGTTGATAAGACCCCACTCTTGCTAAGCAACTTATTGAGAATATGTCGTTGAATCCCCAGTGAGTTTTCTACAAGAAGAAATTCGGTTGAGCCAAGAGGTGTGCATGAGATTCATAGTTCATCTTCCAACCAGCCGCCCTTGAGAATAGATTGGATGAGTGACTTCCTTTGTAAGACAATTGGCAATAGACAAGGTTCAGCCGGCAAAGTTATGTAGCATGTGCAATGCACCTGAGCACCCATTTGATCCATGCCCGATCCAGAGAGAAGAGTTTGTCAGTGAAGTACCTCAGGCTTATGCAGTGAACCCCTATAATCAAGGAAGCAGTCAGAATCGGTACAGCATTCCAGACCTCTCTACTAATAGGTACCATCCTAGCTGGAGAAATCACCCTAATCTGCGGTATGGGAATTCTTCCCAACAACAGCCGATGGCACCTCAGAATCATCCTCCAGTGACAACTTCTGCACCTTCTGGACCATCATTAGAAGACTTGGTAAAGCAAATGGCTGCATCTAGTGTACAGTTTCAGCAGCGGACAGATGCTAGTATTCAAGATCTGAGGACACAGATTGGACAGTTGGCCACATCCATGAATAGCATACAACAAGGTCAAGGGACAAATCAGCTGCCTGCACAGCCAGTGATAAATCCTAATGCCTCCAACCCTAATGTGAGTGTCATCTCTCTGAGATCTGGAAAGGTTGTTGAGGCCACTTCTGGAAAGGATGAAGAAACCATGAAGGCTACCCCTGAGTTTGCTGTTGAGGCTACTCCTGAGCCTACTGTTGCGGTTACTCCTGAACCTGTGGTTGAAGTTGAAACTGAGAGAGTGTATAGACCACCCATTCCATTCCCACACAGAATTCAGAAAAATTTGAAGATGGGTGGTGAAAATAAAGAGAAGGAGATTCTTGATGTTTTCAGAAAAGTAGTCATTAATATTCCACCTGTTGGATGTGATCAAGCAAGTGCCCGGATATGCTAAATTTACGAAGGACCTATGCACTAACAAGAGAAAGATGAAGACTAATGAGAGGGTTGACTTGGGAATGAATGTCTCAGCGCTTATCCAGTCAAAGATAGAAAGAGTTGCTTCTATAGCCCCTTCTCAAGCACTACCACAGAAGTGCAAGGATCCAGGCACCTTCACTATCCCATGCACTATTGGGGACAAGAAGTTTGAGAACTGTATGTTGGACTTGGGAGCATCAATCAATGTCATGCCTACCTCCATCTTTAACAACCTTGATCTGGGGCCATTGCAAGGCAGTGTCTTACCATCCAGTTGGCTAACAGGACCAGTGCCCGACCCATGGGGATGGTAGAGGATGTCCTAGTGCAAGTTGATGATTTGATATTCCCTGCGGACTTCTATATCCTAGATATGGCAGGAGAGACTCAGTCCAGTAGATCACCCATAATCTTGGGGATACCATTCATGATGACATCCAAGACCAAGATTGATGTTTATGATGGGACTATGTCTATGGAGTTTGGTGGTATTGTGGCCAAATTCAAGATTTTTGATGCTATGAAGCACCCAAAGAGAGGAGCACTCGTATTCCACTTAGAGTTGCTTTGTCGAGCTCATTGAGGACACTCATGATGACCTTATTTCTGATTTTCCTGTTATTTCTGGTTTTGATGATGTATATACTTGTACTAACCGCACTAACACTAACCCATGTTCTGTTTGTTCCGAGTTTTTGGATTTAACCTTGCGGGGTGAGGATGATAGTGAAAGTGATAGTGAGAGTGAAGTCGTTTATTATGCCAGAAGTCCTTAACCCTATGGCTACTCCCAATGCACCATCCGTTGAGCAGACCACCTTCTTTGGAACTCAAACCACTTCCCGAGAACCTAAAGTATGCCTACTTGGGGAGGGATGCAACATTGCAGTCATCATTTCCTCCAAGCCTCAACTCGATCAGAAGCCAAGCTTTTAGAAGTTCCGAGGAAGAACAAGAAGGCCATTGGGTGGACATTGGCCGATATTCCGAGAATTAGCCCCTCCGGATGCATGCACAGAATTTTCTTGGAGGATGGGGCTAAGCCGGTCAGACAGCCCAAAGGCGACTTAACCCACTGATTACGGATGTGGTAAAGAAAGAGGTGACTAAGCTTCTACAGTGGGGTATTATCTATCCCATCTCCGATAGTTCTTGGGTAAGTCCAGGTTCAAGTTGTACCAAAGAAGTCCGGTCTAACAAGAGTTAGGAATGAGAATAATGAACTTGTGCCTACTAGAGTCCAGAATATTTGGAGAGTTTGTATAGACTATAGGAAGCTAAACCAAGGCCACCGAAAGGATCATTTTCCTTTGCCGTTCATAGATCGGATGCTAGATCGACTGGCTGGTCGGTCCCATTATTGTTTTCTAGATGGCTTTTCACGGTATTTCCCAGATTCATATTGCCCCCGAGGATCGGAAAAGACCACCTTCACGTGCCCGCCCAGACGCTTTGCTTATAGGAGGATGCCATTTGGCCTCTCGTAATGCTCCCGGCACCTTTCAAAGATGCATGTTAAGTATTTTCTCCGACTTTATTGAAAATTTCATAGAGGTGTTTATGGATGATTTTACCGTGTATGGCTCCTCTTTTGATGCTTGTTTGCATAGTCTAGATCTAGTTCTTCAAAGATGCATTGATCTTCGATTTGATTCTGAATTATGAGAAATGTCATTTCATGGTAGAACAGGGGGATAGTATTGGGTCATGTAATTTCCAAAGAGGGTATTTCGTGGATCCTGCAAAAATAAACGTGATTGCTTCATTGCCTTACCCATCTTGCGTACGCGAGATCCCGTTCCTTTCTTGGACATGCAGGTTTCTACAGGCGCTTTATAAAGGACTTCAGCAAGATAGCACTGCCATTGTCAAATCTGCTGAAAAATGATACCCTGTTCCAGTTTGATGAAAAGTGCAAAGAGTCATTTGACTATCTGAAGAAGGCGTTGACTTCTACCCCTGTCATCCAGCCCCCAGACTGGACACTCCCGTTTGAACTGATGTGTGATGCCTCAAATTTTGCTGTGGGGGCAGTTCTGGCACAAAGGGTGGGCAAAGTTGCCCATGTAATTCACTATGCTTCTAGGACCTTAGATGCCGCACAGGCAAATTACACCACCACTGAGAAAGAGCTGCTAGCTATTGTATTTGCACTTGACAAGTTTAGGTCTTATTTGCTAGGTTCTAGGGTGACTGTTTTTACTGACCATGCAGCTTTGAAATATCTGTTGAAGAAGCCAGAAGCTAAGCCAAGACTCATCCGGTGGATGCTCTTGCTCCAGGAATTCAATGTGGAGATAAAGGATAAAAGTGGAGCTGAAAATTTGGTAGCAGATCATTTGAGCAGGATAGCAAGGGATGAGGATACTTTTCCCATCCAAGATGATTTCCCTGATGAGAGATTGTTACATATGTATGGGGTAACCCCCTGGTTTGCTGACATTGTAAATTTTCTAGTTCTTTGGTGTTGTTCCCTGCAGTACAAGTAGACAAAAGTTCCACAAGCTCAAGAGCGATGCAAAGTATTATGTGTGGGATGACCCTTATCCTGTGGAAGTTTTGCAGGTGACCAGGTTATTCGGAGGTGTGTACCCGATCATGAGACGAGTCCATCCTGCATTTCTCACATGCCTCTCCAGTTGGAGGACACTTTGGACCTCAGAGGACAGCAAGAAAAGTCCTGGATTCTGGATTTTATTGGCCCACACTTTTTAGGGATTCATATGAGGTATACAAGAGTTGTAAAGAATGTCAAATAACAGGCCCTGCAATCACTCGTAGGAGTGAGATGCCCCAACAGCCCATGCTCTTTTGTGAAGTTTTTGATGTGTGGGGGATGGACTTCATGGGTCCCTTCCCCCCTTCTTTTGGTTTTGTATATATTTTGTTAGTTGTAGATTATGTTTCAAAGTGGGTGGAAGCAATCCCCACTAGGACTAACGATGCTCAGATTGTTTCAAAATTTGTTAGGTCCAACATTTTTTGCAGGTTTGGCATACCCAAGGCAATCATCAGTGACCAGGGCACACATTTTTGCAACAGAACCTTGGAGGCCTTACTTAGAAAATATGGGGTTGTACATAGAGTGTCTACTGCTTACCATCCCCAAACCAATGGCCAAGCTGAAATATCCAACAGGGAGATTAAGCAAATCCTAGAGAAGATGGTGCAGCCTAATAGAAAGGAATGGAGCCGCCGTCTGGAAGACGCACTGTGGGCACAAAGGACTGCTTTCAAGACCCCTATAGGAATGTCTCCATTTAGGCTAGTTTTTGGTAAGGCTTGCCACCTTCCGGTGGAGGTTGAGCATAGAGCATATTGGGCAGTAAAGTGTTGTAATATGGACATGAATAAATCTGGTGTTGAGAGAAAACTGCAATTGCAGCAACTTGAGGAGCTTAGGCTTGAAGCCTATGAAAGATCCAAGATTTATAAAGAAAAGACAAAACAATTTCATGATAGAATGATTGTTAGGAAAGAATTTTTTGTGGGCCAGCTAGTAATATTGTTTAACTCCCGCCTGAAACTGATGGCTGGGAAACTTAGGTCCAAATGGGATGGCCCCTTTGTCATTACTAATGTGTTTCCTTATGGTGCAGTAGAGATTACACGTGCAGGTACACACAAGCCCTTCAAGGTTAATGGGCAGAGGTTGAAGCCATTCCATGGTGTGGATGCTGTTGTTCCTATGGATGCCAATGTTGAGGAGCTATCTTTGGATGCTCCAACCTACACTGATGCTTGATCAGGGAGTTTTCTTTTCCTTTCCCTCACTCTGATTGCAAAGTCTGTTGTTGTTCATTGGGGGACAATGCATGTTTTAAGTGTGGGGGAGGGAATGATAAGCCTCTGGCTTATCTAGTTTTATGACTAGATGAACTAGGGTTTATGTGCCAATTTATTCGAGTTCACTCTCGTTTTCGCCCAAATTTGCCTTGTTTTGTTCCTAAGTTGGACTTTGACTCGTTTTGCGTCTTTTGTGTAGTTTTTAGCTTATTTTGGATAGAATTACTCTTGTGGGTGCTTTTGTTGTTTCAGGTTAAATAAGTGAAGCTCCGGGAGTCAAGGAAAGTCGAAAAGCAGTGGAAATTGCAAGTCTGGAGGCACTCGCCTCGCGAGTGTATGCTCGCCCCGCGAGCCTGAAAGTCAACAAAGAAGCAAGAGTCATCACTTCAGTCTCGCCACGCGAGAGGTGCCTCGCCTCGCGAGATCATGAAAACCTGCAAGACAGAGAGCATCACGGCTTGGCCGTGATGAATACCACGCCCGTGGCAGTTTAAGGTTTGAAGACTCGCCCCGCGAGAGGAAGCTCGCCTCGCGAGAAAATGAAGACTTGGAAGTCAGAGACCATCACGGCCCAGCCGTGATGAAGGTCACAGCCTAGAATTGAAGACTCGCCCCGCGAACACACTTTCGCCTCGCGAGAGTTCAAATTGAAAGCGCGCCAATTTTAATTCTCGCCTCGCGAAAGGCTGCTCGCCTCGCGAACGAGCGCATATCAGGAATCCTATTTAAAGGCTGTTGCAGATCAGAATCAGGGGGGATCCATCTGGAGGAGCAGGTTTTCCACTTAGGTTAGGGCAGTAGTTGCGAATCCTTATTTCTCCTTGGAGCTGCGTCTCCTTTTCTCTTTTCTTTTTATTTTACGATGGTGATTATGTCCAAGTGTTTGTCTATGACCATGAGGAACTAATCCCCTTCGTCCGAGGGAACAATGAAGCCGCCCACGGCAGTGTAGATTCGATGTGCTGTATGTTTTCCTTTCCTTCTTTTAATTAATGTTTTCCAATTCTGAATTGATTGTGTTGATCATATGTGTTGCATGATTAACTAGTTAAACGTGTTAGGGCCAAACGGCGATTCACGTTTTAGAACTTGAATTGGAATCACTAATTGAATAATGAGCACGACCGTGGAATTAGGAGATTAGTGCAACCATTTAGGGAACAAGAATTAACAGAATTCGAGATTAGGATTATGAGACCTGCAAGTAATTAATCCAATCGTCGAATACGTCCTATTGAGCACGACCGTGGATTTAGGAGAATTTAGGGGTCCCGGTTGACATTGTAATTGAACTTAGGGAGGAATTCATCGTCACTTGGGTTTACATGATTGGGTAGGTGGATTTGTGACCTTGGACATTTTAATTTTCATATTTTTAGTTAATTATTTAATTAGATTGTTAATTGAATTTCTATCCTATTCTCTCTTCTCTCTCGCAACCACCTTCTTCCGTAACTTGACCGAACGTATCCGATTTCCCGCGGATTAGTCGAATTGGTAGCCCAATCCCTGAGTTCGACCTCGGTAATTACTTACCGTGTTATTTTTATTACTTGCGACGACCCGGTACACTTGCCGGTGTCACAACAGGGAACTAGTTGTAGTTTTTCTTTTCTTTGAATAAAGCTCCTGAACAATTTGAGAAGCTCAGGAGCATTTGTGTGTTGAGTCGTTTGTTGGCAAGTTTGCTAGATTTTGATTGATGTTGCACAGATTGCTTGCATGATTGATATGTTATGATACCCACTAGGATGAAAAATTTTGTGATACCAATGTGAAATTGAAAACTTAACTTTGGGATTTTGCTATGATGACATGATGAATGTTAAGTTAGGTGTGATATGAATCACAAACTAGGGATATTATCTCTTTCAAACAATCTGCATAAATGTCCGGTGAGGTTTTGAGCCTCCAAGCATGTTTTAAAGCGTGGTGAAAATCACTTTCAAGTTGCACTTCCCTGGATTTGATTGAATCTCTTTTTGGTTTGCATGATTATATGTGTGTAGCAAATGATTTAGGCAGTTTCTTTGTAAATAGCTACTTGGCCTGAATAAAACAATTCCTAATGCATGTTCCCTAGTTAGCCCCTTTGAGCCTATTAGCCTATTAGTTCTTGATAACCTAAGGTTATAAGCCCAAAAATCTGGAAAACCATGTTAACCCGATCTTAGGATTAGGAGAGCATGTAATCTTAGAGTGGGTGCAAGAAACCAAAGTTTGGGGTGGCTGCAAGGTGTAATATGTTGTTGGGATTGAAAACGAAAAAAAAAAAAACATAAAAAATACAAAAATACAAAAATGCCAAAAAGAAATAAAAAGGGCTGTAGCCACCCAGAAGTGTAAAGAAAAAAAATAAAGGAAGGAACTTGAGTGAATTTCAAAGTGTAAGTATAGTTCATGCTCTCTTAGTTCCTAGGGTCTTCAGCTTAGTTCCTTTTGTATATCCTACCCTTAGCCAGGCCCCATTACAACCCATAAAAGACCTTCTGATGTTGCTTGCATGTTTGCTGTGGGAGCCATTTTGAGATGAAAAGCAAATTTTTGGGAAGGGTACTTGAAAAGTGAACTGAGTGCAAGTTGTTAGCCTGACATAAACTGAGTGACTGAGTGAACAAATAATGCCCTTGTGAGGAAGGCAGTTGTTTGGATTTGGTGATCTCCCTTTTGTGTGTGACTTAGATCCCCTGCTTAGATTTCTGATTGTTTTCATGATGAAACTCTCAAATGTTTAGAATAAATGAATGTGGGGATTGCTTTGTTTGAAAAGGGGGAAACAATGAAGAAAAACTGTTTTTGATGTATTGCTTGAATGTGTGCAATGTTGATTAAATCTTTTGAGCTTGCCAGGTCTTGAGTCTTTTTGTTTTTTGAGTCTTAGTTTGCTTGGGGACAAGCAAAGTTTAAGTTTGGGGTATTTTGATAAGCCTCTGGCTCATCTAGTTTTATAGCTAGTATGACCAGGGTTTTGTGCAAATTATATCGTATTTTCACCCAAATTAGATTAGATTGTCCTCAAGCAAGGTTTTGAGTCTCTAGAGTAGTTTTAAGTTAATTTAGCTAGTTTTAAGTCAAAATAATACACTTATGGTTATTCCTTACTTTCAGGTTAAGTAGAAGCTGAGAAAAATAAAGAACAGAGGTCTCGCCCCGCGAAGGACACGCTCGCCACACGACCCAGAAGCCTGACTGTTCCAAGAAATTGCTAAGTCTCTGGTTCGCCTCGCGAAGAAGGTCTCGCCCCGCGAATCTTGCAAACTTGAAAAAGTCAGAGACGATCACGGCTTGCCCGTGTTGAAGGTCATGGCCGTGAGAGTTTTGAAGTTGAAGAGTCTCGCCTCGTGATCATCCCTTCGCCTCGCGAATCTGGAAGTCAGAGAGCATCACGGTTAGGCCCTGATGGCCATAACGGGCGTAAGGAGAAAACTCTTCATATCCTCGCCTCGCGAGCGTCACTTCGCCTCGCGAGAATGCCAAAGGTTGCTGAATCTTCATAAAATTCGCCTCGCGAATGTGTGCTCGCCTCGCGAGCCATCTGAATTCTGAATTTGTATAAAAGGTTGTTCTGAACATTTTGTAAAAACTTTTGCTTCTCCAATTTTCTGATATACATTTTTCTCTGTGATTTCGTTGTTGACATGGAGAACTAAGTCCTAGGATTAGTCTACTGTTTGAGGATCCTATATACTTGAGGTTATGTAATCCCTATTTTAATTGCTTTTCCCTTTTCAATACCATATTTCATATTTCTGTTTGTTATTTCAGGAGTGTGTAATATTGTATTGATTTGTTTCAGTGATGTTAATTTCCTATATATAATCGCGTTTGTTAATTCGCGTGTGTTCATTCATGATCGTTTGATCATGAGAGCTTAATCCCGTTTGTTATTTCGGGAATAGGAATTTGCATCCATAGTAGCAATTACGTTGTTAGTTGTTATCAGAATCGAAAGGGGATTAGAATCTGCTTAGGGCTTGGGATTACATTAACCAAGGATAGTTGGGAATTCTTTGATGAGATTAATCGTTGTTTGATAATTGATAACCTCTTTTCAACTGCCTTGTTTTTGATTGCTCTGTTTTGTTTGTTTCTTATTTGCACTCCAATCCAAACCCCCCCCACAACTGATTTCTGTGAAAGGTAATATTCTCAGAGTCCTTGAGAGACGACGTCCGAGTTGTCGCACTAGACTACAGTTTTAAACCCGCTCGTCCTTTTTGGCGCGTGCGCGACAACGCGGTCAATAAACAATAGAAGAAGGAAACTATTTAAACTCCATCGGACGTAGGGTTACACATGCATCCTTTATGGGTGTGAACCAGAGTTCCCACTTCCTTGTTGCTTGGACATTATCGGGTGATCTTCCACTACAAAAAAGGCTGATTACCGACGAACAAAAGCCGTCGAAAATGCCTAAAAGCCGTCGGTAATGACGTATTTCCGATGGACCCAAATCCGTCGGTAATAAGCTCGTCGGAAACCGTTATCGACAGAATTGGGTAATCCGTAGTAGTTTGCGACGGAAATGTCTGTCGGTAACTCCCTCGAAGGGTTGGCCCATCACTGACGGAAAAGGCCGTCAGTAAGTTTATCGACGGGTTTTTTCGTTGATAAGAGGGAGCCCAGTTTACCGACAGAAATGTCCGTAGGTAAGGTTTTAATAATTACCGACGGATATTTCCGTCAGTAATCTCAATTTATTTTTTTAAATTAAAATTAATTAATTTTTTCCCTTATTTTAATTAATTTTTTTAGTTATTAATTATTACTTTTATATAAATTTATTTTATTTTATTTTAATTATTAATTTAAATTAAAATGCAACTAAAATTTAAAATTTAATTAAAATAAAATAAAATAAAAACATAAAACAAATACAATATCCATACAATAAATCCGTACAAAATAACTCTACAGCTACAAAACCCTACAACTATAAGTATCCTAATAACCCCCACAAGTTACAATTACATGATTAAAAGATAAAAAATTTCTGCAACATAGCCCTAAAATATAAAAAAGTTTATGCTTCAACATCATTTTCTTCTCAGTCCTGTCCTCAGAAATTCCAATGGATGCATCTCCTCCCTCACTTGAATTCCATGATGCATCGTGATTAATCCCAGATCACTAGTCTGCAAAGCAAAGTGAAAGGAATCTTTGCATCACCTCCTTCACTGGAATTCCTTGATGCATCATGTTGAAGCCCACGATCCTTTGGCCAAAGCAGAGTGAAAGGGATGACTGGGATGAAATAAAGCGAGGGAATCACATTATGTGATTTACACACCCTTATCACCCATGTTATGTGATTTACACAACCTCAGAAGTTTTTTGACCATTAAGACAGAGACCTTTAAGTCTAGGTATAGGAAGAAATAACAAAAGTCTCAGAGCCATTTTGTGAAGGAATAGAAAACGCACGAAATATAGAGGAAAAGAAGAGGCTGTATTATAAACTGATACAGAAGAATGGTACTTTATATAGAGAAGAGAGACTAGCTGATTTTCTTGAAAAATGATATATAAACTTAATGCTCATTAAGAGGATTAGGTTACAATGTGCACGGGTAAGGGACAATAGTCATGGGAAAGTAGCACAGCAGTCAAAGGAATGATTTTTGCATAACACTTTTAACGTCAGTTGTATTCAACAACTGACCTTAAAAGTGTTTTTAAATAAAAAATATTAATATTTAACGTCAGTTGTTTAATACAACTGACGTTAAACAACGACTTTTAACGTCAGTTGTTTAAGACAACTGACGTAAAATGTTGTTTTATTTTTGGTTTTTGATATTAATATTTAACGTTAAATATTAATATGTAACGTCAGTTGTTTAATACAACTGACGTTAAAAATGGCTTTTAACGTCAGGATTTTAAGACAACTGACGTAAAATGTTGTTTTATTGTTGGTTTTTGATTATAACGTTTACACCCGCGCGCCTTCTGCACTTCCCTCTGTACGTCTCTGTTCTTCTCTTTTCATCACGCTCACTCTCACTCTCAACTCTCACTCTCACTCTCACTCTCACTCTCACTCTCACTCTCACTCAGCCCTAATCGCGAGCTCATCTCCACCGCAACCACCGCGAGGGCTTCTTCGCCACCACCGTGAGGTACACTCTTAACCCCTAACTCTGTCTTTCCCGCTCATTCTTTGCATGCAATAACTTGACATCTCTCTTTTACCCATTCCCGCGCACTAACTCTCCTTATCCCTCTGCTCTCAGTAACCACATCGAACGTTGGCCACCACTCGAGCTCCCCTCCCCACCACCACGCGAGCACCTATTTCTGGTGAGTCTTTAGGGCACATTTTTTTATTTTTGGTTTTGAGTGTATGTTGAAACTGTAGTCTCAGTAGTTGAAACTTGAAACTGTTAGTTTGAGTTGTTTGGAATGTCTCTATTTTTGTTTTTGAGTGTATGTTGCTCTGCTGGTTGGTCTGTCACGGCCGTGATTCTCATCCGCCGGCCGTGATCGCCCGCCTATGATCGTGGTCTGGTTCGGTTCGTTGGCACGTTACGGTAGTGACCAGTGCTTGCCAATCTTCAAAAACTAGTTTTCAATCTCTCGTATTGTCCTTATATTGGATATATGTTTTGTATATCTACAGAACATATCTAGTTATGGATCGTAGTTGGATGGTTTGTAAGCGCACTAGTGCTGAGTATTTGAAGGGGGTGGGAGAATTTATAGAATTTGCTCAAAGGAATGTTCCTAATAGTAATGGAATGTTCTGTTGTCCTTGTGTCAAGTGTTTGAATACGAGGAAATGTACGGTGAAGGATATACGTAATCATTTGATTTGTGAAGGGATTTGCTTGAGTTATACAAGATGGATATGGCATGGTGATGTGTTAAGTAGTACAGCAAGTATCTCCCAAAGTGAGGACGTTGACGTTGATATGGAGGATGATCGAGTAGAGGACATGATCCGTGATATTGGACAAGAATCTTTTCATCGAGCTCATGTGTATGATAGGTTGTGCGGTGATGCGGATAAGCCTTTATATCCAGGGTGTACTACTCATACACGGTTGTCAACGATGCTAAAATTGGTTTGTGTGAAGGCGAGAAATGGTTGGACCGATAAAAGCTTCACGGAATTGCTTGAAGTGTTGAAAGACTTGCTTCCGGAGGACAACACATTACCTGACAGTAACTATGAGGCCAAGAAGGTATTGTGTCCGATGGGTATGGAGTATAAGAAGATACACGCATGCCCCAATGATTTCATATTGTACACCGGTGTTCATGAAGATAATCACGATTGCCCCAAATGTGGGTTATCACGATACAAAGTGAAGGGTGGTGATGATGATGATGATCTTGATGATGTGAGAAAAAAGGGTCCTCCTGCGAAGGTGTTGTGGTATCTTCCAATAATTCCAAGGTTCAAGCGATTATTTGCCAATGCGAAAGAGGCGAAGAATCTTAGATGGCATAATGATGAGAGGAAACGTGATGGAAATGATCGTCATCCTGCTGATTCTATGCAATTGAAGAATATTGATACTATGTTTCCGGATTTCGCCGATGAGCCAAAAAACCTAAGGCTTGGACTTGCTACGGATGGAATGAATCCTTATGGTAACATGAGTAGAATTCATAGTTCATGGCCTATTCTGTTGATAATTTACAACCTGCCCCCTTGGTTGTGCATGAAGGGCAAATACATGATGTTGTCTATGATGATTTCGGGCCCAAAGCAACCGGGAAATGACTTAGATGTTTATCTAAGTCCCTTGATTGAAGACTTGAAAACGCTGTGGGTGGAAGGTGTTGATGTAGTTGATGGTTGTTCTCATGAGACTTTCAAGCTTCGTGCCATGTTATTTTGCACCATCAACGACTTTCCAGTATACGGTAACTTGTCCGGGTACAGTGTCAAGGGGCATAAAGCATGCCCTATATGTGAAGAAGGCACATGCTACACTCAGTTACATCATCGAAAGAAGACGGTTTACCTTGGGCATCGGAGATTTCTTAGACGTGATCACCCATATCATAATATGAAAAAAGCTTTTAATGGATGCCAAGATACAGAAGAAGCTCCGGCGGCCTTAAATGGAGAGCAGGTTTATCAGAGGGTAAAGGGCATCGATGTTATATTCGGCAAGTCCAAAAAGAAAGGTAAAGCTGCTGAGAAAAACATATGGAAGAAGAGGTCGATATTCTTTGATCTTCCATACTGGCGCAAGCTTGATGTCAGACACTGCATTGATGTGATGCATGTGGAGAAAAATGTGTGTGATAGTGTGATCGGGACGCTTCTCAACATTCAGGGCAAGACAAAGGATGGTGTCAATTCTCGTCTCGACCTCGTTGCTATGGGTATACGAGAGCAATTAGCTCCAGTTGTTGAGGATGGTAAGCGGACTTATTTGCCGCCAGCATGTCATACTTTGTCAAAAAAAGAGAGACAAAGTTTCTGCGGGTGTCTTCAGGGCATCAAAGTTCCACATGGTTACTCTTCAAATATGAAGAGGCTTGTCTCTAGTGATCTTAAATTAGTTGGCTTAAAGTCTCATGATTGTCACATCTTGATGCAACAACTTCTGCCCGTTGCTATTCGTGGTATTGCTCCAAAAAATGTGAGACATGCCATTACTCGGTTGTGATCATTCTTCAATTCTATATGTAGCAAAGTCGTTGACCCCCGTATGTTGGATGATTTGGAAGTTGAGGCTGCTACAATCTTGTGCCAATTGGAGATGTATTTTCCTCCTTCCTTTTTCGACATAATGGTTCACTTAACTGTTCATTTGGTGAGGGAGATTAGATTATGTGGGTCGGTTTTTCTGAGATGGATGTACCCAGTTGAGCGCTACATGAAGATCTTGAAAGGGTACGTGAAGAATCCTCATCGTCCGGAAGCATCTATTGTTCAAAGGTATGTTGCAGAAGAAGCTATTGAGTTTTGTTCGGACTACCTTCATAACACGGATCCTATAGGGGTTCCTAAGCCTCGACATGATGATATCAGATGTCAAGGTAAGGGTACACATGGCTTAAGAATTAATATCAAGGGTCGGGAGGAAGTGCTTCAAGCACATTTGTATGTATTGAACAACATCGATTGTGTTCAGCCTTTCTTATTTGAACATAAAAGAAAAGTCAATCAAGAAAACCCTCGAATGAGCAAAAGGTGGTTGTTGAACAAGCATAACAAGACTTTCTTACCATGGTTCAAAGAAGAAATGCTTAAGGATGGTAGTACTGCTTCTGATGACGTAAGATGGCTAGCACGTGGGCCTAGCTTCAACGTCATATGTTGGAGCGGATACGACATCAATAACTTTTCCTTTTATACAAAGGAACAAGATAACAAAAGTACCATGTAAAATAGTGGGGTTATGATCGTGACCGAAGCAATGCACTTCTCTAGTGCAAAGGACACAAAACCCGTTAAAGCACCGACACCTTACTTTGGATATATTGAAGATATTTGGGTGCTCGATTACACTAAGCTTACGGTGCCGGTTTTTAAATGTAAGTGGGTTGATAGTAACGGTGGTGTACAAACTGACGAATTGGGGTTCACATTGGTAGACCTCAACAAGTTAGGTCATATAAATGAGCCTTTCATAATGGCTTCCCAAGCAAAACAAGTGTTCTACATCACTGATCCTTCTAACAAAAGGTTGTCCGTGGTTCTCCAAGGAAAAAGCATGTATAATGGTAGTGATGAAAATCAAGATTCAAATCTTGATATTCATGAGACTTCTTCTTTTTCAACAAACATGCCTACTATAATCGAGGAGACACAGGTGGACGATGTACATGCCACTCGTGATGATCATCACGAAGGGATATTGATATAGGTAGTTTAAACTTAGTATACATTTATTTTTATTTATACTTCTGTATTTATTTTGAGTTAACCTACGTTAATAAATATATATTGTTTCTGAACAGGTATACATACGGATCAGACGGATAGCCCACATGCATGGGAGGACACTGTGGGGCCTACGCAGGACCCGATCGCGCCTACGCCAAATTCTAGTGTAATTTACATGTTATATACTATCTTTAGTCCTTCTTTTTAATGTAAGTTTATAATGTTACAACCCTCTATTTTATCATTTTTTTTGTCCATACAGACATCACAGGCTCATAGGAAACGGGGTAGAGGAGCCACGACGTTGAAGAAACTAGAGAAGGCAGGCAAAGCGGATAGAAGCTTGAGGTGTCCTTCGATGCTAATCTAAATGCCCAGGGACCCCGTGCTAAAGAATTTAATAAGTGGGTGTTTCTACAAGTGAAGCAGCACGTAAGCATCAACTACAACCACTGGAATGATGTTCCACAGAACGTTAAGGATCAGATTTGGGAGGCTATCACGGTATTTTACCTTTACATTCGTTTGATTTACATTATTAGATAATTATCCGAGTTATAATCCATCCGGTTGTTATGTATTTATTGTGTAGGTTGCTTGGACTGTGCCAAATGACGAGGATCATCGTCATAAATGTATGAAAATGGCATCAAAGCGTTGGAGTGGGTTCAAGCATGATCTTACCAGGTACTATGTATCTGGGAAGAAGCGGCTTGATAAAATGTTCTCGGATTATCCCTGGATTGATCAGGATACTTGGGATATGTTTGCTAGGAGTCGACAGGATGCAGAATTTCAGGTTGGTTGATTAAGTTAATTTTGTATGCTTCTTATAGATCATTTAACTGTATTTAATTATGTGTTTTTGTTTTAATAGGCTAAGGCAGATAAGGGTCGGCAGAATCAGGCGAAGAACGTCCACCGCCACACCATGTATCAGGGTGGGTACCAGACTCGGATCGAGCGGATGATGGCGGATAGGCTGAGGGTGCAGCAGGAAGAGCATTCTGCTAGGATTGAAAGAGGAGAGGTGCCTGAGGGCACACCATTAAGTCCTCCGTCGGACATCGACCGCGAGGATGTCTGGTTAGCCGGCCGCATGACAAAGACGGGATCCTTTAAAGTTGATGCCACTCGCGAAGTGGTAGATAAGATTGTAAGTAAATAATTAACTTTATTTCAATTGATATTTGTATAGATATTTTTAACACTTTTCACTTGCACGTTTTTTCATTTTTTCAATGTAGATGGATCTTAAAGCACAATCCTCCCAGGGCTCATTCGTCCCTTCTGGACGGCGGGACGTCTTGATGACTGTTCTAGGCAAGAAAGACCATCCTGGTCGGGTTATCGGTGTTCCTGGGAACATGACCATCAAAGAATATTATGGCAAGTCTGCTTCACGAAAGCAGGTGGTCGATGAAGCATCAATTTTGGATGACATTACTCAGCAGCTCATCTCCAACCCTGTTGTTACAACATATCTGATGCAAAGCTTATTATCCAACCCAGAATTCAAGCAGGCGCTTGCCAGAGAGCTTTCCTCCGTCGGTTCAGGACACCGCAGGGCATGCCAACCCTTCACATGTGAGCACAAAAGAGAGTAATAGTAGGGCACATGTGGAGGATGATGAGTTGGCAGCTAGGGAGCGGGAGTTGGAAGTCCAACTCCATGAGCTTGAGCGTGAGTTGGAAATGAAAAGGCGTGAGCTTGAGTTGGACTTCAAACGACGTGAGCTCGAAATGTTAACAAAGGTATGTATTCATTATTAATGTCCAAATTAGTCAAATAATTACTTGTGTTTTTTATAATTATCAACAACTTATCTATTTTATTTTTCCTAAACTGAAGGCCAAGTCGACGTCGGTGTCGCTGTCACCTCTCACTCGTTTGTTTTCACTTGGTGAGGATTATGCGTTTGAGGTTTTTGAATGTCCATTGGAGCACGATGGATGGGTGGCACGCCCAGATCAACAAAGGATATTTAACTTCTGTGGTGACGATCTCGGGACCGCCTGCAGAAATAACGTCTGGATGGCCAGCACGGTTTTGAGTCTCTGGTGCACGTAAGTTAATTTTAATTTTACAACTTATTTATTTTTGGTATTTTTCCATTTAATAATTTATTTTAATTTCAATATATATGTTATGTAATTAACATCCACACCTTTTCATATCTTAGGTATCTTCATCGTCTTCAGCTTGATAAGGGCGTTGCATCAGTTTACGGCTTCTTAGATCCGGCAATCCTTGTGCCCGAATTCTTTCCTGTCGATGCATTTAGTAAATACATAGGGAGCTTGTTGGGAGACAATCAGAAAGAATTATATACGGCTCCCTACTGTATGAAAAACCATTGGCAGTTGTTAATACTTCACCCGTCTAGGCATGCTGTCATATTCTTATGCTCTCTCCACCAAAAGCCGCCACAGGTGGTGGTGGAAGCTGTAAATAAGTAAGTAACTAATCTTAAATTTAATTTAAGTTTTAATATCAGTTGTTTTTAGTTTATTACACCCATGATATATGAATTTGTTAATTGACATGATTATTTGTTTATGATAGCGCGCTGAAGGCGAGTAGCATAAGTTGCGCGCCAACGGGAGAAGTAGGACTTCTAGGGATAAAGCAAATCCTGAATGGACCTACCTCAAGGTTTGGCAGTTTATTTATCAAATCATTAATATTATAATTACTAATTTATATGTATATTCAACTGACATTGAAATTAATTTTGTTTGTAGTCTCGATTTCAAATTGACGGGTGGTCGTGCGGCTATTATGTGATGCTTCATATGCTGAACATACTCTCCGCATCTATTACGGATGGATGGAATAAGGTAATACTTAAACAACTTGTTAAATTATATATTACAGTTTTGAAGATGACTTGCGTTAATGTTATTGTTATTATTTGAACGTGTGTAGGCATTTGATGACCAATCGCCTCTTCACGAAGATGACTTTAGAGACTTGAGGATGCGCTTTGCTGAATTCTTCTTCAAGTATGCAGCTGAAAAAGGAATTGACAATATACCTCCGCAATACTTAGATGAATAGTTTTTTTGTTAGACTTTAGAAACTAATTAATAACATATATATATATATATATATATATATATATATATATATATATATCCTTAGATTGGTAGTTTTGTTTTTAGACATTAGAGACTAAAATTAATATATATATACTTGTAGATAGTTGTGTTTGCAATTCTGTAATGTGTGTGATATTCTGTGTGTTACTGTGATATTTACTGAATGCAGGAATAGCTGAGGGGAGTGATATTTTAAAACTCAATTTTTTTTAAATAAAAAATATTAACGTCAGTTGTATCAAACAACTGACGTTAATAGTATTTTATAAAATAATACAGTACACTATTAACGTCAGTTGTAATAAACACCTGACGTTAAATTTAAAACCTTTAACGTCAGTTCTTTACCACAACTGACGTTAGTTTTAACAAGATTAATGTCAGTTGTGTTAAAGAACTGACGTTAATGGTTAATATTATTAACGTCAGTTGTTTAAACAACTGACGTTAGAATATTAACTTTTAACGTCAGCTGTATTTATGTCAGACAATATTCTGACATAAAAAATCAATTTTAACTGACGTAAAAAGCAATTATTGCACTAGTCTCCATCAACACACTAGTAACCAATCGAGCATCACTTGCCATGGCATCATTGAAAAGGTGGTTAAATTTTGGCTCATGGCCAGCATCATCCCAAAACATCATCCCATGCCTCGTTTCAAACGGTGTAGAATCATTATTTCTTAACCAATTAGACAATTGATACCATGGCTTTGTCAAAACTGGATCAAGCATGGCATGCAAGAAAGGTGTCACGCTCAAGGGATGATCCTTAAGCAATAGGATAGATGCATCAGTCAACATGTACTCCACTTCTAACTCATTTTCGGTGACATTTTGTTGAGAGAAGAAGTTGGAATGGATCAAGATTCGCATCAAGCGATAGATGTAACATGTCTTGGATGGGTGGATTGGTAGTGAAGCAATGAGTTGTGAGAGTGGCATGGGTTTGCCATAGTTGTGTATGATATCTGGTATGCCTAAGTCAACTGCACATTTAAGGGACATGGAGTTTATGAAGCTGAAAATGTGATTCCATATGTGGGATTGAGCTTGAAGTAGTTTTGCATCATGGTCTCCACTTTGAGATCCCATAATTTTGCTGCCTGAACTACTACTACCTAGATTTGTAGTATGGAACCTCACATTATAAGGGTAATTTATAAGGCAAAAAGGTGTTAATTTGCTACTGCCTTTATTTTTTAATTTTGTTTATGCCATTTTTAACATATGATATAAGAAATAAGAAATCTCAACCAACAACCAATTATAAATTCTTTTTTCTTTATGGTGCTCTACTCAACCAATAACTTCTATTCAGAAATAATCATGACTATGACATAGGGGTGGCAAATGGATGGATTGGATAAATTTTTATGCGGATTATAATGGATGGATTGAAAACAATCCATTAATCCATTATGATCCATTAAAAATTCATTAAAAAAGATCCAATCCATTTAATAAAATCCATCCAATCCATCCATTAACAATTTTTTTACGGATGAATATCCAATCCATCCATAAAAATTATTTTAAATTTTATTACTTTTAAAATATTCTCTCCTCTCTCTCCCATCTCCTCTCTCCAAGTATATATGGGGAGATAATTAACAAGTATATATGGTTATATTCCATGTATGACGATATGCGAGGTTATTCAATTACGTAAGTATACAAAAGAATGACATGGATAAGTTAATTAATAATATAAAATGTTGAACAAGGCATAACCATTGGAAATATAAATTGTGGCATTCAGTTTGTGCTTGGAACGGGAATTTAATTTCCTAATAATAGGTATTATTTATTCAATATCAGTATCTCATCAAATTCCTAACACTTATTTTTTTTTTTATTGGCTATGAGCCTTTAGTGTTGGAACTACAATGAACGTTACTCTCATGGCCTTCCCAGCGCAATGTTGATACCATGAAGTTATGAACTTTGCAGAGGAAGAGAGTGATAGTTAGTTTTAAGAGAGAGAGAGGGGGGAGGGTTAAAAGTCATAAAATTATCTAATTTGTAATAATTTTTTAAAAATTATTGATGATTTGATTTTAGTTTTTTTTTGTGAAAATTGAAAAATGATTTAAAAAAAAATGGTTTTAGAATGGATAAAAAATGATCCATTACTTTTTTTTTATGTTAATCCAATGGATTTCAAAAAAAGATGAATGGATGATTAACCATCCATTAAAAAAAAAATCAAATCAAATCCAATCCAATCCAATCCAATCCTATCCATCTTTTTTCTTTTTTATAAATGGATGGATTGGATGGATTTTCTCATAGATGGATTGGATGGATGATGGATTGATGGATCATTTTGCCACCCCTACTTTATATAATATATACTGCACAACCAACTTTCAAGTTTCACCGCAAAAATCTTATCAAATGAGAAGGTTATCTGTATGATTGTGTGTTTCATGAGTTATTGTGATGTATGTGTGGTGATGGTTCTGTGGCCAAATGAAACAATGAATACAGCTGTGCTAAACGGACACGGAAAAACGGACATAATACGCGACACTGCTACAGTAGCGCACTGTAGCGCTACTGTAGCAGCAATTTTTTTTTTTTTTTTAAATTTTGACTTTTTTTTTTTTAAAAAATTTATTTCTAAAAAAACACATTCACCAAATAATGAACTGAATTCACCAGATATTTGTACATGATTCACCATATATTTGCACATACTTAACCAAAATTTATTTCTCAAAAAAACCCATTCACCAGATAATGAACTGAATTCACCAGATATTTGTACATGATTCACCAGATATTTGCACATACTTAACCAAAAAATTTATTTCTCAAAAAAACCCATTCACCAGATAATGAACTGAATTCACCAGATATTTGTACATAATTCACCAGATATTTACACATACTTAACCAAAAAATTTATTTCTCAAAAAAACCTATTCACCAGATAATGAACTGAATTCACCAGATATTTATACCGGGTTCACCAGATATTTGCACATAATTAACCAAAAAAAATATTTCTCAAAAAAACTCATTCACCAGATAATGAACCGAATTCACCAGATATTTGTACCCGATTCACCAGATATTTACACATACTTAATCAAAAAATTTATTTATAAAAAAAAACTCATTCACCAAATAATGAACTGAATTCACCAGATATTTATACTCGATTCACCAGATATTTGCACATACTTAATCAAAAAAAATATTTCTCAAAAAAACTCATTCACCAGATAATGAACTGAATTCACCAAATATTTGTACCCGGTTCACCAGATATTGACACATACTTAATCAAAAAATTTATTTACAAAAAAATTTAAATTTTTAAAAAAAAACTGTGAACAGATCAGATAAATCAGCTATGACAAACATGCAAGACTGTTTATACGTTATGCATCGTATGTTATCCGAAATTGTGCGTCTATTTAGCATTTTTGCAATGAATAAGAGAGAGTGAAACCGGGTTGAAGTGGGGACCGTACGTGTGGGGTCTGTTTTGAGGCTTACTACACATTCAAATTGATGTTAAAGTCCAAGTCTTGTAATTGAACAAAGAATCTGGATTGTTAGATGACAAAATAGTATGAGAACACAGCTTTTCTCCTTTTCCATTTCTACCGTATGTGCAGCGGAGCTATGACCCAGGGTCAATCCTTGCCCCCACTACATCAAAAAAAGAGTTTTAATAGCCTTTTATTTTTTGATCTTTAGTGGCGCTTACAACAGCTATCTATTCACCCGCTACTGAAGCAGGAAAAAAAGATAGCATTTTTGAAGCGTTATTAAAAGTAAAGAATAGGCGGCGCTTCTTTGAACTTGTAAACCCATAACCCAAATTTTGCCTTGCCCGGTCATCGTTCATGCACCGCCGACAAGGCCATCGTCGGAGAGCAAGGTCGTCGTCGAGCCGCCCAAACCAGGTTCTGCGTTGCCTAGTCGTCGTTCATGCACCGCCGATAGCATGGTCGTTTGTGAGGGAGGAGCAAAGGGACCGAATCTCTCACAAACCAGGAGAAAGGGAGTGTTGAGGGAGATGAGTGATTTGTGAGGAATTGAAAATGGATCGAGAATAAAGGGAAATGGACCAGGAGAAGCTTTTAGATTTAATTTGTGTATCAATTTTTTATTTGTGTTTCTGTTTTGTATTTGTGTCTTATTTGTATCTCATTTTTTATTTATTTATTTGTGTCCCAGCTTCGATTGAGAAGAAAAAAAAAGTAAATAATTGTTGGCAACTTTTTACAACCATTGGAGTGGGTGCAAAAGATATAATAGTAAGACTCACTATAAATAATGCTCCAATTCAAATCATTTTGCACACAATTTCTCAATCCACAATTCTATTTTTTGTTGCTATCAAATGGATCCCAATCAGTATAACTTGCAATCTTACATAAATTTTTTGCAAAACCAATCACCCCATATCATTGATAATTCTCAAAATCCTTGGTATTTTATGTATCCACTACCACCAACCAATCCCACCATGTGGTATAGGCCTCCAATGTGTACCCACGGCGGTGTGGAGTCCCTTCACAATGAACCTGTAATACCAGTCGGGTATCTGTCTAAGGCTCAAGTGCCACAATTCTCCACTCAAATCGGCCTAGAAAATATTAAGCTCAATGAAGGAGGGGGCATCCTACTAAAAAGAAAAAGAAAAAGAAAAAACTCATGTCAGGTTCTCAGTGGAAAAGGACACGCCTCTTATTCAATCATGGCTAAACATTTCAAAGGATGCAATTGTCGGAGTCTTCCAAAAACCTGAAGGTTTTTGGTTAAGAATCAGAGACAATCATAAAGACAACCACGGGAAGTTTCCAGAGAGGAAGCAGATCAACTAAAATCAAAATGACATCAGTTGAATAGTGTGGTTCAGAAGTTTGTTGGCTGCTACAAACAAGCTGTTCGTCAGAAGTGCACTATCGTATTTCGTATATTCATACAGAGTGCTTACTGACAGTGTGGATGACTATGTTCGAATCGGAGAAAGCACTGTAGTGGATTGCTTAGAGAGATTTTTAACGGACATGTATGCAGTATTTGGGGCTAACTACGCCTACCAATGAAGACATTGAACATCTACTACAAATTGGGGAGGCATGTGGCTTTCCGGGTATGTTAGGTTCCATTGATTATAAGCACTAGGAATGGAAAATTGTCCATTCACGTGGAAAGGTCATGATCATGCTTGAAGCAGTGGCATCACAAGACTTGTGGATTTGGCATGCATTTTTTGGCATTGTGGGTTCAAACAATGACATTAACATGTTAAACGCATCCTATGTGCTTGACGATGTTTTGGATGGACAAGCTTCCATGATGTAATACACGGTGAGTAGAACCCCCATATAATATGGAACATTATCTAGCAAATGGTATTTATCCCGAGTGAGCTACATTTGTCAAGACCATCCCAATGTCGCAAGGAGAAAAGAGAGTTATTTGCCCAACGACAAAAACCAACAAGAAAGGATGTGAAACATGCATTTGGAGTGCTTCGATTCCGATTGTACGTGGTCTGGTGTGTGCTTGGCATGTGAATACAATGAAGCATATAATTTATGTCAACGCTTATTTCCAGTGATTCCAAGCAGAAACATTTCCAAAGCTATTGAAATTATAATTGTGTCCCACATTGTTAAGTTGCACGCCCTCATCCTTTGAGCTAACTTTTGGGAGTGAGATCCAAGCACATTTAACAGAGGCAAAGATAAACAATAGAAGAAGGAAACTATTTAAACTCCATCGGACGTAGGGTTACACATGCATCCTTTATGGGTGTGAACCAAAGTTCCCACTTCCTTGTTGCTTGGACATTATCGGGTGATCTTCCACTACAAAAAAGGCTGATTACCGACGAACAAAAGCCGTCGAAAATACCTAAAAGCGGTCGGTAATGACGTATTTCCGATGGACCCAAATCCGCCGGTAATAAGTTCGTCGGAAACCGTTACCGACAGAATTGGGTAATCCGTCGGTAGTTTGCGACGGAAATGTCTGTCGGTAACTCCCTCGAAGGGTTGGCCCATCACTGACGGAAAAGGCCATCAGTAAGTTTATCGACGGTTTTTTTCGTTGATAAGAGGGAGCCCAGTTTACCGATAGAAATGTCCGTAGGTAAGGTTTTAATAATTACCGACGGACATTTCCGTCAGTAATCTCAATTTATTTTTTTAAAATTAAAATTAATTTATTTTTTCCTTTATTCTAATTAAATTTTTTAGTTATTAATTATTACTTTTATATAAATTTATTTTATTTTATTTTAATTATTAATTTAAATTAAAATTAAAATGCAACTAAAATTTAAAATTTAATTAAAATAAAATAAAATAAAAACATAAAACAAATACAATATCCATACAATAAATCCGTACAAAATAACTCTACAGCTACAAAACCCTACAACTATAACTATCCTAATAACCCCCATCATAACATATAATAATTACCATCATCCTGGCGGGGGGAGAGATCCGGCGTAAGATGACCATCGGGCTGCGACTGAGATGACTCACCGGCATCCTACTGCTGCCTAGGTGCCTCGATAGTAGTAGAGGGCTGGTGGGTCTGGAGGACCCCCTGCAGAGCGGTGCGCCTCTCAGGTGGAAATAATGTAATATACGGGAACGTTTAACGTCAGTTGACCATATGTTTGACGTTAAAAATGAGGCGGTGACAGTTTTGTAAATATAAAATCACTATTTGCGTTAGTTATGTAAAGAACTGACGTTAAAAGTGATGTTAACACTTTTAACGTCAGTTGTTTATACGACTGACGTTAAATGTGTGATTTTTACGGCAGTTAAATAAATAACTGACGTAAATAATTATGAAACTCATTCCTTTCTTTGTCACCTCCCTGTTGTCACTCTTAACGCAGATCACTCCATATAGTGCAGTTTATTTCTAAACCTTTTTTTTAAACAAGTTTATTTTTAATGATAATTAATTAGCTTGAATTAGTAAACAAATTCTTGTGCAAATTAAAATAAATAAACACTTAACATAAAACAAGTTATATGTATAATCAAATCGTATCTCGTTGAAGCGATTCATAAGTTACAATTACATGATTAAAAGATAAAAAATTTCCGCAACATAGCACTAAAATATAAAAAAGTTTCTGCTTCAACATCATTTTCTTCTCAGTCCTATCCTCAGAAACTCCAATGGATGCATCTCCTCCCTTACTTGAAGTCCTTGATACTCCATCCGAATCCACAGTCACTTTGGAGCCAAAGCAGAGTGAAGGGTGCACTCGATCTGTTTCAGCAATGGTCTTGGAACAGTCACTTGGTTCCAAAGCTGAGGTTTTGGAGCTGTAGCAGCTGATTCTCCGGAAGGATGATAAAGTGAGCAACTCACATTATGTAATTTACAAACCTTATCACCCATGTTATGTGACTTACACAACCTCAGAAGTTGTTTGACCATTAAGACAAAGATCTTTGAGTCTAGGAATAGGAAGAAAGAATGATGAAGTTAATCTCCATGGCATAGCCATATTGTGAAGCAGAAAAATAAAAGGAAGGAAGGAAGCTATTTATAGGAGCAGGGGATGAAGTTCCTAGGTGTCGTAAGTTGCTAAAAAATTAAGTTGATCATTAAGAACATTAGGTTCCAAGGCTCATTGGGAGTTGGCAGTCATATATTATAAACGTGCAGAATAGAAAACGCACGAAGGAATTGGAAGAAATAGACCTTTAATTCTAGGTATAAACTGAATGCTCATAAAGAGGATTATAGGTTACAATGTGCATGGGTAAGTAGCACAGCAGTCATGGGTAAGTAGCAGAGTAGTCAAAGGAATGAATGTTTTTGCAGAAACTTATACACTTTTAACGTCAGTTGTTGAATAAAACTGACGTTAAAAGTGTTTTTAAAATAAAAAATATTTATTTTTAACGTTAGTTGTTTATACAACTCACGTTAAAAGTGTGATTTTTACTTCAGTTAAATAAATAGCTGACGTAAATAATCCTATATCCCTATCTAAAATGCCCTGTTGTCACTCTTAACACAGGTCAATCCACATATATAGTGCAGTTTATTTCTAAACTTTTTTTTTAAACAAGTTTATTTTTAATCTTAATTAATTAGCTTGAGTTAGTAAACAAATTCTTGTGCAAATTAAGATAAATAAACACTTAACATAAAACAAGTTATATATGTATAATCAAATCGTATCTCATTGAAGCGATTCATAAGTTACAATTACATGATTAAAAGATAAAAAATTTCTGCAACATAGCCCTAAAATATAAAAAAGTTTATGCTTCAACATCATTTTCTTCTCAGTCCTGTCCTCAGAAATTCCAATGGATGCATCTCCCCCCTCACCTGAATTCCATGATGCATCGTGATTAATCCACAGTCACTAGCTGCGAAAGCAAAGTGAAAGGGATCTTTGCATCACCTCCTTCACTGGAATTCCTTGATGCATCATGTTGAAGCCACAGTCACTGGCAGCCAAAGCAGAGTGAAAGGGATGACTGGGATGAAATAAAGTGAGGGAATCACATTATGTGATTTACACACCCTTATCACCCATGTTATGTGATTTACACAACCTCAGAAGTTTTTTGACCATTAAGACAGAGACCTTTAAGTCTAGGTATATGAAGAAATAACAAAAGTCTCGGAGCCATTTTGTGAAGAAATAGAAAACGCACGAAATATAGAGGAAAAGAAGAGGCTGTATTACAGGCTGATACAGAAGAATGGTACTTTATATAGAGAAGAGAGACTAGCTGATTTTCTTGAAAACTGATATATACACTTAATGCTCATTAAGAGGATTAGGTTACAATGTGCACGGGTAAGGCACAATAGTCATGGGTAAGTAGCACAGCAGTCAAAGGAATGATTTTTGCATAACACTTTTAATGTCAGTTGTATTCAACAATTGACGTTAAAAGTGTTTTTAAATAAAAAATATTAATATTTAACGTCAGTTGTTTAATACAACTGACATTAAACAACGACTTTTAACGTCAGTTGTTTAAGACAACTGACGTAAAATGTTGTTTTATTTTTGGTTTTTGATATTAATATTTAACGTTAAATATTAATATGTAACGTCAGTTGTTTAATACCACTGACGTTAAAAATGACTTTTAACGTCAGGTTTTTAAGACAACTGACGTAAAATGTTGTTTTACTTTTGGTTTTTGATTATAACGTTTACACCCGCGCGCCTTCTGCACTTCCCTCTGTACGTCTCTGTTCTTCTCTTTTCATCATGCTCTCTCTCACTCTCAACTCTCACTCTCACTCTCACTCTCACTCTGCCCTAATCGCGAGCTCATCTCCACCGCAACCACCGCGAGGGCTTCTTCGCCACCATAATGACACTCGTGAGTTCCCTATATGACTCACCCTTATGAGTCATCATGGATGACTTATTGTCTTCATCCATTGGGTGTTGGATTTTGTCTCTGCACGTTCGTTCTCGACTCTGTCGATTACCCGATTTAGGTTTTTACGCCCGAATCAAGTCTAATAACCTATTTATTTTGAAAATTTTCAAAATAAGCTATATCGTTGGAAATGAGATATAAAATTTATTTATTTTGTTCTCGGGTCGACATTAGGTTTTCTGATCAGTAAAATCTTAAGTTCAGTGAGAATACAGACCGGACTCTGTCTGAATTCTCAGCTCTCAAGCTTCTTAGTGCTATAACAATGAAAATGCTTTGGAACTAGGATCTCGCACTAGTTGAAATTAGATCAGAATAGATAACAGCCTTAATGCTTATCATTAGGAACAAATGCCCCATTTCCTCTCATTGGTCATCCATTACGAACTGTCCACTAGTGTCATGAGCATAAACCTGAGTGTGAGTGACAAATACAGAGAAAGAAAGGGTTCTTAGATCAAAACTTTCTTCCTCCAGCACAAGTTAAAGATTCATATAACTGTTTAAAATGAATTGTAGTTGCATGTCGTCTGTTAATGATACTATTTTCGTCCATTCAAAAATATTACCAACAGAGCCACAATAAGAGCATGGTCAATAGTTCCAGGAAAGATTGTTAGGCGAAATTTATCCCTACTGACGTATAGTTGGTGAAGCTTGTACATCAGGCTAGTCTGCACAAAGTATATATCAGAATCAATCTATGATCCACTGCAATGTAATCCACTTCCTAGATTACAATAGTCTAGAATGCAGACATTTTTTTTTCTATATTAAGAATCAGTCATGAGATACACATCTATTTTAATTTCCAAAGTTGTTTCCAGGTGTATATAATATAATTATAGAATGGCACTAGAGACATACAACATCACTCCTCTATCATTATATACAAAACTCAACTTTCAAATCATGAGCAAAATTCTTTAAACTAGTCAAATCCAGGTTACTTAGAGACATAGTTAGATTCGTATCTTCTTAATAATGTATCTACTATAGGGTTGGGCTAAGGTGCACCACCCATATTTTGCGTCACCTACTACACCATCTATTTGTGGTAAATTTTGGACCAATCAAAATGCCACATGTGTTTGGTCAAAATTTCAAACTTTCTAGTTGTATTTCTATTATAGTCAAATATATGAATACAATATATTATAGTATAGTATATGTACTCTTTGTATTCGCAAATTTAATCCATATTAAAATAATGTTTTTCGATTAAAAAAACTGATTATATTGCAAAATAATATTTTAATATGAATTAAAATAATGTTCGTTGTCAATAATATTTTGCAATATAATCAGTTTTTTTAATAAAAAAATATTATTTTAATATGAGTTAAATTTGCAAATACAAAAAATACATATATTATATTACAATATACTGTATTCATATAATTTGACTACAGTATAATACAGCTAGAAATTTTAAAATTTTGACCAACCTATGTGGTAATTTGATTGGTCCAAAATTTGCCACATGGATGACATATGTGTCTATATATATATATATATATATATATATATATATATATATAAGAGGAAGGCTGGGTATGTATGTGTGTGTGTGTATATATATATATATATATATATATATATATATATATTTATATATTTATTTATTTGATGGTATTAAACTATTAATCAAGAACCAACATGTAGTTGGTCCAAGTGGTGAGGGACTTGGACACCGTAAGCAAGTGGTTAGGGGTTCGAATCTTGGTTCTTATGTATGGAGAAAATCTAGTTGGGAGGGGAGAACCCACCTTGTGTGCCCAACAGGTTCCCCGATAGAGATTAGTCACTGCTAAGGGTAGTGGATACTTCGTACCTATATTATGGTTAAAAAAAAGCTATTAATTAAGAAATCTACAAAAATAAGTTTTTATTAAAAATTTAAAGATAATATTTTTCAAAAAACAAGATAATATTTTTCAAATTTTTTAAATACATCATTTGCAATTATAGGATAGTGGAATTTACATATTGCCTACCAACATGGGAGATCTAGGAATCGAACCCAAGTCATAGCTAGTGTGAGAGGAATGCTTGACCAGATGTACCAACCCTTTTGGCATCAATACACTCTTTTAACACTTTGTTTATCACATTAATTTTAGAATTTAATCATTTAATGAACTATTTTCAGAGAAAATTATGATAAACACAATTTTAATGGCATAACCATTTATGATTATTGATATTATAAAAAAAATTATACTACAAGTTTTTGGTAGAAAATTATACTACTAGTACTATCTATTAAAGTACTTATTTTTATGAGTTTAATTGATATACAGTGTCAGTGTAAAAGTTTTTTACATTGTCAACCAATAATAAATTGCCACGTTATTGAAAATCTTTGACTCTTATCCAAATCACCATAAAAGTCATTAATACCTTGATTTGTGATTGGTTGACAGTGTAAAAGGTTTTATACTGAAAGTGCATACCAATTAAACTCTATTTTTATTAGTAGGTAAAATTCATTTGAAATAAATCTCATATAAAATTCAGTGTACAACACATGAGTGCTTTTATATGTAGAAAAAAAAAAGTTATAAAATAAAAAAATATATATGAAAATATTTAAAATTAGAAATAATAAATGCACTGCTTCAAAAAAAATTACATAATTAATCTAAGTAAAGTCTAAAAATACATATTAAAGGAAAAATAATTAAATTTAGAAATAATGTATGCATAATTATTTTAAAAAATTAAATTGAAGCATTAAAAGAATGAAATTTTGTCTGGTACATATTAAAAGAATGAAATTAAGAACATATATGAAATTGAATTTGATAGTTATAATAATCAATTAATATATATGAAAAAAGTATTTAATTACAATGCATTAAAAAATAACACATTAAGAAAATTATGCTTGAAGTAAATGAAGCCGTATATATTTGAGAAGAAAGTATTTTTAAAAAGAGTTTAATTACTATGTAAAATGTATTATCTGTAAAGTTTTTTACACTTTCAATCAATCACAAATCAAAACAAAAAATCAATCAAAATCATAATATAAGTAATTTTTTTATGAATAATATAAGTGATTTTTAAAGTGGTTGGGATAAGATTCAAATATTTATGATGTGACAATTTATGATTAGCTAACAATATATACCAATTAAATCCATTTGAAAAACGACCCCACCTAGTGGGATAAGGCTTGGTTTTTGTTGTTGTTGTTTGCTTTGTTTTTAATTTACTGTTTTCATTAATAATAATAAAAATATTATTATTTTTATTTTGATTCCTATTACAAATATCTATAAAAAACAATGAAAACATTCGAAAAAAGTATATTTTTAATGCAAAAGAGTTAATGAAACAAGCTGATATACTCTTTCTAAACAATAAATAAGAGTATACTAACAGTCCCATTCAAAATAAGCTACTTAATATGATTTTGTCCATGAATAATTTTAGTCAAGTTGCCTGGAGACATTGGGTGGCTATTGGGAAAAAACTCGAGTCACACATTGACTAGAGATAGTGTCTAATAAGAACTTATAAATAATGGATAATCCTCGTCCCATGAGCTAGCTTTTGGGATTGAGTTAGGCCCAAAATCTAATATGGTATCAGAGCTATCATGGATCCAATGTTGGGCCACCCAGGCCACCATGTTACCAAGCCCAATAGTGTTGGGTGTGAGGGGCGTATTGGGAAAAAACTCAAGTCCCACATTGACTAAAGATAATGTATAATAAAAGCTTATAAGTTATAGAGGGCAATCCTCATCTCATGAGCTAGCTTTTGGGATTCAGTTAGGCCCAAGATCTAATAGTGACCAATCTAATAGTGGCCCATAGAAGTGGCATGTCATTGTCGTTAAAATGCTATGTTTGAATTGATGAAATAAAATGGAATGAAAAATAATGAAATGAAGCGAAAAAGGAAAGAATGGAATGAATATTCCATTCTATTGTTTGAATATTTTATAATGGAATAAAACAAAGTTATCCTTCCATGGTTTAGAAAGTAGACATAGTGAAATGAGTTATAATTTTTAAATTATTATATATGTTATATAATAAAACCAAATACATATATTATATTATAAAATATAAAAGACACATCCTTAACATAAAAATTTAAATCATTAAAAATGAAGGGATAATTGTCCACGACTTCTAATTTCCTAACATTGTTTAATCCAATTTTGTGGAGAAACTAGGAGTCAGAAATTAGAAATGAATCAAGTGCATTCATTGATTGAATCAAGTCTGTTACAAGGTCTCTTATATACAAGTATGATGAAGCTACAATCAACAAGTTGCATAACTGAATCCTAACTGTAAGCTAACTGAATCCTAACTGTGTCAACTGACTTTAACAGCTGGATTAACTAACTCTAACACCCCCCGCAAGCTGCAGGGTGAATATTGAGCACACCCAGCTTGGACAGTAAGTGATTAAACTGCTGAGGGTCAAGAGCTTTAGTAAAGAAGTCTGCTAGCTGCATTGCTGAAGTCACAGGCAACAAATGAAACAGTTTGGCCTGCAATTTTTCACGTACAATATGGCAATCAATGTCAATGTGTTTAGTGCGCTCATGGAAACTAGAATTAGAGGCTATGTGACGTGCGGATTGACTATCGCAGTAGAGCAAAGCTGGAGTTTTGAAGGAGATAGACAAATCACAAAGAAGATATGTGAGCCATTGAAGTTCACAAGTGGTGGCTCCAAGGGCTCGATATTCGGCCTCAGAGGAAGATATAGAAATGGTGGTTTGTTTCTTAGATTTCCATGAAACAAGTGAGTCGCCAAGGAAGACACAAAAGCCACTGATGGATCGTCTAGTATCCGGGCATGTAGCCCAATCGGAGTCACTAAAAGCCTTCAGTTGTATTGGAGATGCAGCAGAGAAGAAAATTCCTTGCCCCGGGCATCCTTTAATGTAGCGCAATATCCTGATGGCTGCATGATGGTGTTCAGTAGATGGGTTGGACATGAATTGACTCAAGTGTTGGACAGCATAACATATATTTGGCCTTGTTGTGGTCAAATAAAGGAGCCTGCCCACAAGTCTCCTATAAGCCGAGGGGTCAGGAAATGGAGGTGTTGTGTCTGAATATTTTTGATGAGCTTTAAGCATAGGAGTGGAACTTGGTTTTGCTGCAAGAAGACCAACATCGGAGAGGATGTCTAGAGCATATTTTCGTTGACAAAGATGTATCCCTTTGTGTGATCTGGACACTTCAAGGCCGAGAAAATATTTAAGAGATCTAAGGTCTTTGATTTTGAAACTGTCATCAAGGAACTTCTTGACATAGTTGATCTCACAGATGCTTGTCCCTGTTAGAATGACATCATCCACGTAAATCAAGAGTGCTGTGAATGAAGCATTGGTCTTCTTGGTGAAGAGGGAGTGATCAGATGGTGATTGTGCAAAACCAAGAGAAAGTAAGGCTGAAGATAGTTTGGCAAACCATTGGCGGCTTGCTTGCTTAAGGCCATATAATGATTTTGTTAACTTGCAGACTTGGTTTGGTTGAGTGGCAGCAAGTCCGGGGGGCAAGACCATGTATACTTCCTCATCTAGATCACCATGAAGGAACGCGTTATTGACATCAAGTTGTTGAAGATGCCAATTCTGGGCAGCAGCCAGAGCGAGGACCAATCAAATGTTTGTGAGTTTTGCAACCGGGGAGAAAGTATCAAAATAATCCACTCCTTCCTGTTGAGTATAACCTTTGGCAACTAGTCGTGCCTTGTAACGTTCGATAGAGCCATCGGCTTTGTATTTGATTCGGTAGACCCACCTACAACCAATAGGGACCTTTCCAGGTGGCAAAGCAGTTAGGTACCAAGTATTATTCGATTCAAGTGCTTTAAGTTCATCCTTCATAGCATTAACCCATTCAACAGATTGTGCAGCCTGTTTATATGTGTGAGGTTCAGTGTGTGCAGTGATGGCTAAGATATAGTTAAGATGAGTGGGGGAGAGGGATTGATATGAAAGAACAAATGACAGAGGATAGTTGATGTGCTTACCAGAATTCAGAGATGATGTGAGCTTGGATGAACTGGAAAAGTTGCAATAAAAATCTTTCAAGTATTGAGGCGACTTGTGGGGTCTAGTTGATCTGCGTTGTGGTTGGGGAGATTGTGGAGGAGATGGCAGGGTGTTAGCAGGGTGCTGGTTTGAGGATGAGGTAGTGCAGGGTGGGTTTGTTGGAGGGATTGGTGATGAAGGTTGTGGAGAGATTTGCGGTTGAAAAAGGAAATCGAATGTTTGGGGTGAGGTATCTTGGTCTTGAGCAGTGGGTGGTGAAGAAGTTATGAAAGGAACGACATGCTCATGAAAGATGACATTTCTAGAGACAAATATCTCTCTTGAATTCAGGTCAAAGACAATGTAACCTTTTGTGCCCTGTTTATGTCCAAGAAAAATGCATTTGTGTGCACGTGAATCAAGTTTAGTTCTGCCATGAACTAGTGTGGAAGCAAAACAAAGGGAACCAAATACTTTTAGGTCCATTAGTGTAGGGGGCGAGTTATGAAGGAGTTCAAAAGGTGATTTGTTATGTAAAACAGGTGATGGTAATCTGTTGATGATATGCATTGCATGTGTAGCTGCATAACACCAGAACAGTTTTGGTAAATTTGAATGGAATAACAAGGCACGAGTGACATTCAAAATGTGCTTGTGTTTTCTTTCAACAATAGAATTTTGTTGTGGTGTTTCAATGCATGAAGTTTGATGAATGATGCCAAGTTTGGCATAGTAATCTGGACAGTTAAATTCATTGCCATTGTCAGACCGAATTGTTTTGATTGTTTTGTGGAATTGTGTTTGAACTAGAGAAACAAAATTGTGAAGTAATGGACGTGCTTCAGATTTGGTTTTCATTAGGAAGAGCCATGTGTGGCGTGTGTGATCATCAACAATGGTTAAAAAATATTGGTGTCCATGAAGTGAGGGAATAGCAAGAGGGCCCCATATGTCAACATGAATCATGTCAAAGGCATGCACAGTTTTTGTAGTGCTGGATTGAAAAGGCAATCGTTGTTGTTTAGCCATGTGACAATGATCACAAATTTTATTGCTGTCAAATTGTATATAAGGAAAAAGAGAAGATACATGTCTAATGACCTTGGCAGAGGGATGTCCTAGTCTAAAATGCCATAAATCAAAAGATGGGGAAGGGGCAAAGTTCATTAGGGAAATAAAAGTGGATATAGATACAGTATTTACAGTGCTTAATGAAACAGAATGACGTTTGAGGTAATAGAGACCATTTTCCAGTTCAGCAAGCCCAATCATCTTCGATGAATTCAAGTCCTGAAGAACACAAGATGAATTGTAAAAGGTGAGTTTGCAATTCAGATTAGAAGTTAGTTGTTGAACCGAAATGAGATTGAACTTGAATTCAGGAACATAGAGAACATTGTATAAGTGAAGATTAGGGGAAAAAGAAATGGTGCCAGCATATTGTGCAGTAACAGTTGAGCCATTTGGCATGTGAATTGTGATTGGTTTGATTTTGTAAAAACTAGTGAAATGTGATGAAGTGTGCGTGACATGATCCGTGGCACCAGTATCTAGAATCCATTTAGGGGTGGGTGGATTACCTGATTGTGGATAAGTGGAGGACTCACCCACAAAGGAAGTGTTTACATGATGGTTTGATGTGTGATTTGGTGAAGGGTTGTGTGAAGTCTGGTTGGATTGTTGAAGTAAGGCTTGTATCTATTGGAGTTGCTCAGGAGTGAACTTGGTTGGTGCCATAGGCTGTTGTGCCACAACCATTGAAAGATCCTTTTCGGTTTCAGATGTGTCAATAACCTCTTCACATACAAAGTTGTTAACTGAATGGTTATTCTGTTGATATTTTGGCTTAAATCCTGGTGGAAAGCCATGCTTAAAGTAGCATTGATCAATTGTGTGGCCTTGTTTGTTGCAGAAAGTGCATAGCATGCCAGAGTTATGACCTCTACCTTGTGATCTTCCTCTGCCTCTATTGTTGGCAAAACTATTGCCTCGGCCTTGGCCTTGTGAGTGTCTGCCATTATCAGATCCTGTATTGAATAATGCTTTGGAGTCCTTAAGAACAAAATTGGATAATTGCCTTTCCTGTTGAACCACTAGGGAAAAAGCTTTGTTAATGGATGGTAAGGGTTCCATCATCATGATATTTGTGCGCACAGTATTGTAAGAGTCATTGAGCCCTTTCAAAAAACATAGCACATATTCATTTTCTCGAAGTTTCTGAACTGCTGTTGAAAGATCACATGTGCAGCCAGAACAAGAACAAGAAGGTGCAGGGCATAGTGATTCGAAATCATCCCAAAGAATTTGAAGATCAGTAAAGAAAGTGGAAACGCTTCGTTCACCTTGTTTGGTTGAATGAAGTTCTTGGAGAATATCAGAAATTCGAAATTGGTCACCAACAGAGAATCGAATCTTTAGGTTATCCCAAAGAGCTTTTGCATTTGTGAGATGGAGTGTGCTGCGAGTAATTTGGGGATCCAGGGTGCGAGTAATCCATGAGACGACTGTGACATTGCATCATTCCCAAGGTTCAAACAAAGGATCGGAAGAATTAGGTTTTGAAATTGCGCCATTGATGAACTTGAGCTTGTTCTTTGCTAATAGGGCACGTTTCATGGTTAGACTCCATGAATAATAGTTGGAACCATTAATTGGTGGTGACACAAGAACAAGACCTGGATGTTCTCCAGGATGAAGAAAATACGGACTTGAAGGATTTTGACATGGATCAACTTGCGGTGGTTGTTGAATAGTGCTTGCTGATGAGGTTTCTTCAGCCATGGTTTCTTGAGGAAGAGGAAGGTCAAAGAATCATGAAGAGATACGGAAGCAAGAAAAAGAAATGGTAAGAAAAACTGATACCATGTGGAGAAACTAGGAGTCAGAAATTAGAAATGAATCAAGTGCATTCATTGATTAAATCAAGTCTGTTATAAGGTCTCTTATATACAAGTATGATGAAGCTACAATCAACAAGTTGCGTAACTGAATCCTAATTGTAAGCTAACTGAATCCTAACTGTGTCAACTAACTTTAACAGCTGGATTAACTAACTCTAACAAATTTGGCTTGGTTTGTGTCTTGCATATTTGACAGATACTCGTAATTGCCAAGTCCCACTATGACTCCTACTCTTGCATTGGTGAATGCTTGCAGCACGCGCAGGTCTGCATCGTAGAAATTTACTTTCGTGGCTCCTACAAATAACATATATCATTAGTTCAAATTCAGATTCAGAACAAGATGGTTAGATTTGACTGCTGATTATTTACTTACCAGCGATGAAAATTAGGAGGAAGCACTTGAAGGAAAATGGAGTAGAAGAAGGGTAAAGGGATAAAATAGTATTTTAATAAATATAACAATAAAAACAAATTGGTCACATCTCATATCCTCTAATTTGGGAGGGAACCAAAAAAAAAAAAAGAAGAAGGATTGCATGGAAAGGGACATAATGTATTTTATAAGGTTCGGCCATTACATTTCATTTTAAATTAGATAATCCAAATGATGGAACATAATTTCATTCTATTTCATTCCACCATATTCTGTCACTTTCATCACCATAAATTCAAACATAGGCCTCAAATTGTTTCAAATGCTACCAGACTTTTATAGCAAATACATTATTTGTTAGAGGACAATATATTTAATACCCAATTCTTTCTCCAAATCCAAACATCAATTCACATATAGAAATAGAATCTCAAAAAAAAAAAAAAAAATCACATATAGATTAGTAATTTGGGCAGAGTGGTGTTGGACGAGTTTTTTTTTTAGCTAGGTACACAAATTTTTTATTGATTTGTGTAAATATATGTTAGTTGGGTTGAAAATAAACATATCTCTCTATTAATAAATGATTTGTATATCTCTTTCCAATTCAAGAATTTCTCAAATTTGGACAAATAGTTATAAGAAACTTCAATGTAGTACGCATTTGGTTCCGTGTAGAGATGAGAGCCAAATCCCTTGTGTATATTTTATTTTTCTATTCAGAATTTTTGTTGTAGAAAAAATGTGCCCTGCAATTTAAATTTAAACAAAACAAAAAATAATTATTATGAGAATACTGCTATTTGAACTTCAAACTTTAAATATCATATTTGATAGGTGATATTTTGTCTCACACTTACTTATATCTTTTTGAAATACACATATTTCAAACTAACAAACAAACATACACTTTTTTTTTTTAATATATAAGCACAAACAAACATCCACTTATTGTCCCCTTATTGTCAACAAATACTACACACAACATTTTCTTTATTCATACAACAATCATACTGCATTTTTTCCACCTATTTTATAATCATTCATCAAATCATTTTTGTTTTGAAAACAATAATGAATAGATGATAGATTATTAGAATTTAGATGTAAAAAGTGGTGGATTAACATTTTCATTGTACATATTTTAACTCAATGAGGGACCTTAAACCCAACACTGGAGTTATCTTGTACTCGTTGAAACCGGCCGAGAAGATCAACTTAGCCCATTCTTTCTCGTTTCTCTCTTTTCCAGTGAGCAACACCATCATCAACATATCAAAGAAGAGTTGTGTTTCAACTGATTCACCATCTCTCTTCTCATTTTCCATCACCATGTCTATGATAATCACCTTCCCTTCTTTGCATTTGCCTGTGATTGCCTCCTTGCATTTCTTCAATATGTTCACACATTCCTCATCGTTCCAATCATGCAACATCCACTACATATTGTAATTCAAAGTAAGTATAAGTGATAAGAATTAATAAAAGCAAAATGAAAATAACTAATTCAATATTTGATTTTCTATTGATTCATGCTTCTTTGTAAAATCACCCTATCATGTAATGTTTTTAACTTTCATAAAAACTCCTGAATTATTCAAACATGAAGAGATCTATAACTAGTTAACTAGAATGAACAAAGATTTTGCTGTCAATTAATGAACCAACTTACCCCCTAATTATGTAATCTAGTACCTATCAAATAATGATCTGTAAATATTGAAGTGACTTGTGTAAGTAGTAAGAAAAATTACACTAAGTACCAACGTTACGTTGGTCCTCCGAGTGGACTTGGGTTCAGAATTTTAAAGCAAGGTTTCAACAAGTTCGAATCTAATGGATGGAAAAATTGTGATCTGGAGGGGAAATCCCATTAAAGGTGATTAGCCAAATTTTTCGGCGGAGATTAGTCATCAGCGAAGTCGATACATACTTTACACCCATGATATCATAAACAAAAAAATATATATACTGTGAGTTGTGATGGTATAAATTTTACCTTCAACACAATGGCATCAGCTGGAGGAATGGCCTCAAACATGTCCCCTCCAACATATTTTAGGTTCTCACTTCCTTGCAAGCCAGCAATAACATGTGGGAGATCTAATACAATGCACTCCATCTGTGGGAATGAACTGGCAATGGCCCTGGCCAAAGATCCAGTGCCTCCCCCAACATCAACCAATGACTCGAATCCTTCAAACACCTCCTTGAACTTCTCCATCAACACACTAGTAACCAATCGAGCATCACTTGCCATGGCATCATTGAAAAGGTGGTTAAATTTTGGCTCATGGCCAGCATAATCCCAAAACATCATCCCATGCCTCGTTTCAAACGGTGTAGAATCATTATTTCTTAACCAATTAGACAATTGATACCATGGCTTTGTCAAAACTGGATCAAGCATGGCATGCAAGAAAGGTGTCACACTCAAGGGATGATCCTTAAGCAATAGGATAGATGCATCAGTCAACATGTACTCCACTTCTAACTCATTTTCGGTGACATTTTGTTGAGAGAAGAAGTTGGAATGGATCAAGATTCGCATCAAGCGATAGATGTAACATGTCTTGGATGGGTGGATTGGTAGTGAAGCAATGAGTTGTGAGAGTGGCATGGGTTTGCCATAGTTGTGTATGATATCTGGTATGCCTAAGTCAACTGCACATTTAAGGGACATGGAGTTTATGAAGCTGAAAATGTGATTCCATATGTGGGATTGAGCTTGAAGTAGTTTTGCATCATGGTCTCCACTTTGAGATCCCATAATTTTGCTGCCTGAACTACTACTACCTAGATTTGTAGTATGGAACCTCACATTATAAGGGTAATTTATAAGGCAAAAAGGTGTTAATTTGCTACTGCCTTTATTTTTTAATTTTGTTTATGCCATTTTTAACATATGATATAAGAAATAAGAAATCTCGCAACCAACGACCAATTATAAATTCTTTTTTCTTTATGGTGCTCTACTCAACCAATAACTTCTATTCAGAAATAATCATGACTATGACATATATCACATGGTCTCTGTTATGCACAAGTTTTCAATTTCCTATGCATGTTTTCCCCTTCAATATTGGGGCCACAAGTCCTTTATTTTTTCTTTGAGCTTCACGTGCATGGTGGCACAATGTAGTGGGCCGCTCTACTTGGACTTGGACAAGTTCTGGTCCAAAACAATAATAATGTCCAGAGTGGACTCTTCATCATGTGTGTGTCAGAGGGAACAGTGTGTACCATCAAGTTAGAGTTCAATGCTTTGGGGGAGAGGGCAGAAAGTATGATAGTTAGTTATTATATATTCAGACATTTAAAAGATGTTTTTACGTAGAAAAGAATAATGCTATATATACTCATCACATTATATTTGCACAATTTTCACTATCTAATTGCAGCTAATTCCACTTTATTTTCTGCACTACACGTTGATTGATGTGACGAAAAATGTTCCCCTCATGATTATTAGTATAACATGATTAATTAACCGTATATGTTCCTAGACCATTAGATCCTTATGTTTTCCACTTGATTTGCTTGAAGAGGTGAGTAATGTAGAATTGCCTATGCATAATACCTGCCTGATCTGAGATTTAATTTTCTGCTGCTGGCTTGGAATTATTACTTCATATGATAAATGATTTTATTATGGTTATAGGTGGCGTTTGGAAGAGCTTATTTAAGCTCCTTTTGACTTTTCTGATGACATAAGCTCTTATGCAGTGCGTTTGGTAGAGCTTATAAAAATAACTTATGTCATCCCATAAGGAGTTTTTGACTTATTTTCATAAGTCACTGGGAGAAGCTTATGGAATTATCATAAGAGCTTATGCACTAAACACCCTCTTTGTGTTTTTCACTATTCGAATCCTCTCATGCCCATTTATTTCTTTTTCTTTCTTTAAGCGTTTATGGCATAAACTCTCATGCGATAAGATCTTATGTCATAAGCTCTTATTTAAGTTGTTTACCCAAACGCATAGACGTATAATTCGTATAGGATAGACGAGAAAGTGTTAGGTCAAAAAATGCAGAGAATACATCACCTTGTGTTTATGACCACTTGAGATATCACTCAGGACTTGGCTAATGGTGTTTATTACTGATGGCCCTAAGGTTTTCACCTGAAAATAAGGCCCAAGATGCAACTTGTGTTTTCTACTAGTTGGGAAATATAGTGGGCCTTTTCCATATTCAGAACATTCATGTTCGCAACTGTAGTTGATCTGCAATGGAAATCAGTTGTGAATGAAGTACAAGGAAATGTTTAGTATGGACAAAATACTTTGATAATTTTGATTTGGTTTCCAATAAGAAGAATACATACATAACAGCCGGTCAATAAAAAATAGCCAGTCAATAAAAAATATAGCATGTGTAATAACTGTTACTCATGTCATCTTCTTATTGAAAAACAACACCAAAAATAACTATGAAACAACACCGAGTTTGGTCTTTTTAGTATATCCTAAATCATCCCAAATATAAATCAGGGTGTGATAAATTGAGTGATGTTATTTGAGTTTCTTGTGGCACATGATAACTTTGCACACAAAATACCTATACTTTGTTCATATTTACCTATACTTTGTCTAAATAGGTACCACTCACTTATTAATTAATTAACATTTATGAAATCAGCAAGAATCATGCCTAGAACACCGTTTGGCTACATTCTTATGTGAAACCATGTTTTGGTACTGATTTTGTGTAAATACATATTTAGTGGTATAAGTATATACCTCCCCTGCCAATTGATCCTACCCAAGTGTTGTTCTCAGATAGATAGTATGCCAGGAAACGGTACTAATTTTCAAAGTGGGTCCATGCCATGGATGGTTCAAAAATTATCTGGCCCATGTTCTTGGGTGATGTCAGACTGACGAACATTGTCTCACAACATAACCTGACTGCCTCAGACTCTCCGAAAGATACTCATACTCCAAGTGGTAGTATATTTAGATTTTACCATTTTAGAGCTAGACATTGCATAAAGGAAAACAATGGCTGGCCTGATAGACGAGATTAATGAATTGTTTAATGTGATGTAAACTTTTAACTGCCTTGAGTTGTTGGACAAGACTTACTACAATTCCATATGTACATTGGGTACTGTTTTTCAATAGCAATCGGATATGTGTAACAGATCATCAATGAAAATATAACATGTGTAACAACCGTTACAAATATCCTATTACCATTGAAAACTAGCACCTAATGTATATATGGAATTGTACTTAGTTTTGTTGTAAGTTCTTAGAACAAGTTTTGCCATTTCAACAATTTTACTTTCCCTCAATCTCCACACTTAAGGCCAAATTAATCTGCCATGTTTTGAGATTTCACCGCAAAACTCAAGCTAACTATCAATAAATGCTCCTGATCAATCCTGATTATAACATATAGATGTCTTCTCAAACAATCTTTCCAAGCATAGGTGGTGGTTCATAGATAACCACATTTCACATGTATAGCCACATTATTCCATTTAACCAGGAAGTATTTCTGGCATTTGTTTCACACCTTAGGTTTCTAGTCCTTCCTCCTTTTTTTTCTCACCATATAAGCCACACTCCACCCCCTCTTGTAAGATACTAAGTGCAATTGAAATTCTCTTCTTAACTTCTTCACCATGCCTTCAACTGCTTTTCAATGGTTGAGCCTTGTAGGCATCATCTGGCTCCAAGCCATAAATGGTACAAACACCAATTTCCCTGCTTACTCATCCCAGCTGAAACAACTCCTTTCCATGTCCCAAGTGCAGCTCAATAACCTTGCTTTTGCATCTGATGCTGGCAAACTTTTTGGCTGCTTTTCAGGCATGGCTGCTGTTTACCTCCCCCTTTGGCTAGTCCTCATGATAGGTTCAACTCTTGGGTTAATTGGTTATGGTGTGCAATATCTCTTCATAACAAAACAAATTTCCTCTCTGTCCTATTGGCATGTCTTCTTACTAACTGTTCTAGCAGGGAATAGCATTTGTTGGATCAACACTGTCTGCTATGTTGTCACAATAAGGAACTTCTCATCTCATCGCCAAGTTGCTGTGGGATTAACTACAAGTTACCAAGGATTAAGTGCCAAGATTTATACAAACATTGTTGATGTTATTTCTCCAAACAAAAAAGCTAGAACCTTTCTCTTTCTAAACTCTATCTTACCTGTGGTAGTTGGCCTAATAGCAGCTCCTGTAGTCAGAGAAATTGAAGTCACAAGGCCTAAATATATGGGTGTTGGATTTGTTGTTATGTTTGTTATTACAATTGCCACTGGAATATATTCTGTGTTCAGCAGCTTGGAATTTGTGTCAAGAAAAATATCTCCACTGGGTAACCTGATTGGTATTCTAGTGACCCTTTTCCTCCTTCTATTAGTTCCAGTTTCATTGAAGATCAAGGAACTAGTGGGGTATTGGCACACCAACAGAGAAAGACCGAGGGTGTATCATTTCACTGCAGAGGAGAGCACTAATGAAGAGAGGATTGAGAATGAGGTGAAAGAGGGTGAAGATAGCAAAGAAGTTGAAGAGGTAGGTACCAGGGAAGAAATTGGAGTGAAGTTAATGCTGAGAAGAATAGATTTCTGGTTATATTTCTTTGTCTATCTTTTTGGTGCAACACTTGGATTAGTATTTCTTAATAACTTGGGACAAATAGCTGAATCCCGGGATTACTCCAGTACTTCATCATTGGTGTCTTTGTCTTCCACTTTTGGATTCTTTGGCCGTCTCATGCCTGCTCCTATGGACTACTTTTGCAGGTAATGAACTTGCACATTCTCTACCTACCTCTTCATATCTAACACCAACCTGTACTAGTGCATTTACATTGTCATATAAATATAATTCGAACAGTAGTACACTATAAATGTGTTAGTTGATCTACATTAATGAAGACAAACACACTATTAAATTATGCCTCTCCTCTCATATTGACATTTGACAACAACAATGCTATTCACAATTACACCTATCACCTCATATCTACATGTGTATTCTTGCTAACCAATGTCTTAAGGATATTAATTAAAAAATTCAATAAAAACAAGTTTTCGTTGGAAATATAAAGATAACACTTTCCAAGATTATGAATATATCACTTCCAATAAAAACTTTCTTTTTTCGTTTCCACCTTCTCTTTGTTATATATATTGACGATTTGACGTGGCTCCAACTAATTGGTATGTACACATGCAGGGGTAAGTATCCAATATCAAGACCAGCTTCTATGGCGGCATTGATGGCTCCAACAGCAGGAGCATTCTTCTTACTTCTGAACGAAACTCACGTTGCCCTCTACATCAGCACTGCTATAATTGGATTGTGTACTGGAGCAATCACTTCCATTGCTGTTTCCACCACCACAGAGCTATTTGGCACAAAGAATTTCTCTGTGAACCATAATGTGGTTGTGGCCAACATTCCACTGGGCTCCTTTCTGTTTGGCTACTTGGCTGCCCTTGTTTACCGTAAGGAAGGGGAAGAGCATGAACATGGAAAATGCATGGGCATGGAATGCTACAGAAACACTTTTCTTGTCTGGGGTTCACTTTGTTTCTTTGGCACTTTCTTGGCTTTGATTCTACATGCAAGGACTCGCAAGTTTTACTCGCAAAAACTATAGGATACACGTGCATTTTATTTTACCAATTCTACCCATATATACTCACCAATATCAACTTTATTTTCTTACAATATCAAGTTGTCAACGTACGAGTGTATATTTCAATGGTAATACAACTGAACTATTGGCAAAGTAGGTTGACCATTTCAATGGTAATACAACTGAAGTATTGGCAGAAAGAGAAGATACGTCACAAGTCTACTATTGTATTTGAGACCGATTGTATAGTAGTATAAGTTGCTTTCGTGTATTTGTGGTATGCAAAACGACAACAATGTGCAACTTCAATGCTTTAAATTGCAAAATCGTTCAAATATTTGCTCCCGGCCTAATAATGGGTCCCCATCGTCTTCAGTTATCAGTTTTAACTATTGTTGTAACATTAAATATATATGTACGTCTCTAACTATCACTACAAAAATAAGGTGAATTAGCGACGGAAATTTTGCGACGGTCTCAAAACCGTCGCTAATTTTATGTTTTGCGACGGCTGAAGCCGTCGCAAATGGTAGAGGAAATTACTGACGGAAGTTCCGTCGCAAATCTGTCAGTAACGTTCCCGCCATTTTACGCGAAATGTTGGCGCCAATTTGCGACGGGCATGGCCGTCGCTAATGTGCGACGGATGGTAATTTTGCGACGGTCATTCTCGACTTTTGCGACGGAATCGTAATTTGCACGGCCAGCCGCCGCTAATATTAAAAGGCCGTCGCTAATTTCCAATATGTAACTCGAACAGTTTTCTTCCTCCCTCGATTTGTCTTCTTCGACGCAAGCTTGTTTCCCTCTCACGCGATCACGTAAGCCACCCTCGGTTGTCACCCACACCAATGACCCCCGCCAAGAGGCCATCATTCCCTGCCATACCTCACAGCGGCGCCAACAGACAAAGTAGCTCCTACCGACCACCCTTCCCGCCACACATCACAAAGACCGTCAATCGCACACACAGTGTAGCCGAGTCATACTCGCAAGCCACCTATTCTTCTCTTCTTGTCCATTTGTTAGTTCGCAACTTGCAAGTCGCCGCCAATAATTATCGGCCTACCACCGGTTCTTCCTCACTCATCGATTCGCGCACACCCATTCGTCGGTTCGCATTGCAGAGCAGGCGAGTAAGTTTTGACTTAACTAGTCTGTATTGCTTTGGATTGTATAGCTGAATTTGCTTTTATTATGTGTTTTTTTTGTATTGATTTGTTCTTCGCTTTATTACAATGTGAATTTTTTCTCGATTTGTTTCAAAGTTTCTTCTCACGCTGCCCGTTATGGACAGGGTAAAATTTCAGATTGGTATTTCATTTCTCGTTTTTGAATTCTTTTTCTTTTATTTTATTTTTGTTTGTTCACAGTAGTAATCTGTTTGGATTGTGGCATACTGGCATTGCAGCCTGTAGCGGCCTTCAGTGGCGAAGCGAAACAGGTTCTAAAATTGGGTCCGGATGACCCACTCATACCCAGAACGAAAACACCCTTTCATATCTTTTTTTTTTTTAAATTACTTACTTCCATATTGTGCATTTCTGCCACTGTTTGTAGGGGCATGCCATTCGTATTTTGCCCATGAAGTCTATCCGTTTTCTCTTTTTAAGGGTTTTTTCATCATTTAAGAAATCTCTTTTAGGTGGCTGTTGACATGTCTACTCCTTTTGGTGTCTCCCTGTATATTTCTCATTTTGATTTCAACCAAATTTCCAAATACATGGTGTGTGTTTTGGCCTTAAACCCATTGCCCTGTAGTTCTTTTGCTTGCCTTTTCGGACACTCTTTTTTTGTGTTTAAAATTTGGAACTACATGAATCTTAATGGGACACATACATAAATCGACCCCATCAAGGTCATGCCTTGCTGCAGTATACATTAGATTTTGGTGTGGTGACCTTTCCATTTTAGCATCGTTTCCTGTGGACATATTTTCTTTAAATTTCTTGATTTAATTCCAAAACTAAAAAAATAAATTGAAAGAGGGAAGCCAGCTTTTTCATCTACAGTGCACATGCACATGTGAAGAAAAGCTTAGTGCAGTTGGGAATTTGCATCTCTGACAAAATTGAGTGTTAAGACTATATGAATTTTTCCACTCATATTACATTCAGTTCTGTGTAAGCCACAATAAGCCAAAACTTTGGTTCCTTGTGTAAGTGTCTTGCTAGAAAAATACCCTTTTCAGTAATACCTTCCAAGAGTATGTGTATATATATGCTGTATTGTTTTGATAATTTAGAGTCAAAATCACTGTTTTGATGGAAACAACACCAATCCATCATCATTAAACATTAGATGCTATGTGATCTTGATTTCTTAAAACTAATCTTGTCCTTTCCAAAACACCTCTCTGCTGTTTGTTTCTCTCTCTTGCTCCACTCATTGCAAGCAGTTGTTCTTTGCATACCCTCAACCCAGTGACTTCCAACGTTCTCGGCCCGCCATCGCAAGTTTTTTTCTTCTCTCCTACACCGTTGCATAGAACTTAGATTTCATTTAAGGAATCACTTTTAATCATTTTGAATGCTTAGAACTTAGATTAGTATTTAACTATTCAAGTTATATTGGATTGAATGTTTGTGACAAATACAATGGATTTTGAGTATTAATTATGAACATGTCTTTAATTTTATGTATTTTTCTATTTTTGAGTATTTATATGTGTATAATATAAATTATTTATAATGTTTTCTAATCTTTGCTATAATATCCGGCTATTTTAATTATTTACATTATAAGTTTTATTAAATTGAAAACCTCTATTCATATAAATGATATATAAGTTTTATTAAATTGAAAACCTCTATTCATATTTATATTTATGATTATATTCAATTTTTCTGTTGGGCGGGTTCTTGATTTGTGAAAGTTATATACATTTCTAGTTGTGCTAGTGTTGCTCTCATTCTAATTGGTAAGTGATTTTAATTACTTTTTCCTTGTGGTTTAATGTAGTCTATTAAGTGGTTACTATTGATGCTGTCTTTGCTCTTTAAAAATGAACTATTATGTAACATTAACAAATAAGATAAATGAGGAAAAACATGAGCATGATAAGAATATTACCCAATCACCTATGCATGTAACCCGACAATTTTTTTATGCTTGTGCTATCGTTTATAAACTACACCATGATCTTTGTTTTTCCTTATTCACTATATGGTTAGTAGCTTGCAATAAACTATGTGATAAATTATATAGACAATGACTATCCTATTTGGTTTATTTTTCTTTCATTGCTATCAAACCATTGCTCGATTTAATGGCAATGCAAGTGTATGTTGTATTTTTTTTTATGATAAATAATGTGTGAATGTGATGCTCTCTTGAATATAACCGTTGAATTTAATTTTTGAAGAGGATACTTCCTCTATTTGGAATTTCATTATAGTTATCTTTTTTTTGGCGCAAATGCAGAGGATGGACTTTGTTCCTTTGAATCGTACTTGGATGTATGATAGGGTTTATCCGCGTAGAGGGGGTTAAAACAATCTTTCTTAGATGGTGTTGAAGAATTTATTACCAAGGCAAGTCAGCAGGATACTTATAACAATGGGGGGTTGATTAGATGTCCTTGTATGAAGTGTGACTGTACCCGAATTAAGAATGTAGACGATGTGAGGGTCGACCTGTATAATGTTGGGTTTAGGCCTAATTACTGGATTTGGACAAATCATGGAGAAGAAATGCCGCAATTTGATTTTGGCATTGACCCGAATTGCACAAGTGGTTCAAGTAGTGGTGCGAGAAGTTGGATATGGAGATCATATTGTTTCCATGGAGGAGATGGTGTGTGACGCTCTTATGATGTCCGGGTCGTTTGAGTCCAATAATACAGAAGAGCCTCCTAATGCAGATGCACAAAAATTTTATAATCTCCTAACAGAGGCAAATAAGCCTTTGTGGGAAGGGTCCCCGACTCGACGTTATCGATGTGTGTTCAACTGTTATCCGCCAAGTCCAATTGGAGCATACCCGAGTTAGGCTTGGATTTCATTGCCAAAATGGTTTTGGCCGGACGCCTTTCAAAGGAGGATTACCCAAGAATTATTATGATGCGAAGAGGTTAATGTCCAAGTTAGGATTGGAGTCCAAGAGGATTGATTGTTGCGAATGGGTGCATGCTCTTTTACGATAATGAATTCGACAAAAATGATGGCGCATTGGTTGAGTGCAGGTTTTGTCACGCACCAAGGTATCGTCGCCGCAACGCAAGTAGAAGTAATCTAAAACCAGTTCCGGTAAAGTCGATGTTCTACTTGTCAATCATTCCTAGATTACAGAGGATGTTTGCATCGATGCGTGCATCGGGGAAAAATGACATGGCACCATGAGAATAGGAGGAATGCAGGAGTGTTACGCCATCCTTTCGATGGTGAAGCATGGAAGCACTTTGATCGGGTGCATCCGGATTTTGCCGTTGATCCTCGTAATGTACGACTTGGGTTATGCTCGGATGGCTTTACCCCATATATCCAAGCCTCGGCATCACCTTATTCATGTTGGCCCGTTGTTGTTACCCCCTTACAATCTTCCTCCCGAAATGTGTATGTCAAAGCCATATATGTTCTTGACTTGCTCGATTCTCAGGTCCATCTAATCCAAAGGCAGGCATTGATGTATACTTGCAACCTTTGATTGATGATTTGAAGAGGTTGTGGAATGGTGTTATGACGCACGATATTTCTCGAAAACAAAATTTTAAAATGAAGGCAGCGTTGATGTGGACAATTAATGACTTCCCCTGCGTATGGCATGTTGTCGGTTGGGGACGCATGGGAAGCTTGCATGCCCGCATTGTATGGAGCATACGAAGGCATTTACCTTAAAATACGGGGGAAGTCGTCCCTGGTTTGATTCCCATCGCAGGTTCTTACCGAACGATCATCAATTTAGAAGGAATAAGAATGCCTTCAAGAAGGGGGCTGTTGAAATGGATGGACCGCCTCCGAGGTTAACACCAGAACAAATTTGGATAAGAATCGGGGACTTGCCAAAAGTGATCAAGTGGGGTTTCCAAATTAGATGGTTACGGCAAAGTGGCATAATTGGACAAAGAGGAGTATTTTTTGGGATCTTCCTTATTGGAAAGTTAATTTATTGAGGCACAATCTTGATGTAATGCACATTGAAAAAAATTTCTTTGACAACATTTTCAACACTGTGATGTACGTGCATGGCAAGACCAAAGACAACGATAAGGCTAGAATGGACTTACAGCTTGTACTGCAGAGAGACCGGATTTGGAGCCGAGACATCGGGATAATGGGAAGATGTACAAGCCAAAGGCCAATTATACTTTGACTATCCAGGAAGCAAGGTTAGTTTGCCAATGGATAAAGGGGCTCAGGATGCCCGATGGTTATTCTTCTAACTTGGCAAGATGTGCTTGATGTTATAAAAGGCAAGTTGCATGGGATGAAAAGCCATGATTGTCATGTGTTTATGGAGTGCTTACTTCCTATCGCCTTGATTCGTTGCCCCCCATGTTTTGAATGCCCCTTACTGAAATAAGTCAATTCTTCAAGGACTTGTGTTCTGCAACTTTAAGGGAAGACGATTTGACCAGGATGGAACAAAACATTCCACTAATTTTGTGCAAGCTGGAGAGAATATTCCCCCTGGCTTCTTTGATTCAATGGAGCATCTTCCGATTCATCTTGCATATGAAGCAAGACTTGGTGGTCCGATTCAATATAGGTGGATGTATCCATTTGAAAGGTAATTTAAGTATCACAGTTATTGATCTTATTTCATGCATATTAGTTAATTAATAATAACCTCGTCATTTTTTAATAGATTCATGGGCGAGTCAAAACGATCGGTGAAAAATAAGGCTAGGGTTGAAGGTTCGATATGTGCGTCTTACTTACACCGTGAGACAATTCATTTCTGCTCTCATTATTTCAAACACATGGTTTTGTCTCCAACAACTAGAAGGAACGAAACGGAAAATGAAAGTGGAAGACTACCGGAACCTTATCAATTTTTTGTCTTCCGTCCGTCATTCCCCGGAAAGGAGTTGACACATTATTTAACGGAGGCAGAGTGGAACTCAGCTCATGTTCATGTATTGATCAATTGCGCCGAGGTTAAACCATACCATGAGTAAGTATGAGCTTATAATTTTTATTCCTTCGATAGCATATGTCAATTTTCATTGATGTTATCCATATATGTTCAGTTCATTCTTGTCTTCTCGTGATGCATCTGCTCGTACTCATGAAGATTTTCCAAAATGGTTTAAGCAACAAGTAAGTATCTCCCCATTTATCATTCTGTTATTCACTATAATGTATGCGGATAAAAACATATGTCGTTAAACTTTGTGAATAGGTTTACAATGAGGCACCTATCTGTCATTAATCAACATTTACGAAACTTGGTGACGGTCCTCGACACAAGTCAAAGAATGGCACACATACTTCGTGAATGGGTACAAATTTCATACTCAATCATGGACATGAAGACAAAACAACAATAAATAGTGGTGTTTACGTAAAGGGTGAGCCAGCGGAGTTGCGAGATGACTTTTATGGTGTCATACAACACATATATGAGTTGTCATATCGTTATTTAGACTACCCTAAGAGAATAGTGTTGTTTTATTGTAATTGGTTCGATCCATCTAGTAGAGGCACTAATTTGAATAAAAAATATAATATTGTGGACATCCAAATGAGTAGAAGATATCATATGTTTGATCCGTTTATCATGGCACATAATGTGAGACAAGTATATTACGTTCCTTATCCAAGCAACTCAAACAGAAAAACGAGGTTGGTGTGTTGCAATCAAGACAAAACCAAGGGGTCGCATTGAAATAGATGTTTCTGAGTTGGATGAGCCATATCAAACAGATGAAATGTCACGTGCAAATGAGGTCATTGAAGTAGAACCAATCTCATGTTTACAAGACACACAAGTTGTAGGGGAAGAAGTGGATACCTCCAGCTTGACATCAAATCAAGTCATTCCGGATGAAGATGTTGAAGAAGCAGAATCACAGTAAGATGAAGAAGATGAAGATGGCTATGAATATGACACTAGCTCAAATTCGACTAACAAATACTTTATTTATTTTAGTGATGTATTTTGTATTAGGTAGTATTGTCATTGTCATAACTTTAAGTTCATTATGATTAGCATCATTTTCCATTATTTACAAATGTGTGTTTGTGCTTACTTTAAGTTAATTATTATCACCATCATTTTCCATTATTTACAAATGTGTGTTTGTGCTTACTTTAAGTTAATTATTATCACCATCAATTTCCATTATTTGCAAATTTGTGTTTTGGTTACTTTTAATTAATTATTATTAGCATCATTTTTCACTATAGACATGGGTGATGGTAAGGGAAAGGGTAAGGCACTCTTTGGAGGGGCACGTCGTCGTGGTCGACCTCGCTTTGTGACACGGACAGTCGATGACGGATTCGTGTCCCTCCCATCTACATCTGTTACACTACGCCCACCGCCCACACCCATGCCTCCACATGATATGGCACCGGCACCCCCACCTGTTGCTCCGCCCACTCGGTTCATGGACACCTCCATTGGGATCACGATGATGCCCACCCCGAGGATTCCGACTCGCACTCCATGCAGACAATTCCGGACAACCAGATGCATCGGGGTAGATTTACCCATGGATCGGTGATCATCGGTCTCATGGTGATGACGAGGAGACTTATGGATATTCCTCGCCTATATCATCGGATGATGAGGAGATCGAGGTTATGTCGATGGCCGAGTTATTGTTACCCCGATAGGTAAAGGGTAAGAAAGATCTCAAATATTGTTATTTTATTGTTGATTGCAGATTTTATATGTATGTGTATTGATTGTTCTCATGTTCTATTGATAAGGTTCCTTCCGTCGAGAAAATCTGCAGAGGCCGTCACGTATGCAGTTACATCTCAGTTTGATCGGGCCTGGAAACATTGGAGTGAGCTTGAGGATCAGGATCGGGATCGATTCTTTGCGGCTTTTAAGGTATTTTGTACTTTTGAATTTACTTCCATTTTTTAGTTACTTTTAATGTTTCTTTAGTTTATTATTATCCTAAAAAATATTATATTCTCCTTATTTACAGGAGAAGGCTGCTTGGAGAGTAGAGCATTCCACTGATGTAGAGATAATTTTTCATCAAAAAGCGAGCAAACGCCTCTCCGAGTTGTTGACTAGATATCGGAAAAAGGGACAGCGTCCAAAATGGTGTTTCCCACCCATTTGGGAGGAGCTATGTGCTTACTGGGCTACACCTGAATTTAAGAAAAATCCGCCTGTGCAAAGCTCAACGGGGCCTCGGAAAAGGGTGGGAGCCTCGCACAATCGCGGCGTGAGATCGCAATCGGGAGCATGCTCGACGCCTTGTAAGTTCCAACATCATATTTTGTTAATTCATTAGATGTCTGGCTATTAAGGTAGTGTAACTTCAAATATGAACAAGTTTTTTTTTGGTGCAGGCTAGGGAGCTTGGCCGTAGCGTCAAGCTCGGTTGAGCTTCATGCCCGAACTCATACTAGGAAGGGTACCGGCGAGTATGTAGATGAGCGTTCTAGACGCACTCGGTGATTTACATGTCTCTTTGTTGGAAATTATTTTTATTTTATATTTAATAATTATGGTCATTTTGTATGATTATGTGTATCAATTTTAATGACAGGAGGACTATCGTGATAAGTTATCTCGAGTTCGGTCTCGGGCAGCCTCATCTTCCCCTTCTTCCACCACACTTGACCCGGAGGTGGAAGCCCAATTGGAGTTGCGGGGCATGGGGTCGATGTTGTTTGGCGGTAAGAACAAGGGTCGCATATATGGTATGGGAGACCCTAGCCAGAACTATCGACGCGGGTGCTCCAAAGATCTTCACTCAGCAGAGTCGAGCATCGTCGAAGACTAGGCCTCGCCGATCTCATGAGTCCGCAGAGATGGTAAAGATGCGACGAAACCGGCAGCTCAGGATGAGATCAATCGGCATTGCTTACTCAACAAACACAGATGATGGAGCAGATAGAGATGATGGCGGCTACACAGAGAGAGCTCATGTTGCGTTTAGGAACCAAAGCACCCTCACCACCACGATCGCAGCAGACCAACACCTTCACGGCACCCCCGCCCACCCATTGACCACGCCCACCACCGTCCCCCTGAGGGTCATCAAAGATACCGGATGACGAGGATGATCAATCCTTTACTGATTTGTTATCATGGGGCTATAGAGAGGATTATTAGTTTTTTTGATATTATATTTTATTTTGTATGATACACTCTGTCAAAACAATTTGCTTTTATTTATGAATTTTATTTATTGTTTAAAATTATTATTCATTTATCATAATATAGTCTAAATTCTAATTAATATACAAAATAACTAATGTTTATATTAATTTTGAATTTTATATTAAATATTAAATAATTATTTAAAAATACTTTATATTTTAAATAATTAATTAATAAAAAATTACTTTATTAAATTATTTAGTTTTATAAAAATGTGTAGCAATTTTGCGACGGCTATTCCGTCGCTAATTTACGTTGATTTGCGACGGACGGTTAGGCCGTCCGCTAATTTACGTTGATTTGCGACGCTGGCTAAGCCGCCGCTAATTTCTCAAAATTTGCGACGGCTAAGCGTCGCCGCGAAATCAACATAATTTAGCGACGGAATAAGCCGTCGCTAATTAGCGACGGTCATTTAAAAAACCGTCAGAAACCTTTTGCGACGACCTAACTTGTGACGGATTTATGGCCGTCGCAAATCCGTCAGAAACATGTGTTTTGCGACGGATTTAAGCTTTTTGCGACGGCCTTTGGCCCTCGCTAAATTCATTTTTTCTTGTAGTGTATATGTGTCATCACTATTTCTTCACTTTAAATTTTTTATTTTATTTTGTTATTTTGATGCTATAACTAATGAAATCTCTTATTTTGGAATGGGTTTAGAATTTGTCTTATAAAGCCTGCCTTTGTTAGGCAAAGATGACCAGCGGCAACGCATGATGATGTATATATAGTGGTACCAAGGAATAAAACGAAGAAGAGAGGAGACGTTGATATCCACACACCGCCTTTTATGGTGGGTTCCAAAGATTTCCTACCGTCCAAGCAACTGAAGTAAGAATTCGAGTTCAACTACAACTTTCAAGCCATCTACATGGATTACATAATAAAGTTTAATTAAAATACAATTAATAAGAGCATCCACGGTGAAAGAACCGCGTTTGGGTTCTTATCTATTATTTGGTGGACCTAAAGATGCCACATGATTCCTTTTCACTCTAATGAATGAATTTATTTTGGATTCTTAAATAGGTCACTCATTTGATTCCAATTATTATTTATACTTCTATTTATTTTTTTGTTGAGTTTTTTGGTTGGAAACTGTGATAAGAAAAAAAAATTATTTGACAAGAATAATTCTTATAAAAATCAGTTCTTATAATTAAGAATCACCTAAAAAACACTCATTGGAGTTGGTCTGACAAGTGATCTAAAAACATGTTTAAAAACTCTAAATAGGTTAATCATCGTACTTGCGAACCGGTATGGCTCCCTAAAAATAATATAAACAAGATCCATTTATGTGAAACAAAAGAGAATTCGTAGGGGTGATAAAAAAAAATAAAGTGTAAATTAAAGACTTGTATTCAAAATTATAATATATATATGATAACATCAATTAACACCGTGATGTCAAACTTTATTTTGACACAAAATCCTCTTCATCCATTTTTTCGAACATTAAGGGGCTATAATACGAATTTGAAAAAATAAATAAGAGATCTCCAAGATTATATATATATATATTTCCGAAAAATTTAGAGTGAATGAATGATACCCCAGTTTAAGACAGGGAATGTAAACTCTATCATACATGAGCCATTAATAAGGATCTTAAGAATTCATAGTCTTAACTAAGGGTGGCAAATTGATGGATCGAATAAATTTTTATTCGGATCTTAACGGATGGATTAAAAACAATCCATTAATCCATTATAATCCATTAAAAATTCATTAAAAAAAATCCAATCCATCCATGATCCATTAAATAAAATCTATCCGATCCATCCATTAACAACTTTTCATGGATGAATATCCAATCCATCCACTAAAATTTATTTTAAGAAATTAAAAAATTTTATATCTCTTTTATCCATCCATAAAATATTTTTAAAAATAAAATAATTTATAAAAAAATTAAAATATTATCTCTATCTCACCCTCGCTCTCATCTTTCTTCTTCTCTCTACCCTTTCTCTCTCCCTTTTTTTCCTACTCTCTCTATCTTTACTCACTCTCCACTCTATCTCACTACCATTTTGTATCACGACCATTTTTCTATTATTATATGGGAGTTATTGATTATGTGCATCTACAGAGGTTGTTTTGCCACAACGTTCCATGACATTGTTTTACGAAACTTGTTACGACTTTCTGTGCTTTCAATTAGTTAATACTTTTTTTTTAAGTTTCTCAACAAAAAAAGGCAACGAAAAAAGAAAACGTACGTGATAACGTGGAATACAACTGGTGCTTGAGAACAGTTAATTAGTTAATACTTAATGTAACAAAAAAAGAAAAAAAATGCAGATAAATAAAATAAAAAATAGTGAAGAAAAAATAATAGGGAACGGAAGAGAAAATTAGATGGAGTTTTTTTTTTTTTGTTACAAATGGAGTTTTTTTTTATTTGGTGAAAAATAATATGAAAAAAATAAATTGGTTTTGGAATGGATAAAAGTTGATCAATTACATTTTTGATTGTTGGTCCAATGGATTTAAAAAAATATTTGATGGATCATAAACCATTCACTAAAAAAATAATTCAATCCATCCAATCCATTTATATTATTTTTTTATAAATGGATGGATTGGATAGATTTTCTCATGGATGGACTGGATGGATGGTGGACAAATGGATCATTTTGCCACCCCGAGTCTTCACTAATAGGATGAATAGAAACACTAACATTTCTCCATACTTAAATGTTAATACTTCTTGGCTTGAACTTCAATCAACAATGGAAACTCTTCTATCCATTTCCTTCCTCTTTATGCCTCTAACTTTGATGAAAATTAGGAGACTGTCTTTCTAGGCAGAGATAGGGAAATGTTTCATTTCCTTCTCATTTATAATTGCTTCAATCAAGCAATATATTCTTTTATGAAAAGACTCATTCTCAAGAGTCATAGCCATTCATTCAAATATTAAACAATATGTCCTTTCATTCAAATATTAAACCACCACTAATATTTGTCACACACATGAGACATTACTTCTTACATTCTCCCACTTGGCTCATATGACAAAGTACAACCTCATGTGGTCCAATAAATTCTTAATCATAATGCGCATAAATAAGAACAATTGTTTCATCGTAAGTCATATTTAAGAACAAGAAATAATAAGAGTCATGGCGGTCATATATCCCTACTTTGACATAGTTCCTTCCATGCACTACTATATTAGTCTTCTTCCTAATATGACACTTTCATGGGAAATACATAATATGTCTAACAATAATGTCATTTTAAAAATCATTCATGTTTTTCAACATCATCATTCATAATTGTGCACACATAAGTTTGAAAACAAAAATTTCAGAAACTTATACATTAATAAGCTTAAAGTGTCATACATACATCATTAATGAATTAAAAACATAATTTAACATTCGCTAGCAGATATAATGCCCATTCTTTCAACATGACCAGTAAATGCTTTGGGCGGTAACCCTTTTGTTAAAGGGTCGGCAATCATAAGTTCAGTGCTAATATGATCAATTGACACTCTTTGTTTCTGAACTTCTTCTTTAACGGCAAAGTACTTTATTTCCATATGCTTAGCACCCTTAGAGTACTTATCGTTTTTCGAAAAGAAGACAGCTGCGAAATTATCATAATAAATTTTCAGCGGCCTGGCAATACTGTCGACTATTCCAAGTCCTGAAATAAAGTTCCGCAGTCAATTAGCCTGAATAGTGGCCTCAAAGCATGCCACAAATTCAGCCTCCATAGTGGATGCAACAATGACCGGCTGCTTCGCACTCTTCCATGATATTGCTCCTCCGGCTAAAAGATATACGTAACCAAAAGTGGAATTTCTTGTATTCACACATCCAGCAAAGTCTGCATCTGAATATCCAACCACCTCAAGGTGATTAGATCTCCTATAAGTAAGCATATAGTCCTTCGTTCCTTGCAAGTATCTTAGAACTTTCTTTGCAGCTTTCCAGTGGTCCATTCCTGGATTACTATGGTATCTACCCAGCATTCCAACTGCAAAACTTATATCTGGTCTCGTGCATGTCTGAGCATACATCAAACTCCCAACAACAGATGCATAAGGAATATTTTCCATCTGTTTCCGTTCCAAATCATTATTTGGACATTGCATGAGACTAAACTTGTCTCCTTTCTGAATTGGAACAGGAGATGCTGAGCACTTGTCCATCCTAAATCTCTCTAAAACTTTATTAATATATGCTTTTTGAGACAAACCCAACAATCCAAGTGATCTATTCCAGAATATTTCTATTCCGATCACATAGCTTGCCTCACCCATATCCTTCATTTCAAAATTGTTAGAGAGAAAGTTCTTGGTCTCACTTAACAGACCAAGATCATTAGTTGCAAGCAAGATATCTTCAACATACAGAATCATAAATATAAACTTACTCCCACTGATCTTCAGATATATACACCGGTCAACAGTGTTTTCCTTAAATCCAAAAGAAACAACAATATCATTGAACTTAAGATATCATTGTCGGGAAGCTTGTTTAAGTCCGTATATTGATCTCTTAAATTTACATACCATGTGTTCCTTTCCTTTCTCTATGAATCCCATTGTTTGATTCATATAAACATCTTCCTCTAAGTTCCCATTTAGAAAGACAGTTTTCACATCCATTTGATGCAACTCTAAATCATAATGAGCTACCAATGCCATGATAATTCTGAAAGAATCTTTCTTGGAAACTGGTGAAAACGTTTCTTTGTAATCAATGCCATCTTTCTGAGTAAAACCTTTAGCAACAAGTCTAGCCTTGTAACGTTCAAGGTTGCCAAGCAATTCTACGAGCAATTCTACGAGGTCCCAAACATCATTCTGTTCCATGGATTTAAGCTCATCTTTCATGGCATCTAACCATTTATCAGCATTATCACCATTCATGGCTTGTGAAAACGAAACTGGATCATCATCAATTCCTAAGTCATTTTCTGACTCTTGTAGATATACCACATAATCATTCGGTATAGCATATCTTCTTTCTTTTTGGGATCTTCTTAATGCTATTTCTTGTGGTTGTTCTATTACAGGTTCATTGTCAACCTCGGGAACATTAATTTGTTGTTCTTCTTGATTATTATATGGTTCAACGATTTGAGGAACAACAACTTGAGCAGTAGGAACATAAGTCAAAGGAACTTGTATTCTTACTTCATTAATCTCCACATTTCGTGGAGCTTCACTCCCACCGGTTTCACCACTCTCAATGAACCTAACATTCCCAGTTTCAACAATTCTTGTGCTATAGGTAGGACAATAAAATCTAAACCCCTTAGACTTTTCTGGATAACCAATGAATATCCACTGATTGTTCTTGCATCCAGTTTCTTTTCCTATGGATTATAAATCCTTATTTCTACCTGGCAACCCCAAATATGCAGGTGCCTTAAACTAGGTTTCCTTCCAGTCCACGGTTCAAAAGGTGTCTTTGGAACTGCCTTATTAGGAACCCCGTTCAACAAATACATGGTAGTTTTTAAGGCATACATTCACAATGATAAGGGTAAAGATGCATTACTTAACATACTCCTAACCATATCCATTAAGGTTGGTTACGCCTTTCCGATACACCATTTTGTTGTGGTGTACCTGGCATTGTGTATTGAGCACATATGCCACGCTTTTCTAGGAATTTAGCAAACGGACCAGGGTGTTGTCCATTTTTATCATACCTTCCGTAATACTCACCACCTCTATCAGACCTTATGATTTTCACCTTTCTGTCCAATTGCCTTTCAACTTCATTTACATAAATTTCTAAGGCAATCACCGCTTGAGACTTCTCATGCAGTAAATAAACATATCCATAACGTGAAAAATCATCAATAAAGGTGATAAAGTATTTTTTCTTACCGAAAGAATTAATACCAAAAGGTCCACATATATCAGTGTGAACTATCTCAAGAAGCTGAGTGCTTCTTGTGGCGCCTTTCTTTGTGTGTTTTGTTTGCTTTCCTTTAATACAATCCACACAAATATTAAGGTCAGTAGAATCCAAATCTGGAAGGACTTCATTTTTTATAAGTCTTACCATTCTTTCCTTGGAAATGTGACCCAAGCGCTTATGCCACAAATAAGCAAAATGTTCATTCACTAAACCACGTTTAGTGCCAACATTATGATGCAAGGTCATAAGTGTTTCAGCATATAGATTATCAAGATTCAATCTATATAAACCATCAATAAGTATACCAGATCCAATCATAAATGTATGCTTATACAAACTGAAACATCCATTACCAAACTTAAAAGAGTATCCAGTAACATCAAGTTTAGACAAAGAAACTAAATTCCTAGAAATATTAGGTACATACAAAGTTTCAAATAAATCTAAATGATGTCCAGTGTCAAGGATCAAACGATAAGTCCCGATAGCTTCCACTGGAACTTTCACTCTATTTCCCATGAATACAAACTTCTCATTTGGGCTTATGGTTTGGATCGTAAGAAATCCCTGCATCGTATTAGAAACATGAGTCGTACATCCATAATCAATCCACTGAGTATTATGAGGAACTTCAGTTACATTTGATTCGAAACATACATAAGCATTAAGCTCACCTTTCTTTTCGAATCAAGCCTTACGTTTGGGACAATCCTTCTGGAAATGTCCAGATTTCCCACAGAAATGACATTTGTCATTCTTTCCTTTCTTCTGGATCTTAATGGAGGACTCATTTATCTTTAGTGGTCCTTTCCCCTTTCCATGTTTCTTATCAGCATTCTTACCAGCTCCTTGATGGTTCACATAATGGATTGAGTGACTTCCTTGATTCTTAAGTCTCGTTTCCTCTTGAACCAACATACTGTGCAATTCATGCACATTCCATTTATCTTTCATGGTGTTGTAGTTCATTTGGAACAGACCTTAATCAGACGGTACTGAGTTCAAAATGAACTGCACAAGGAAATTCTCATCCACTTTCATTCCCAATGACTTAAGTCTTGCTGCAATATTTATCATTTCAATAACATGCTCATGCATAGTACGAGAACCATCAAACTTCATGGTGGTTAAGGTACTCATTAATGTCCCAGCAAAAGACTTGTCAGCAGTTTGGGAGCGCTCTTCCACATTCTTCATGAATTCTTTTGGACTTTCAATTTTAGGAAGAGCAGATTTAATGTTACTTGCTATGCTCATTCGCATAAACATCAAACTTAGTCTGTTTGACTTTTCCCAAGCCTTAAAATGAGCCTTCTCTTCATTGCTACTAGCATCAATGATAGCAACAGGCTTCTCAACTTGAAGAGCCAAATCAAGATCCATTACACCAAGGTTAAATTGGATTTGTTCACTACATGCAGAGAAGTTCAGCCCATTAAATGTTGGAACAGATGTAGCATGTGAATGTAAAGACATAGGAACAAATACTGCAATTAATACATGCTTCACATTAATGCTTTGAGTCATAAAATAACATACAATCAAATTCAGACAATAAACATTAAACATTCAATGCACATTAATGTTCTCCTTTGGGTGATACATCAATGCACAACAAACATAATGATGCTAATACAGTCAACATTATTAGGCAATGAAATATGCACTAACTAGAAATATTTACTATCTTTGGACATATAAATAAAACTAATAGTACATTCACATCACCATCAATCATGTCCATTAATTATAAGAACAACTAATCAACCTTTGGGTCATCCATAAATGTCTTATAACAATGAACTTCAATTTACCCATAAACTAACAATCATCATGTCATTTATAGCATCACATTCTATGGGTAATTGAAATAAATTATCATTCATTTGGAATTAAATAAACTTTCAGATTTGACCACTTTGATGATTAACAAATCTATCATACATTTAATCCCAAAATATACATACTTCATAAACAATCACATATATATTTAACAATTCAATATATATAAACTGTGATTATTACAAGTTGCCAATACATTCATTCAAATGCCTTTCCTTCATTCCCATTCAGAAAAAAAAAAAATCACACACTGGAAGGCATTTAAATCCCGTGAACAGTGCATTACTTTTCATAAATTGAAATGCAAACTTGTTAATCACGTAAAGCCTTTGAATGTAGCCAATTATTTCACAAAAGGACAAAAGCAAATTAACAATCACTTTGACTATTTTTGAGATATAACGGAAGTACAAGGAGTCAGGGAACTTGACCCCGATTCCGAGAAAACTGGGCATTTTCATTCCAATTCAATATATAATTACTATATATTGAGAACGTACAGGGAGAAATAGAGTTGAGATGAAACAGACATTTAACAATTACTGTGCAACGGAAATCACAATCATAATTTACAAATTCCCAATATTTAAAATTAGGGTTCATAAAATTGGGGAATTCAAACATCATCAATGGAAAATTATAAATTCCCTAACACATGCTTTGATAACACATGTAAACTCTATCATACATGAACCATTAATAAGGATCTTAAGAATTCATAGTCTTCACTAATAGGATGAATAGAAACACTAACCTTTCTCCATGCTTAAATGTTAATACTTCTTGGCTTGAACTTCAATCAAACAATGGAAACTCTTCTATCCCTTTCCTTTCTCTTTATGCCTCTAACTTTGATGGAAATTAGAAGACTTTCTTTCTAGGCAGAGATAGGGAAATGTTTCATTTCCTTCCCATTTATAACTGCTTCCATCAATCAATATATTCTTTTATGAAAAGACTCGTTCCCAAGAGTCATAACCATTCATTCAAATATTAAACAATGTCTTTTCATTCAAATATTAAACCACCATTAATATTTGTCACACACATGAGATATTAATTCTTACAGGGAAAACATCTGAGCTGTATGAGCACTTATAAAGAAATTTACATTTACCTCCCCAAGGTGACTAGTGAGGGTTCAAACTTGCAACCTGTCAAATATGAGACTCTATCATACTCCACTAGAGCAACTCCTATGGTTTCAAGATTACAGATATTAATTTAAGAATTAAGACCAAACTCTAAACTTAATTAAATCTAAAATAAACAGTAGATCATGATTCCTCAAAATAATATACCGTTTATTATATTTTGATAACTTTTTCTGGTAAGTTTTTTTTTTTCGAAAAATTTAGAGTGAGGGAATGGTACGCCATAGTTCAAGGCAAAGAAAACATCTGAGTTCTATGAGTACTTATAAAGAGATTTATATTTATTTCATCAAAGTGATTAATGGGAGTTCAAACTTGCAACCTATCAAATACGAGATTCTGTCAAGCTTAGAGGAATCCACGTGGTTTCAAGATTACAGATATTAATTTAAGATTTAAGACCAAACTCTAAACTTAATTAAATCTAAAATAAACAGTAGATCATGATTCCTGAAAATAATATACCGTTTATTATATTTTGACATGGGCTCTCTGCTTTTACAGTAGTCATTGCTAGTCTTGGCAGTTAGTTAGTTTGACTTTTGTTGTTTTAATTTCTTTTATTCAAAAAAAAAAAAAAAGGTATATCTATACTATTTCTATGAGTCAAAAAAAAAATGTATACTATTTCTATGAAATTATAATGGGGATTCTCTATTTTAGTGTTCAATTTTTGTTTTCTAAAATTATTATAATTAACTATTCATTTAATAATTTAAAATATACAAAGGATAAAATTAAAATACAAATTAAAGACGTACATAAAAGTATAAAAATACATATCAACTCCTAATTAACAATATATTTATAATTCAATTCAAATTCTTTTTTATTTTTGTTATTTATATTTTAAAAAAAAAGTTAAAAAAATACGAAACAACATAACATGGATACAGTACTAGTTAAACGCTGATCAATATAATATTTTTTCCCCTATAGTAAAATTTAGTTTAGGGATTTAATAACATTATTAAATACGTGTTGATTTTAAAAGAAAACAATGTGAACAGTGAAATAAGAAAAATAAATAAGGTGTGTGTGTTGGTAAGAAAAAAATTAATCAAGTAATAATAGACTAATAGTGATAACATATGGAGTAGTTTAATTATCGAGCGAGGTAAGGATTTATTTGAATAAACATAAATTTTAAGTACAAATAACCATTATGTTCAATTGTTAATAAATCATGTAGTAATGATATGATATTATTTTAGTTATATTTTAATTATTATTATAATTTACTATACTCATAAATGCAGTATTAAAATTTTCAATTTTTTTTTGAATTTCGTTAATAATTTCCATAAAAATATTTGTTACAGCATAGAAAAATAAGTATATTCCATGAAAGTAGTTTTTTTTTTCGAAAGGAGTTCAATGAAATTTAAATTTCTTTATTTCATCATATTAAATATTTTTTAATTAAATACTTATTATTTTGCCCCTTAATCAATACCCTGATTAAACACTTGTTAGAAAACCGCATAAATTGTAGACAATTTTTATGAATTTCTTTTGTTAACTGCTTTTGAAATGATGCCATAAACTTGAACACTTGACCTAACTTGCACGCAACGCCTGACAATATGATGAATGTTGTCTTTCCCTTAAAATTCCACGTGATGTGACCGATCGATGTTGATACGTTATATATGGTTAACTCTTTTGAACGAAGGTGAACGATGTCTCGATCCTTTCGGTTCGTTAGATCACATGTATAGGCAAACAAAACTTAGTTGATTCTCCTAATTTCACAGAATCCGTTTATGATATGAGGTGAGGTGAGTATGTTCTTATTCAATGTATTGAAGGAGATCATTTTCCATTTTATTTTGTTTTTAGTTTAAAATATTCATAACAAACAGAATAACAACTTTATGTATACATTTTATTTGAAATAAGAAATATAAAAAGAATTTAATTACATGTATTATTTTTTTTTATAAATAAAATATATATTGAAAAGGATACAAGGAATACTATAACACATACAAAATCGAATGAACGATGTGGGCACACTGACACATATTCAGTATAATTATTATAGCAGCGGCCACCCAAAAATAGTAACTAACAACAAACTATTAAACCCAAAAAATTCCCGGCATATCCTATCCTTTTAGGGTTCGTTTGGTGGTCAGGATAAGAGAGACAAGATATGATAAGTTATCATATCCTATCTGAAACTATTGTTTGGTGAGCCAGCAGGATAAGATAAGTCAATCCTGTCACATATCCTATCATGTCTATCTAGTTTGATGATCATGATAGGATAGGGGTGGATAAGATAAGAGAGCAGGATAAAAGTATGATAGGATATGAGCGTGATAAGGTGTTATCCTATCCGACGTTTGGTATCCACCAGGCAACCAACTGGACAGTATTATAATTTTAGTATAAATTTTTAAATTTTCGTTTTTATTCTAATTTTTTTCATAATTTTCATATTTTAGTTTTTTTTTTATATTTTCATTAAATTATATAAAAAGACAAAAGTATCCTTATAATAAAATTACATATAATTTTTAATTTTTTTAAATATTATTTAACTTAAATTAGTTTTTTTTTATAATTTTAAATATTCATTTTTAGTTTTTACCTTACATATAGTTAAATTATTAGATTATTTTGTTATATTATTCTGTTTTTTAAAATAATATAAAATAATAAAATTAGTCTTGTGACAAAATAAAATTAATTTTTAAAATTAATTTTTATTTTTAATATTAATAATAAAAAATATTTTATTATTAATATTTTTATTATTTTAACTATTTTATATTTAATTATACTTTTTGATAACCATATTATATTTTATTATACTTTAAATTATTATTTTATTATATTTTAATTATTTTATATAAATCATTTTTATACTTTAAATCACCTTATCCTATCATCTTGAGTTCTAATCCAGTCCTCCCCTCAGAATAGAATTTTAACTAGATGAACATGATATGATAGGTGGCAAGATTGACTTATCCTATCCTGTTGGCTCACCAAACAACATTTTCAGACATGATATGATAGCTTATCATATACTGTCTCTCTTATTCTGACCAGCAAATGAGTCCTTAAAACATATATAATCCCTGGAATTTCCATAACCACTTTGGACCGAAGCCCACACTAGGAGGCAGCACTCAAGACCCAGCGGTTCCCCACCTTACTAGCAACAGTATCGCTAGTTGAACTTGATTCTATTGTGAATTGAGAGAAGAATCAAGAGAGGATTAAAGATAGATCAAGGGTTGTATGAAAATAGAGAGACGAAAGGCTTGAGTTCTTTTGTTTATTCATCTTGAGCATGGTGGAGTGAAGATCCAAGAGATCTCTATTGTAATCTTGATCAAAGTTCATAGTGGAGGAGGCTCTCTCCCGTGGATGTAGGCCACATTGGCTGAACCATGCTAAACTGTGTGTGCTCTCTATCTCTTCTTCCCTTTCTCTTTTCTGTTGGTGTAATTGAATTACCTATTGTGGTAATTCAGTTACCACATATTGATGTGCTTTTATTGTGCTATTTTGCGCTTGGTTCTTGCTGGTTGTTTGCTATAGTATTTCTTCTGCATTAGGTGTATTGGGTTTAGGTTACGAAACTCTATTTCTCGGTACTGTGTAGTCTTTTGTGTATTGTTTCAGGGATCTTCTTTGGGTTCTTTCATACATTGGACCAACAAGTGGCGCTGTCTGTGGGGATTGAAAGAAGAAGAAAGATCAAAAGTCTGGACAATGGGAAACACAAAGTATGACATAGAGAAATTCTCCGAAAGTAACGACTTCGGGTTATGGAGGGTTAAGATGGAGGCAATCTTGATACAACTTGGATGTGTAGAAGCTCTCAAGGGAGAGGCAAGGATGGTAGACACTCTATCACAAAGGGAGAAGACCGACATGATAGAGAAGGCAAGAAGTGCAATTATTCTATGTCTTGGTGATAAGGCATTGAGAGAGGTTGCAAGGGAAAAGACAGCGACGTTTATGTGGGCAAGGTTAGAAACATTGTACATGACAAAGTCACTAGCGAATAGGCTATGCTTGAAGCAACTTCTATATTCCTTCAAGATGACGGAATCGAAGTCCATTGTGGAGAAACTTGCGGAATTCAATAAAATTCTTGATGACCTAGAGAACATTGAGGTGAAGCTCGATGATGAGGACAAGGCATTGCTCCTACTTAATTCTTTACCTAAATCCTTTGAGCACTTCAAGGATGCTATTTTGTATGGCAATGATCAAACCATTTCCTTGGATGATATTCAAACTTCAATCCGGACAAAGGAGCTCCAAAGGCAACAAGAGTTGAAAGCGGAGAATAATGGTGAGAGCTTGAACGTCTCAAGGGGGAGGAACGAGAAGAAAGGGTCAAAGAGCAAGAGGTCTAGATCAAAATCAAAAAGTCATTCAAAGTCAAAACTCAAGTGTTTCAATTGCAGTAAAACGGGTCACTTCAAGAAAGATTGTCCTGAAAATGGGGGCAAGGAATCAAGGAACTCCGCCGAGGTTACAGTTGCTTCGGATGGCTGTGAGAGTGCCGGGGTGTTGGTGGCATCAAGTTAAGAAACACAAAGGAGTTGGGTATTTGGTTTTTTGGCATTTGCTCACATCAAGGAGGACAAGCTTGATGCACGAGTGGTAAAATGCATCTTCATTGGGTATCCAGATGGTGTGAAGGGCTACATGTTGTGGAAGTTGGAATCAGGAGGATCAAGGTGCTTTGTAAGCAGGGATGTCACATTTGATGAGACCAGAATGGGTATGATGTGCACTGGCTTGGAGCAAAGCAATTCAGATGAAACAGACCAGAAAGATCAGTTTGAGGTGGAGTTTCCCACCTCTAACATCAGAGAGGAAAGTCCACCACCACCAGCAGAATAAACAGATCAATAACCACCAGTAGTATCAGACTATCAGTTGACTAGAGACCGAGTTAGGAGGAATATTGTACCTCCTAAGGGATTTGGGTATGCTGACCTCGTTTGCTATGCTCTTAATGCAGCTGAAGAGATACAAGATCCAGAACCGAGAAGTTTCAGAGAGGCTATGGAAAGCAAGGATAGTCAGAATTGGTTACAAGCGGTGCAAGCAGAAATGGAATCCTTAGATAAAAATAAAACCTGGACACTTGTGGACTTACCCAAAAATCAAAGGGTAGTTGGATGCAAGTGGATCTTCAAGAAAAAGGATGGCATTCCAGACATTGAGGAGGCAAGGTTCAAGGCAAGACGGGTAGCAAAGGGTTTTACCTAGGTTGAAGGGATTGACTACAATGAGATCTTTTCACCTGTGGTAAAACATTGTTCTATAAGGATATTGATGTATATTGTGAATCAGTATGACTTGGAGTTAGAACAGTTAGATGTCAAGACAACATTTCTACATGGAGATCTAGAGGAAGCTATCTACATGCAACAACCGGAAGGGTATGCAGAAGATAAGACCAAGGTATGTCTCTTGAGAAAATCATTCTATGGGCTAAAACAAAGCCCGAGACAATGGTACAAAAAATTTGATGATTTTCTCTTGAGAGTGGGATTTCTGAGGAGTAGTTATGATAGTTGTGTGTACATACTAAGGAGAGAGGAGGAGTGTGTTCTTTTCCTACTCCTATATGTGGATGGCATTCTTATAGCCAGCTCTAGCAAGGAAGAGATAAGCAAACTTAAGGACCAATTGAATTTTGAATTTGAGATGAAGGATCTTGGTAATTCAAAGAGGATACTTGGCATAGACACAGTCAGAAACAGAAAGAAAGGGGAACTATTACTATCTCAGCAAGGTTACTTGAAGAAAGTTGTAGAAAGGTATAGGATGCATCAGTCTAAACCGGTTTCTACACCTTTGGGTAATCACACAAAGCTTTATATTACTCAAGCTCCTAGCAACGACACGGAAAGAAGAAGAATGGGTTCTATTCCTTATGCAAGTGGAGTGGGTAGCATCATCTATGGGATGGTATGTAGCAGACCGGACTTGGCACACGTCGTTAGCATTGTTAGCAAGTTTATGGCAGATCCGGGAAAAGCTCAGTGGGAGGCTGTGAAGTGGGTTCTAAGGTATTTGAATGGTTCTCTAAATTCTAGACTTATGTACAAGAAAACAGCTCCAGGAAAAGATGCTATTGTGGGTTATGTTGATGTGTATTATACCGGGAATGTTGATACAAGGAAGTCTCTTTCAGGGTATGTGTTCACTTTGTTTGGTACTGCAATTAGTTGGAAGTCTACTTTACAACCCGTGGTTGCATTGTTAACTACACAAGCAGAGTATATAGCTCTTGCGGATGGAGTAAAGGAAGCTCTATGGTTAAAAGGGATGATTGGTGAACTCGGAATTATGCAAAAGAGTGTAATTATTCATTGTGATAGCCAAAGTGCTATCCACTTAGCTAATCATCAAGTTTATCATGAGAGAACGAAGAATATCGATGTAAGGCTTCATTTCATTAGAGATGTGGGTGAATCAAAGGAAATTCAGATTGAGAAGATAGCTTTGGAAGACAATCCAGCAGATGCATTCACAAAGTCACTACCAAGAGCAAAGTTTAACCTTTGCTTGGACTTGATAAACTTTATTGAAGCATAATTCCATAAGTGGGAGAGCCACCACTACAAGGTTAACTCAATCCTCTGATTTGGAGTCAAGGTGGAGTATTGTTGAAAGTGCCTCAAAATCAAGTTTAAAATGCAGAATTTGATGTTCAGACAGCTTAATCGATTACAGGAAGGCCGTAATCGATTACGGACCTTCGTCCTGAAATTCTGAAGTTTCAGAACTGTGGATAGACAGCTGGTAATCGATTACCAGAATTATGTGATCGATTACGGTAATCGATTACCAACAGCTCGTAATCGATTACGACGCGTCAGTTTCTGATATTTAAGTTTGTTACAGCAGCAAACGAAATAAGATCTGGGGTTTCTTGGGTGAACGAAATAAGATCTGAGGTTTCTTGGGTGCGTTTTCAGAGCGAAAAAGAGAGAAAAACCCAGAGAATACTATCATCTTGTATTGCTTTGATTCTATTGTGAATTGAGAGAAGAATCAAGAGAGAATTAGAGAGAGATCAAGGTTTGTTTGAAAATAGAGAGACGAAAGGCTTGGGTTCTTTTGTTTGTTCATCTTGAGCATGGTGGAGTGAAGATCCAAGGGATCTCTATTGTAATCTTGATCAAAGTTCATAGTGGAGGAGGCTCTCTCCTGTGGATGTAGGGCACATTGATTGAACCACGCTAAACTGTGTGTGTGCTCTCTATCTCTTCCTCCCTTTATCTTTTCTGTTGCTGTAATTGAATTACTTGTTGTGGTAATTCAATTACCACACATTGCTGTGCTTTTATTGTGCTATTTTACGCTTGGTTCTTGCTGGTTGTTTGCTATAGTATTTCTTCTACATTAGGTGTATTGGGTTTAGGTTACGAAACTCTATTTCTTGGTATTGTGTAGTCTTTTGTGTATTGTTTCAGGGATCTTCTTTGGGTTCTTTCATACATTAGACCAACAGAATACCTGTTGCAAAGAACACACTTGGTCTCCTCAAAGTCAAGAATCACTTTCCTTTTCCATAGATTGTATCTTGATGGAGCTCTATCTTTAATAACTTGCCAACCAAAAGCTGTTATCTTGGTAGGGATTAGAGGACTCCAAAAATTGCTAAAGAAATCATCTACAAAAGGTGTATGTGGGTTGGCTAAACTGTGGGAGTGCTTTATAAGAACCATGTAAGCCTCCTTACAATCATAATCCCCTGTTTGTCAAACCTGCAGCACCATTTATCTTCCAGACATGTTTTTAATTCTGCATTTTCCAAAATGACCAGAAGTTCATGTACCAATGTCTCCTCCTATGCAAGTAAAAAGGTTCCTTCTCCACTGGAGGTTCCAAATCCAAGTATTTTCCATCCAACTTCCTGCCTCTGCTACCTTCACATTTTGATTCTCAAACTGAAAACAACCTTGGAAACTGAATATCTCAAAGGTGCATTGCCAACCCAATTCTCATCCAGAAGCTAGAATTACTTCCATCGCCCACCTTTCTGAACATAGCATTGTTGAACCATCCTGTAGGTACCTCATTCCCTCCTTGGATGCCACAAATATCTCGCCACCACAATGAGGATGATTTATTTGAGATGCTGCTCTGACAGATCCTTGAATTCCAATTTTCAAATCCATATCTAAATTGTAGAACTTCTACCCACAGGTTGTTATGCTCTGTTGCCAACCTCCATAACCACTTCCCTAGCAGTGACATGTTAAAGAGATGTAGATCTCTAACACCCAATCGACCACTATATTTTGGTTTGCAAACCTCACTCCATTTTACCCAAGCTATCTTCTTTCTTTCCGAGTCCCCCCCCCCCCCCCCCCCCACCCCACCCCACCCCACCCCAACACACAAAATTACGTTGTATTACCACTAGATCTTTCACAACTACCTTTGGTGTCTTCATGAATGATAAGAAGCAGATGGGAAGATTAGAAAGTACTGAGTTGATAAGGATAATTCTGCCGCCAAGGGAGAGACTCTTTCGTTTCCACAACGACAATCTCCTCTTGAGCTTCTCTAACATTGGTCGCGCTGTCGCGCACGCGCCAAAAAGCGAGCGGGTTTATAAAACTGTAGTTAGGAAGCGACAACTCGGATATCGTCTCACAAGGACTCTTGACTTGTTATTTACCACAAAAATCAGTTTTTTTTTTTTTGGGGGGGGGGGGGGGGGGGGTTTGGTTTGGTTTGTAATTCAAATGGAAAACAATGCAAAAACAGAGCAATAAAACAGAACAGATTAAAAGATTATCAAATAGCTAAAAACGATTAATCTACTGTTCTCGATTTCCTAACTATCATCGGTTTATGTAAATTCCAAGCCCTAAGCAGATTCTAATCCCCTCCCGGCTGTAGCAACAATTAACAAGCGAAATCACTACTACAGATATATGTTCCTATTCCCGAATTAAGCAAACGGGGTTAAGCCCTTCGTGAACTAAGCGAACACGAATTGAACACACGCGAATTAAGCAAACGCGATTAAATATAGGAACATAACATCACCGAAATAAATCAACACAACACTATACACTCCTGAATTAAGCAAACAGAAATATATAGCATAGCATTGAAAAGGGAAAAGCATACAAAACAGGAATTACAAGAACCTCAAGTGTGATGGAAATCGATTACAGTAGACTAATCAAAGAAATTTAGTTCTCCATAAAAACAAAACACAACCAGAAAATATGTAAAGAAAACAATGGAGAATCAAAGGTCCCTCCAATCTGCCCAGAACAGCAATTTATAGGATTCAATCTTAAAGGATTCAATCAACTTAAAGGATTCCCTCAAGACATGGAAAGCTTAAAGGATTCAATCAACTTTGCACAGATTTCAAGCAATACATCAAAATAAATTTTTTTTCTTCAATGTTCCCCCCTTTCAAACAAAGCAATCCCCACAATCATTTATTCTGAACAGTTGAGAATTTCATCATTCAAACAATCATTAATCTAAGCAGGGGATCTAAGTTACACACAAAAGGGAGATCACCAAATTCAAACAACTGCCTTCCTCATAAGGGTATTTAGTGTTTCACTCAATCGCTCAATTTTTGTCAGGCAAACAACATTTCACTCAATTTCACTTTTCAAGAACACTTCCCATAAATTTGATTTTCATCTCAAAATGGTTCCCACGGAAACATGCATGCAATATCAAAAGGTATTTTATGGTTGTAATGGGGCCTGGCTAAGGGTAGGATATACAAAGGTACTATGCTTAAGTCCCTAGGAACTAAGAGAGCATGAAACAGTTTTATACATTGAATTTCCACTCAAGTTCCTTTTTTCCATTTTTCTTTATGCTTTGGGTGACTACAGCCATTTCTTCTAATACTTTTATTTTTATCATTTTTACACATTTCTTTTTTTCTCTGTTTTTTTTTTGGCCTTTGGCTCCAACCTTTTTATTATATTTTTGTTTTTTCTCAATCCCAAACAACACATCATAACCTTGTAGCCACCCCAAACTTAGTTTCTTGCAAACCTTGTCTTGCTAAGCTTCCACGCTCTCCTAATCCTAAGATCGGGTTAACATGATTTTTCAGATTTTTGGCTCATAACATAAGGTTATCAAGAATTAACAGGCTAATTAGGCTCAAAGGGGCTAACTAAGGAACATGCATTAGGGATGGTTATTTTTAGGCTAAGTAGTTATTTACAAAGAAAATGCCTAAATCATTTGAAGCAAACACATAAACATGCAAACCAAAAAGAGATTCAAGCAAATTCGGGGAAGTGCAATTTGAAAGTGATTCACACAGTTAAAAAAAAACATGTTGGAGGCTCAAATCACCACCTGGACAATTTTTGCAATTTGTTTGACAGAGATTCTATCCCTAGTGTGTGCTTCCCATCACCCCAACTTATCATAAATCATGCCATCACAAAAAAAAATCTCAAAGTTTAGTTTTCAATCACATGGGAACCACTTTTTCAAAAAGTTTTTTCAACCTAGGGGGAATCATCAACAATATAAATCACATATCATGCAATCATCTATGCAAAATTAATCAAAACCAATAAAACTTGCCAACATAAGACTCAACACACAAATACTCCTGATCTTCTCAAATTATTCAGGAGCTAAAAGAAAAATAAGACAAAACACAAAATCAATCAATCTGTTCCCTCCCCCACACTTAAAACATACATTGTCCCCAATGAACAACATAACTATAAAATCAGAGTGAAGGAAAGGAAAGGGTACTCCCGGATCAAGTGGCAGTGTAGGTGGGAGCTTCCGCCTGGATCCCATTGCTTGTAGCATAAGGCCAAAGAGAGGGAGTTCATTCCATGGTCCCATAACTTGCAGCCTTGATATAGGAGTGAGCACTTGACAATTATGGTGACCTTGCCCAATGCGGCGGACTCATCACTTCCTCTTGGGTCAAAGATGACCGCTTTCTCAACAAAGTCCTCCCAATAAAATTGGGGCTCAACCCCTTGAACTGGCCATGGTGCAAAATCCAGTCCCTCTGGTGGTTCCACCAGGGGAGGTGGCAGATAGGTAGCTGGGGTCTCCGGTGCTGATTCATCTTCTGCACGTTCTTCATTCACTGCGCTGACAAATCCATCACCTACTATACATGCAGCAATCTTAGCACACACCACACAATGGTTAGTGTTAGTACAATCAGTACATGAAGAAATATCATCATAGCCAGAAACAAATAGAAAATCAGAAATCAAGTCCTCACAGTTGTCATCAATAATCTCAGAGAGCAACTCTATTTGGAAAACGGAGTGCTCTTCCAATGGATGTTTCACAGCATCAAAGATGTTAAACTTTGCCACAATATCACTAAACTCCATAGACATGGTCCCATCATCAACATCAATTTTTGTCTTCGTCGTCTTCATAAACGGTCTGCCCAGGATGATTGGTGATCTACTTGAATTTGTTTCCGCTGCCATGTCCAGGATGTAGAAGTCAGCAGGGAAGATCAACTCATCAATTTGTACCAGCACATCTTCTACCATTCCCATGGGGCGGGCACTGGTCCTGTTGGCCAACTGGATAGTGAGACCTGTATACTGCAAGGGACCAAGATCAAGGTTATTGAAAATAGAGGTGGGCATGACATTTATGGAGGCTCCCAAATCCAACATGAAATTTTCAAATTTTATGTCCCCAATAATGCATGGAATAGTAAAAGTGCCTGGATCCTTGCACTTCTGTGGTAGTGCCTGAGTAGGGGCTGAAACAGTAACTCTTTCTGGTGCAGGCTTAGACTGGATAAGAGCTGAAACATTTCTTCCCAAATTAACTCTCTCGTTACTCTTCAACCTTCTCTTGTTGGTGCATAAATCCTTCAGAAATTTAGCATACTTAGGAACCTGCTTGATCACATCTAGAAGGGGAATATTCACCGCCACCTTCCTGAACACATCTAAAATTTCCCTCTCCTTGTCTTCCCCACCAATCTTCTTATTTCTCTGTACTCTGTGTGGGAAGGGGATTGGTGGTATGTACACTTTCTCAGCTTCAATATCGACTGTAGGCTCAGGAGTTACCTCAATAGTTTCTTCATCTTTTTCAGAGGCTGCTTCAACAACTCTTCCAGATCTCAGAGAAATGGCACTCGCATTAGGATTGGAGACATTGGGATTTATCACTGTTTGTGCAGGCAGTTGACTTGATCTTTGAGCTTCCTGTATGTTATTTATGGATGTGGCAAGCTGTCCAACCTGTGTCTCTAAATTTTGAATGCTAGCATCCGTTCGCTGCTGAGATTGACCAAACCGTGTCTGTAAATTGTGAATGCTAGCATCTGTTCGCTGCTGAAACTGTGCCTGTGAGGCTTGGAACTGTGCCTGGAACTGTCCAATTTGCTGCTGCAACTGGAGATTTTGTTCAGTCATTTGTTTGAACACGTCCTCTAGTGAAGGTCCAAAAGGTGCAGAAGTGGTCACTTGAGGAGGATTCTGAGGTGCTGCCATCGGTTGTTGTTGGGATGAGTTCCCATAAAGAAGATTAGGATGATTCCTCCAATTGGGGTGGTACCTATTTGTGGAGAGGTCAGGAACGCTGTACCTATTCTGATTATTGCCTTGATTATAGGGATGGACAGCATAAGCTTGAGACATATCAGTAACCGACCCTTCCTTCGGAATGGGGCATGCATCATACGGGTGCTCAGGAGAGTTGCACATGCCACACAACCTTGCAGGCTGAACCCTATCCATTTCCATTTTCTTTACCAAAGAATTGAGCTCATCCATTCTATTCTCAAGGGCCTGGTTGGAAGAAGTAAGCCTATCAATCCTATTCTCAAGGGCCTGGTTGAAAGAAGAACTATGGACCTCATTCACACCCCTTGTCTCAACAGAATTTCTCCTGGTAGTAAACTGCTGGGAGTTCAGTGACATATTTTCAATTAATTACTTGGCAGCAGCTGGAGTCTTATCAACAAGCGCTCCCCCACCAGCAGCATCCAAAATATTTCTATCCATCGGTAGTAACCCTTCATAAAAATACTGGATAAGAAGTTGCTCAGAAATCTGATGCTGGGGGCAACTGGATACCAACTGCTTGAATCTCTCCCAATATTCAGCCAATGACTCATTCCCTTGTCTGATGCCACATATTATCTTCCTGATTGATGCAGCTCTGGAGGCAGGAAAATATCTCTCTAAGAAAACCTTCTTCAAATCATTCCAGGTGGTAATAGAGTTTGGCTCAAGATATAACTGCCAATCCTTTGCAGTGCCCTGGAGTGAGAACGGGAAGGCTCTCAGCTTGATGTTATCCTCAGTTACTCCCTCTGATCTCAAGGTTGTGGAGCAGACAACCTGGAATTCCTTCAAATGCTTGTGTGGATCCTCACCTGCAAGACCACTAAACCTTGGTAACAAGTGAATGAAACCAGATTTTAATTCAAAGGGAGTATCAGCACCAGAATATGCAATACACAAGCCATTATAATTAACATCAGGGGCAGCAAGCTGTCTTAATGTCCTTTGGTCACCCATGTTTTCAAAAACAGTTTTAGAATTAGAATCACCACTAGTGCTAGCCCGAATTTCTCTACGGCGTGTGTGCAGTGTTCTTTCAATTTCAGGATCAAAATCACACAATTCAGGGCAATTAGACCTAGTAGCCAAACCAATTCAAAATAAAAACGAAAATAAAAGAAAAAGAAGAAAAAAATGCGAAAATAACAAACAAGAGTCCCCGGCAAAGGCGCCAATTTTTGGTCGCGTTGTCGCGCACGCGCCAAAAAGCGAGCGGGTTTATAAAACTGTAGTTAGGAAGCGACAACTCGGATATCGTCTCACAAGGACTCTTGACTTGTTATTTACCACAAAATTCAGTTTTTTTTTGGGGGGGTGGGGGGTTTGGTTTGAAATTCAAATGGAAAACAATGCAAAAACAGAGCAATAAAACAGAACAGATTAAAAGATTATCAAATAGCTAAAAACGATTAATCTACTGTTCTCGATTTCCCAACTATCATCGGTTCATGTAAATTCCAAGCCCTAAGCAGATTCTAATCCCCTCCCGGCTGTAGCAACAATTAACAAGCGAAATCACTACTACAGATATATGTTCCTATTCCCGAATTAAGCAAACAGGGTTAAGCCCTTCGTGAACTAAGCGAACACGAATTGAACACACACGAATTAAGCAAACGCGATTAAATATAGGAACATAACATCACCGAAATAAATCAACACAACACTATACACTCCTGAATTAAGCAAACAGAAATATATAGCATAGCATTGAAAAGGGAAAAGCATACAAAACAGGAATTACAAGAACCTCAAGTGTGATGGAAATCGATTACAGTAGACTAATCAAAGAAATTTAGTTCTCCATAAAAACAAAACACAACCAGAAAATATGTAAAGAAAACAATGGAGAATCAAAGGTCCCTCCAATCTGCCCAGAACAGCAATTTATAATATTCAGAAACTGAGCCCACTCGCGAGGCGAACTGATAAGCCTCTGGCTCATCTAATTTTATGGCTAGTATGACCAGGGTTTTGTGCAAATTATATCCTATTTTCGCCCAAATTAGATTAGATTGTCCTCAAGCATGGTTTTGAGTCTCTGAAGTAGTTTTAGGTTAATTTAGCCAGTTTTGAGTCAAATAAAGCACTTATGGCTATTTTGTTGTTTTCAGGTTAAGTAGAAGTTGAGAGAATAAAGAAACAGGGGATTAGCCTCGCGAGAGTTTTCTCGCCTCGCGAACCTGGAAGCCAACAGAACAGTGAAAATGACATCCTCTCTGGTTCGCCCCGCGAACATCACCTCGCCTCGCGACCCTGATAGCTGACTGCTCCAGAGAAAAGCAACCCGTTCTGGTTCACCTCGCGGATACACATCTCGCCTCGCGAGACTGAAGACCAGAAGCCATGACTGTTCCATTCCTCGCCTCGCGAGCAGGACTTCGCCCCGCAAGAAGCCCAAACGTTGCTGACCCTTCAGGACATTCGCCTCGCGAATGAGGGCTCGCCTCGCGAGTGGGCTAAATTTCTGAATAATTATAAAAGGTTGTTCTGGACAGATTGGAAGAACTTTTGCTTCTCCATAATTTTTACATTTTTATGTGTGTTTCGTTTTATTTATGGAGAACTAATTTTCTATGATTAGTCTACTGCAATCGAATTCCAATACACTTGAGGTTTTGTAATTCCTATTTTATTTGCTTTTCCCTTTTTGATACCGTATTATACATTTCTGTTTGTTATTTCAGGAGTGTATAGTATTGTGTTGATTCATTTCGGTGATGTTATGTTCCTATACTTAATCGCGTTTGTTATTTCGCGTGTGTTCATTCATGTTTGTTAGTTCATGAGGGCTTAACCCCGTTTGTTATTTCGGGAATAGGAACATATATCTGTGGTAGTGATTTCGTTGTTAATTGTTGCTACAACCGAGAGGGGATTAGAATCTGCTTAGGGCTTGGAAATTACATGAACCAATGATAGTTGGGGATTCGAGATCAGTAGATTAATCGTGTTTTGCTACTTGATAATCTTTTCAACTGCTCTGTTTTCATTTCTTTGCTTTGCTTTGTTCTTATTTGCATTCCAAACCAAACCCCCCCAATACTGAATTTTGTGGTAATAACACTTCAAGAGTCCTTGTGAGACGACATCCGAGTTGTCGCCCTAAACTACATTTTTATAACCCGCTCGTTCTTTTTTTTGGCGCGTGCGCGACAGCGCGACCAAAAATTGGCGCCGTTGCCGGGGACTCTTGTTTGTTATTTTTGGCATTTTGTTTTCTTTTCTTTTCTTTCTTTTATTTTCGTTTTTGTTTTGAATTGGTCTGGCTACTAGGTCTAATTGCCCTGAATTGTGTGATTTTGATCCTGAAATTGAAAGAACACTGCACACACGCCTTCGAGAAATTCGGGCTAGTACTAGTAGTGATTCTAATTCCAAAACTGTTTTTGACAATATGGGTGACCAAAGGACATTAAGACAGGTTGCTGCCCCTGATGTAAATTATAATGGATTGTGTATTGCATATTCTGGTGCTGATACCCCCTTTGAATTAAAATCTGGTTTCATTCACTTGTTGCCCAAGTTTAATGGTCTTGCAGGTGAGGATCCACACAAGCACTTGAAGGAATTCCAGGTTGTCTGCTCCACAACCTCGAGATCAGAAGGAGTAACTGAGGATAGCATCAAGCTAAAAGCTTTTCCGTTCTCACTCCAGGGAGCTGCAAAGGATTGGCTGTTATATCTTGAGCCAAACTCTATTACCACCTGGACCGATTTGAAGAGGGTTTTCTTAGAGAAATATTTTCCTGCTTCCAGAGCTGCGTCAATAAGGAAAGAAATATGTGGCATCAGACAAGGAAATGAGTCGTTAGCTGAATATTGGGAGAGATTCAAGCATTTGGTATCCAATGCCCTCAAAGATCAGATTTCGAGCGACTTCTTATCCAAAGACTTTTATGAGGGGTTACTGCCGATGGATAGGAATATTTTGGATGCTGCTAGTGGGGGAGCGCTTGTTGATAAGACCCCAGCTGCTGCCAAGCAACTCATTGAAAATATGTCACTGAATTCCCAGCAGTTTACTACCAGAAGAAATTTTGTTGAGACAAGAGGTGTGCATGAGGTCCATAGCTCTTCTTCCATCCAGGCCCTCGAGAATAGAATGGATAAGCTTACTTCTTTTGTAAGGCAATTGGCAATAGATAGGGTTCAGCCTGCAAGGTTATGTGGCATATGCAATTCTCCTGAGCACCCATATGATGCATGCCCCATTCCGAAGGAAGAGTTCGTCACTGATCTGTCTCAGGCTTATGCAGTCCATCCCTATAATCAAGGCAATAACCAGAACCGGTACAGCACTCCAGACCTCTCCACAAATAGGTACCATCCCAATTGGAGGAATCATCCTAATCTTCGGTATGGGAACTCATCCCAACAACAACCGATGGCACCTCAGAATCCTCCTCAAGTGACCACTTCTGCACCTTCTGGACCTTCACTGGAGGACATGTTCAAGCAAATGAACTCACAAATGACTGTACAAATGACTACACTTTTCCAGCAGCAAGTCGGACAACTTCAGGCCTCACAGGCACAGTTTCAACAGCGAACGGATGCTAGCATTCAAAATTTAGAGACACAGGTTGGACAGCTTGCCACATCCATAAATAACATACAGCAAGCTCAAAGAACAACCCAGCTACCTGCACAGCCAGTGATGAATCCCAATGCATCCCATCCTAATGTGAGTGCCATTTCTCTGAGATCTGGAAGAGTTGTTGAGGCAAACTCTGAGAAAAAGGAAGAAACTGTGGAGGTAACTCCTGAGCATACTGTTGATGTTGAAGCTGAGAAAGTGTACAGACCACCAATCCCATTCCCACACAGATTGCAGAATAATAAGAAGATTGGTGGTGAAGACAAGGAAAGGGAGATTTTAGATGTGTTCAGAAAGGTAGCTGTGAATATTCCCCTTCTAGATGTGATCAAGCAGGTGCCCAAGTATGCAAAATTTCTGAAGGATCTATGCACTAACAAGAGGAAGTTGAAGAGTAATGAGAGAGTTAATCTGGGAAGAAATGTTTCAGCTCTTATCCAGTCTAAGCTTGAACCAGAAAGAGTTACTGCTTCAGCCCCTACTCAGGCATTACCGCAGAAGTGCAAGGACCCAGGCACTTTGACTATTCCATGCATTATTGGGGATAGAAAATTTGAAAACTGCATGTTGGATTTGGGAGCCTCTATAAATGTCATGCCTACATCTATTTTCAATAACCTTGATCTTGGTCCCTTGCAGTATACAGGTATTACCATCCAGTTGGCCAACAGGACCAGTGCCCGCCCCATGGGAATGGTAGAAGATGTGCTGGTGCAAGTTGATGATTTAATCTTCCCGGCTGATTTCTACATCCTGGACATGGCAGGAGAGACAAATTCCAGTAGATCACCAATAATCTTGGGCAGACCATTCATGAAGACAGCTAAGACTAAGATTGATGTTGATGATAGGACCATGTCTATGGAGTTTGGTGATATTGTGGCAAGGTTCAACATCTTTGATGCTGTGAAACAACCATTGGAAGAGCACTCCATTTTCCACATAGAGCTGCTTTCTGAGACTATTGAGGACACCCTTGAGGACTTGTTTTCTAATTTTCCATTTATTTCTGGCTTTGATGATATTTCTTCATGTCCTGATTGTACTAACACTAACCATTGTGTGGTTTGTGCTGAAATTAATGCATGTTTAGCAGGTGATGGATTTGTCAGTGCAGTGAATGAGGAACATACAGAAGATGAAGCAGTGCCAGAGACCCTCCCTACCTATCTGCCACCTCCCCCTGCGAAACCACCAGAGGGACTAGATTTTGCACCATGGCCAGTTCAAGGGGTTGAACCCCAATTTCATTGGGAGGACTTTGTTGAGAAAGCGGTCATCTTTGCACAAAGAGGAAGTGATGAGTCCGCCGCATTGGGAAAGGTCACCATCATTGGCAAGTGCTCACTCATATATCCAGGCTGCAAGTTATGGGACCATGGAATGAACTCTATCTCTTTGGTCTTAGGCTACAAGCAATGGGATCCTGGCGGAAACTCCTACACTGCCACCTGATCAGGGAGTACCCTTTCCTTTCCCTCACTCTGAATTTATAGTTATGTTGTTACATTGGGGACAATGTATGTTTTAAGTGTGGGGGAGGGGACTAGTTGTAGTTTTTGTTTTGTTTTGTTTTTTTTTCCTTTTCTTATAATAAAGCTCCTGAATAATTTGAGAAGCTCAGGAGTTGTGTTGAGTCCTTTGTTGGCAAGTTTGCTGGATTTGATTGAATTTGCATAGATTGATTGCATGTTATGTGATGATGATTCCCCCTAGATTTTGAAATTTGAAAATTGATCCCCATGTGATTGAAAACTGAACTTTGAGATTTTGTTATGATGGCATGATTTATGATAAGTTTGGGGTGATAGGAAGCACACACTAGGGATAGAATCTCTGGCAAACAATTTGCAAAAATGTCCAGGTGAGGTTTTGAGCCTCCAACATGTTTTTGACTGTGAGAATCACTTTTGATTGCACTTTCCCGAATTTGCTTGAATCTTTTTTTGGTTTGCATGATCATGTGTTTGCTTCAGATGATTTAGGCATTTTCTTTGTAAATAACCACTTAGCCTAAAATAACCAATTCCTAGTGCATGTTACTTAGTTATCCCCATTGAGCCTGATTAGCTTGTTAATTCTTGATAACATAATGTTATAAGCTAAAATTTGGAAAACCATGTTAACCCGATCTTAGGATTAGGAGAGCATGGAATCTTAGAAAGATAATGGTTGCAAGAAACTAAGTTTGGGGTGGCTACAAGGTGTGATGTGTTGTTTGGGATTGAAAGAAAAAAAAATATATAATAAAAAGTTTGGAGCCAAAGGGCAAAAGAGAAGCAGAAAAAGAAAAAAATCTATTAAAAAAAAAAGAGAGATAAAAATAAAAGTGTCAGAAGAAATGGCTGTAGTCACCCAAGGCAAGTAAAGAATGAAAAAAGGAACTTGAGTGGAATTTCGATGTTTTGAAGTGTTTCATGCTCTCTTAGTTCCTAGGGACTTCAGCCCAGTACCTTTGTATATCCTACCCTTAGCCAGGCCCCATTACAACCCATAAAAGACCTTTTGATGTTGCATTCATGTTTTCTGTGGGAATCATTTGGAGATGAAAATCAAATTTATGGGAAGTGTTCTCTTAAAAGTGAAATTGAGTGAAATGTTGATAACCTGACACAAATTGAGCGATTGAGTGAAACACAAATTTCCCTTGTGAGGAAGGCAGTTGTTTGAATTTGGTGATCTCTCTCTTGTGTGTAACTTGGATCCCCTGCTTAGATTAATGATTGTTTGAATGATGAAATTCTCAATTGTTTAGAATGAATGATTGTGGGGATTGCTTTGCTTGAAAGGGGGGGACATTGAAGAAAACTGTTTTGATGAAACTGCTTGAATTTGTGCAAGGTTGATTGAATCTTTTAAGCTTGCCAGGTCTTGAGTCTTTTTGATTTTTGAGTTTCAGTTTGCTTGGGGACAAGCAAAGTTTAAGTTTGGGGTATTTTGATAAGCCTCTGGCTCATCTAATTTTATGGCTAGTATGACCAGGGTTTTGTGCAAATTATATCCTATTTTCGCCCAAATTAGATTAGATTGTCCTCAAGCATGGTTTTGAGTCTCTGAAGTAGTTTTAGGTTAATTTAGCCAGTTTTGAGTCAAATAAAGCACTTATGACTATTTTGTTGTTTTCAGGTTAAGTAGAAGTTGAGAGAATAAAGAAACAGGGGATTCGCCTCGCGAGAGTTATCTCGCCTCGCGAACCTGGAAGCCAACAGAACAGTGAAAATGACATCCTCTCTGGTTCGCCCCGCGAACATCACCTCGCCTCGTGACCCTGATAGATGACTGCTCCAGAGAAAAGCAATCCGTTCTGGTTCGCCTCGCGGATACACATCTCGCCTCACGAGACTGAAGGCCAGAAGCCATGACTGTTCCATTCCTCGCCCCGCGAGCAGGACTTCGCCCCGCGAGAAGACCAAACGTTGCTGACCCTTCAGGACATTCGCCTCGCGAATGAGGGCTCGCCTCGCGAGTGGGCTAAATTTCTGAATAATTATAAAAGGCTGTTCTGGACAGATTGGAAGAACTTTTGCTTCTCCATAATTTTTACAATTTTATGTGTGTTTCGTTTTCTTTATGGAGAACTAATTTTCTATGATTAGTCTACTGTAATCGAATTCCAATACACTTGAGGTTTTGTAATTCCTATTTTATTTTCTTTTCCCTTTTTGATACCGTATTATACATTTCTGTTTGTTATTTCAGGAGTGTATAGTATTGTGTTGATTCATTTCGGTGATGTTATGTTCCTATACTTAATCGCGTTTGTTATTTCGCGTGTGTTCATTCATGTTTGTTAGTTCATGAGGGCTTAACCCCGTTTGTTATTTCGGGAATAGGAACATATATCTGTGGTAGCGATTTCGTTGTTAATTGTTGCTACAACCGAGAGGGGATTAGAATCTGCTTAGGGCTTGGAAATTACATGAACCAATGATAGTTGGGGATTCGAGATCAGTAGATTAATCGTATTTTGCTACTTGATAATCTTTTCAACTGCTCTGTTTTCATTTCTTTGCTTTGCTTTGTTCTTATTTGCATTCCAAACCAAACCCCCCAATACTGAATTTTGTGGTAATAACATTTCAAGAGTCCTTGTGAGACGACATCCGAGTTGTCGCCCTAAACTACATTTTTATAACCCGCTCGTTCTTTTTTTTGGCGCGTGCGCAACAGCGCAACCACGAACCCTCACTTGCGAGGCGAATATCATGAAGAGTCTGCAACGTTTGGTCTTCTCGCGGGGCGAAGTACTGCTCGCGTGGCGAGGAATGGAAGAGTCCTGGCTTTTGGTCTTCAGTCTCGCGAGGCGAGACATGGATCCGCGAGGCGACACAGAATGGGTTACATTTATCTGGAACAGTCAGCTATCAGGGTCGCGAGGCGAGGTGTTGTTCGCGGGGCGAACCAGAGAGGATGACATTTTTGCTGTTCAGCTGGCTTTCAGGTTGGCGTGGCGAGAAGACTCTCGCGAGGCGAACACCTCCAGACTTGAAATTCCCTGATTCTTTATTCCCTTAACTGCTAAGTTAACCTGAAATCAATAAAATAGCCATAAGTGCTTTATTTGACTACAAACTGGCTAAATTAACCTAAAACTACTCAAACGACTCAAAATGTTGCTTAAGGACAATCAAGTCTAATTTGGGTGAAAATGAGATATAATTACCACCAAACTCTGGTCATACTAGCCATAAAACTAGATGAGCCAGAGGCTTATCAACCATCGGTTTCTAAGTTGCAACACGCTTGTAACATCCCTGGCTACTCTATGGATTGACGATTGTCCCCACAGACCAACACGGGTCTTTTCAGCGTGCTTTGTCCTCACTCACATGCTTCATGGGAAAACTTCCCAGGAGGTCACCCATCCCAGAATTGCTCCAAGTCAAGCTCGCTTAACTGTGGAGTTCTTAAGTGATGTGCTACCGAAAAGAAGACGCATCTTGTTAGTATAGGTAGTACCAATCAATTCATATAAGCCTTCCTCAACTGTATAGTCCCATACCTACACAGTCTCAGGATCCCTCTCATTCGGGTTTGTAATCGGTTCATTCATGTTTCCTTCCGCCTAGAAGCCTTCCAGGAGCCGCTCCTTGTTCGTGCCTTCTTGTACCGGCGACCACTCCCCGCCCTCGTCGGCACCCGGGTGTTACATGCCCACCAGCTTATGCTTGGTTCGTCCCCGAACCACACCGTATTGGGAGAGGTGCCACTCTGATACCATTTGTAACATCCCTGGCTACTCTATGGATTGACGACTGTCCCCACAGACCAACACGGGTCTTTTCAGCGTGCTTTGTCCTCACTCACATGCTTCCTAGGAAAACTTCCCAGGAGGTCACCCATCCCAGAATTGCTCCAAGTCAAGCTCGCTTAACTGTGGAGTTCTTAAGTGATGTGCTACCGAAAAGAAGATGCATCTTGTTAGTATAGGTAGTACCAATCAATTCATATAAGCCTTCCTCAACTGTATAGTCCCATACCTACACAGTCTCAGGATCCCTCTCATTCGGGTTTGTAATCGGTTCATTCATGTTTTCCTCCGCCTAGAAGCCTGCCAGGAGCCGCTCCTTGTTCATGCCTTCTTGTACCGGCGACCACTCCCCGCCCTCGTCGGCACCCGGGTGTTACATCTAGGATTAGCACCAATCGGGATTCCCAAGTAATTGAATGGTAACTGACAGATCTTGCAGTTTAAAAACCCAGCAACTATCTCCAAGAATTGCTCCTCAACATTCACCCCAATAATAGTGCTTTTTTGGAAATTAACCTTCAAACCCGAGGCTAACTCGAAGCACCTAATAATGGCCTTTAATGTCCACACATTGTCCACAGAAGCTTCACCTACAATCAGTGAGTCATCCGCATATTGTAAATGTGAAATGACTACATCATCTACTCCAAATGCAAAGCCTTTGAACAGACCAACCGAGACCGCCTTGGATACTAGCCCACTCAAGCCTTCCGCCACCACTAGAAATAGGAACGGGGCTAGGGGATCCCCTTGTTTTAGCCCTCTTTTTAGAGAGAACTCCTTTGTTGGGCAACCATTGACAATAACAGAAGCTGAACCAGAAATGCATATTTTGAAAAAACCAAGTCTCCTAAGCATATAGTCCAGAAAAGCCCAATTGACGGAATCGTATGCTTTCTCAAAATCAATCTTACAAATAAGACAATCCTTATTTTTCCTCTTCGCATAATCAATAACTTCGTTGATTACAACAGTCCCATTGAGGATTTGTCTACTTGTAAGAAAAGCTGATTACATTCTTGAGATAACTTTGGGGAGGACCTGTTTCAACCTTTTAGACAAAACTTTTGCAATAATCTTTTGCAAGCTTCCAACCAGAGATATCGGTGGAAAATCATGGACATAATGCACAATGTCCTTCTTTGGGATTAATGCAATAAAAGAGCAAAGCAATGCTTTTGGCAAATTTGCGTTTGAATGGAATTCTTTAACGAAACAGCATACCTCACTTTTAATATCATCCCAGAATGACTTCAAGAAGGAGAAATTAAACCCATCTGGCCTGGGACTTTTGTCCCCGTCACAGTCCCAAACCACCTCCTTGATCTCTACATCTGTAAACTGAGCCATAAGAAACTTGTTATCATCTTCGGTAAGTTGGTTGAAATGCACTCCATCGAGCAAAGGTCTCTCCCACAATGATTCTGAGAATTGATTAGCAAAGTGGTTGAAAATCTCTTGCCTAACTTCCTCATTCTCCAAAATCCAACCCCTATCTGTATGCAAGGCTAAAATGTTATTGGCCCTCCTTCTAGCGTTGACACATGCGTGGAAATAGCCCGAGTTCGCGTCTCATTCCCTCATCCATTTGGACCTTGACTTTTGTACTAACATAGTTTCCTTCATAGAAGATTTCTCCCACAATTCAGCAAACAGTTCCTTCCTTTTGCTGATATCAATCTCATCTAAAACCGCAACCTCAGTCTTGATGTCCAAAAATCTGATTTCATCTCCCAAAATTGAGATTTTAGTGTCCAAGTGCCCAAACTCCTCCCTATTCCAACTAGTAAGTTTTGCCTTCAATCTTTTCATCTTTTCCTTCAGCACACACTACAAAAAAAGAACTGTTTAGCGACCGGCATATTCGGTCGCTAAACTTTCTAATTCGGTCGCTATTTAAGTTAGCGACCGAATTAGCGACCGATTCATGGTGGTGGCTGATAACCTGGTCGTTAAGCTTTTAGAGACCGAAATAATAATTCGGTCGCTAAATGACGACCTTAATTTCGGTCGCTAAATAATAAAAAACGGTTACCACATGGTTGGTCGCATTGTTTGGGTAACCATTTGTAGCGACCGATTATCGGTCGCTAGTTCGGTCGCCAATTTTGGTTACTGTTAACCTATATTAGCGACGGATTTTCGGTCTCTAGACCACAATCTGTTAATGGTAACTAAAGTTTAGCGACCGAATTATTGGTTTCTAATTCGATCGCTAAACTGGTTTTTATTAAATTTTTTTTTAAATTTAATTTTTAAAATAATAAATTTTTTGTTTTTCTTTAAAGTTTAGCAAAAATACTAATAAAACACACCAAATTACTAAAGAAATATACAATCATAAGAAATAATGAATATATATATATATATATATATATATATATATATAAATAATCCAAAGTGTCTTACAAGAATCGTTTAAAGTCAAAAATATGAAAAAAAAGTCATGATGAGGGGGAGGTGGAGGAATCCAATCATCCTCAGCGTCCGTACCACCGACGTCTGCTATCTGATCGTCCTCTGCAGTAGCAGCATCAGTAGCTTCCGATCCAACCTACGATACATCCATTTTCGATTCTCCGGAATATCCATTGCTGGCAATTAAATAGCACGACCAATCCTACAATAACACTTATATATTACGGTGCATTCCAATAACTCCATCAATCTCGTTCTTATGACAAGGTATGAACCTATCCCATTCGAGAAGAAAACTTTACCACACTCGGCTAATAATAGTTATTCCCATATTCAAATACCTTATACTTGACAAAATTTTGGCAGCATTTCCCATATGTCTCCAAGTACACGACTCGAGCACGGTGAGAATCACCGCGATCAAGTATGCACTAGGAGAACAAAAGGAAATGCATCAGACCGAGATTTCAACAAGTATATAAGGCATTTGAACATTGAAATGACTATTGTACGAGTGTGAAAAAGGTTTTTTCCCAAACTGTCCCACTTGGACAATTCAAGATTCAATACAATGAGCATGCATACCCTGAGAAGGTACGCATGCTCATTAATATTGAATCTCAAATAGGAAACTAAGGCTTTCGTAAATTAATAATTAACTATAGCAGAAAATAAAACCATTAACCTATAAATATAGTTGAGCTTATATATTGCAATGTAAATCAATACAAACTTAGATAAAACATTGTAGCAAACATCCTATTGAGCTCTGCTCTCCACTAGCAAGTAACACATAATTGTCAAACACATGCATAACTTCTAAATTATCAGCACACAACCAGCATCCAGCCTTTCGGACTGGATCACATCCTATTGAGCTCTGCTCTCCACTAACAAACAACACATATTGGCAAACACATGCATAAACATTAAATTATCAGCACACAAATCCTATCGAGAAACAACATATAAACCCACTGATCCTATTAAAAGTTTACAGCACAAACTCATTGCACAGAGTAACTAAAATGAGCTTCTCTTGTGCTCACTTGTAAGTTGTAGCTTGTATGCTAGATGGGTAAATAATAACAGAATGTAACAAATATTGTATGACAGATAAGCCAAACAGTATACACACATATACATACAAAGTAAAACAAGAAATTGATCAAACCAGAGCATTCATATAAATAAATAAATAAAAGATCATGGCTCATGGCTGTTAGGCCTTCATGTGACAGCATAAAAAAATTAACACTTATATATTACGGTGCATTCCAATAACTCCATCAATCTCGTTCTTATGACAAGGTATGAACCTATCCCATTCGAGAAGAAACCTTTACCACACTCGGCTAATAATAGTTATTCCCTTATTCAAATACCTTATGCTTAACAAAATTTCGACAGCATTTCGCATCGGTCTCCAAGTACACGACTTGAGCACGGTGAGCATCACCGCGATCAAGTATGCACCAGGAGATCAAAAGGAAATGCATCAGACCGAGATTTCAACAAGTATATATATAAGGCATTTGCACATGGAAATGACTATTGTACGAGTGTGAAAAAGTTTTTTCCCAAACTGTCCCACTTGGACAATTCAAGATTCAATACAATGAGCATGCATACCTTGATAAGTTACGCATGCTCATTAATATTGAATCTCAAATAGGAAACTAAGGCTTTCGTAATTAATTATTAACTCTAACAAAAAAAAAACCATTAACCTATAAATATTGCAACATTGTTGAGCTTATATAAATTGCAGCGTAAATCAATACAAACTTAGATAAAATATTGTAGCAAACATCCTATTGAGCTCCGCTCTCCACTAACAAGTAGAAGTTAATTGTCAAACACATGCATAATTTCTAAATTATCAGCACACAACCAGCATCCCGCCTTTCGGACAGGATCACATCCTATTGAGCTCCGCTCTCCACTAACAAACAACTCATATTGACAAACACATGCATAACATTAAATTATCAGCATACAATCAGACAAGATCACATCCTATTGAGCTCAGCTCTCCACTACCAAACAACACGATAATTCACATAATACATTAGAAGCACCACACATATCAGTACCTATTAGACAAAGCAAAACCTTAAAAGAGAGTATTGAGAGAACTTACCTATTCGACAAAGCAAAACCAAGTAAGGATAAGGGAGGAGTCGCGGACAACGAAGATCAGACTAGGACCTATAATGCATAAATAAAAATAATCGTGTCAGAGCTGAAATGACAACATTTGATAATATTACTTTAACCTTATACTAATTCACGAGATTATTGAGGACTATAATTGGTTTTATCAAGGATGCAACGGAGAGGGAGAGGGAGAGAGCTTACCTGACGGCGGTGGTTGGAGGCTGGTGGTCGGAGCTCGCGAGGAAGAGAGAATGAGTGAGAGAGAGAAGTTTTGTGAAATGGGGAAGAAAGGGGGGTTCTGGTGGATTTAGGGATTTTAGTTTTAGCGACCGAATAATTCGGTCGCTAAATGGGTTTATTTGAAATTTGAATTCATAAATTTAGCAACCGATTTAAAATTCGGTCGCTAACACGCTCTATTTTAATTTTTTACGCGTCGTTTAGCGACCGATTTAATATCGGTCGCAAAGATAAATAAAATTTAACCGTTGCATTTAACTCGGTCACCATTTCGGTCGCTAAAAAGTCATAAATTTTTGACTTTTACTTTCCTTTATTTTGCGACCGAAATAGAGACCGATAACTCTGCTACGCTCTATTTCGGTCGCAATATCAACTCTAATCAGTGTTTGATTTAGATCCTACAATCGGTCGCCATTTCGGTCGCAAACAGCAACCAAAAAATTCGGTCACTATTTTCGGTCGCTAAATAACCTTTTTTTGTAGTGACAAAAGCTGCCCACCCCTCCACTGTGCTGGCTTTCCAAAAATCCTGGACCACCTTTCCGAAACCTCTCTGTTGGAGCCAACAATTGTTAAAACGAAAAGGCTTCAGACTCGAAACTGCATTCACGGTCTTTAATATAATTAGGCAATGATTAAAATAATCCCTATCAAGAATCCATTAAGCCGAGTGACCCCAAGTATCTAACCACTCTGGAGACACCAAGAACCTATCCAATCTGCTCATTACGGACTTGTACCATGTGAATTTCCTTCCATATACCGGGAGATCTAACAATTCCATATCATCAATGAAACTAGCAAAATCAGCTATATCACCTCTAATCACTTGGCCTGCTGTCCCCCATCTTTTGCTCTGATTTTTAATTGCATTGAAGTCTCCCATAAGGCACCAACACCCACTCCCGAACCCCTTCTTCGACATCTTCAAGTCCTCCTACATCCTTCTTTTTTCAGCTCTACTACAAGAGGAATAAATGTTTACACAGAAACCACCCCTACAGAATTTGAAGACACACTTGAAACTTTGATTGTTCCAAATACACAGCATCCCTGCAGACCTGCCAACCGAGGGACTAAAACACCAATCAAAAGAGTTGTTTCCCCACAGATATTCACAAAGTTCTCTGTCAATCGATTCCATCTTCGTTTCTTGAATGAATAAAAACTCCAACTTATTTTTTGATATGAGTTCCCTAACCTTCTTCTTCTTGATCGTCCCCCCAAACCCCTTATATTGATAGAACTCATAATCATTAAGTCGGATCATCAGTCCCATTTGAAGCATTTGTTGAATGCCCTCTTCCATTTGCATCCCTGTCTCACGACTCTAGTTGTTCCAGTTTATCCAGAATAACTTCTGAATTTCTTATTTATTACATGTATGAAATTAATTATTTTGACTAAAAATGACAACATTTAATATATATATATATATATACACACACACGAAGATGTCAATTTATCATTTTAATAAAATATATTTAAATTATAGTGATTGGTATTCTAGTGATCATTTTCCTCCTTCTATCAATTCCAGTTTCATTGAAGATCAAGGAACTGGTGGGCTCTTGGCACACCAACAGAGAATAAGGGTGTATCATATCACGGATTTGGATTTCTTGCATTCATTATATTCACACATTCATGGTTTTACTGATATACACTGTTAGATGTATTTGAGTGGTGTATTAAAAAAATTTAAAAAGATAGAGCACTAATAAAGAGAGAATCGAGAATGAAGGGAAAGAGGGTGAAGATAGCAGAGAAATTCAAAAGCAGGTAGGTATCGGTGAAGAAATTGGAGTGAAGTTGATGTTGAGCAGAATAAATTTCTGGTTATATTTCTTTAACACTTGGATTAGTATTTCTTAATAACTTGGGACAAATAGCGGAATCCTGGGGTTCCAAATTTGCCATGCGAATCTTGCCAACTAGATAGTATAATATAAGTAATTTTTCTGTATGGCAATAGGGTTCCACAATCCTTGTTCTTGAAGTTGCACCTCCTTATGTTTTTTTTTTATAAGCAAAAGATGTATTGATAAAAGATACAAGAGATATCATAACCCATATACAAGAAATGTGAAATAAGGGAAGAAACCAATGTAAACAAAATATTGCACCTCCTTATGTAGATAAGAGGTTTTGCTGTTTTCTACCATTAAGGATGTTTTACTTTTGTTCTTTGGGTTTCTTGGTGTTATTTCATTCGATCATGAACTAATACCCTTCTTTTATGAAGATGATGTAACCTCGTTATGACAGTTTGGTGATATTTTAACTATTTCCGAGTCTTTATTTTTTATTTTTTGATAAGTCCAAATATATTAATAAAGAGTACAAGAGGTATCACAACCCATGTACAAAAAAACAAGAAGGACGATAGAAGGAAGATTCTGAATCTTTATTAATCTCTTTTGTGTTTTATTTCTGCTTTCAATTAATGTTTCAATATGTGGCCACTAGTTGACATAATTCCTAATCAAAATGAAATTGAGAGGAGATTTACGTATCTAGGAAAATGAAATAAAACCATAGGATGAATACCTATAGGGATATAGCGAGAGCCTTATGCAACCTAAATAGAGAGCCATTGAACTTAATTGATTCTTGGATAATTAATCATTACAGAGGTATAGTTGGTTAAGGATCAAGGGGTTTGTTCTTGTGGACTTGAGATAGACATAAGAATTGACCACCAAGAGGCAAGAATGACCACCTTTCTACCAAAAGGGAGATTTCAAACTATCAAGATCGGAGAATTGGATATATATATATATAAAAGATGTATCTAGTGAGAGGAGTACGTAAATCTAAATCATACAACCATATATGGATGGTTAAGATTAAAAGTTATTTAATGTAATGAATTTAGATGCTTATTCTGATAATATAAGTCCTAATTCTATAGAAGTAGAAATTTCTTTTGATAATTCAGGGTCTGCATAGCCCATTCATCAAAATGTTTCCCTATGAATTGTTTGACATGGAAATTGTAGAGGTGCATGGGGTAAAAACTTCCATAATCTTATTAGAGACTGCATGAGAATCTATCAAACAGATTTTATAGCTTTGCTTGAACCTCGAATCAGTGGAGCTACTGCTGATAAAGTAGTTCAGAAAATTGGACTAACTGAGTGTATTAGGGTAGAGGCCATAGGATTTTCTGGTGGGATATGGTGTGTGTGGAAATCTCATTGTCCCGCTATTCGTGTCATTTCTACTTCTAAGTATTGTGTTCACCTCATTATTAATGAAAATTCTCCCTCTGTGTGGTTTTTGTCCATTGTTTATGGAAGTCCCTCTTTAGGTCAGAGAGAGGAGACTTGAAAAGAGCTTAGAAATCATAGATTAACTATTAATGGTCCTTGGCTCATTGGAGGTGATTTTAATGCTATTACTTCTAATAGAGAAAAACAAGGAGGAGCTCCTCCTATACCTAGTTCCTGCTCCTCTTTTGCTGCTTGTATATATAGATGATTGCCATTTAATTGATCTAGGTTATTCGAGGTCCTCCTTTTACTTGGAGTAGAGGTGAAGTGAAGGAAAGACCAGATAGAGTTTTATGTTCTGTTGAATGGTTATCTAGATTCCCTTCTTGTTCTATCACCCACCTCCCAATCCAATCTTCGGATCATTTAGGACTTTGGATAAGGCCTACTGCTACTTCCAATGAGTGACATAATTACTTTAAGTTTATAGGATCTTGGCTCGATCATCCTGATATCTCAAATCAGGTTCATAAATCTTGGATCTCTTCTTCTAATTGGAGTGAAAATATTAAAAGAACTACTCTGAATCTTAAACATTGGAATAAAGAGGTTTTTGGTAATATCTTTAAAAGGAAGGAGAGAATTCTTAGAAGATTAGAAGTAATTAATAGAGTTTTAATGACCAATTCAATAGATAGACTTCTAATTCTAAGAAAGGAACTCTGGGAGGAATATATCATGATTGTAAAACAAGAGGAAAACTATTGGTTTCAACTTTCAACAATCTAGAAGTAAATGGCTTATGATGGGTGATAGTAATTCAAGGTTCTTTCATCAATCTGCCATAATCAAAAGGAGAAGGAACATTATTTCTTCTCTCATGGGTCCTGATGAAATCTGATTTATGAGGACTCTGAATTGCAAAAGCTTGTCTCAAACTTTTTCGAAAACCTGTATAAGTGTGCTGATTTGGGAGTTGTTCCATTTTCTACGCTGTCTTCCTTTCCTACTATAAAAGAAATTGGCAGAATCTATCTTCAGAATCCTAGAAGAGACTAGAAGAGCCCTCTTTAGTATGAAAAAATTTAAATCCCTGGCCCATATGGTTTTCATCCTATTTTCTTCAAGTCTCAGTGGAACACTATTGGTTATTCCATTTTTACTTTAGTTAATGATTGTTTAAATGATCCTAGTAAAATAGGTGTGAAGAATCCATGGATGTGAGGGATAGAGATCATACTCATAGGAGAGATAGAGAGCATATGTATACTCATGTGGTAACATATTGATTGATTGAAAAAAGATAATGAAATGAGATACATGAGGCTCTATTTATAGAGCTAGCTAACTAACTAACACAATTAACTCTCTAACAAACTATTAACAACCTATAACAAACTCTAACAAATTTATTTATATTCTTAACAGCCCCCCTCAAGCTGATAAGTGGTATCACCACAATCAGCTTGAATTACAATCAAGATATAACATGGAAAGAACAGTAAAGAAAAACAAAATGATGCACATAAGCCCAAAAGAAAAAAAAAACAGTAAAGAGAAAGAAAAAAAAAAAAAAACCCAAAAGCTGAGGAAGCCTAGCCCAATTGTGAGTCAGGGCAATCCCCTTCCACCAATCCATATTTCCAAACCCGACTTTCCTCTATCCCAAGGCCGCCACAGAAGCTTCTGGAGGAGGATGGAACCGCAAGGGGAGAAAAGGCCAAAGATTCCGTCGCCGGCGGCAGGAGTAAGAGTAGGCGCAAAAGGAACTCGGAGGCGTGGTGGTGCGCAAGGTGCACTTCTGTCAACAGCTAGCTTCAACGGCCAATGGCGGCGATTTCCGCCTGGATCGAAGACAAACGCGGAGCGTTTTGGAAGCGTTGATAACACAGTGATAGTGCGCTCCGCCGTCTTCTTCGGCAACGACACGGTGGTTGTCGAATCGAACTGCTCGGGATCAAACCATGGAAGATGAACCAGATCAAGTGCGGGGAAGACGAAATCGACACGAAACCTCGAAACACCGAATCTGTCGTCGTTGGAGAGACGTTGGCAGAGCTTCAAGCCCAGATAACGTTGCTCTTGCTCGATGGATTTCTCAGACCGAACCAACGAAGTTGTGATGCACTGAAGCTTCTCTTGCACAGCGGAGCAAATCGTAGTTTCCTTGGATCTTTGCTGTTGATCTGTGGTTGTTGATTCCAGACCAGAGATGTTGAGAACTAGCCGTGGCTGTGGCTTCTTTGGAGAGACTGGTGGTGATTCTTGATGCAGCGGAAACTCCGGTGGTGATTCTTGATGATTTGGCGGTGATTGTCTTTGGTTTGTGGAGGGTTCGAAGCTTGTTCCTCCTCCTCTGTGTCGCAGAAACAATTCATGATGCAGGTGATTTCTCCAATCTTGATGGTTGATCCATCCATTGTTGGCTTGATCAGAATCACCGGAGTCACGGACACTGTATGATGATCTGAGTTCCTTGAGTTTTCGAAGCTGCCGAAGGCGAATTGGTAGTGTTTGTTCTCCGTTTTTGCAGATTCAAGAACGTCAGTGAGGCTCAGTTCGTGCTGTGGCAGAGAATCCGGTAGATCTTCACTGTCTGAATCAGATTCAGATGCCTCATCGTCGTCACTATCCAAAGCATCAGCGGAAGCCTCACGGTATCTCTCTGATACCATGTGAAGAATCCATGGATGTGAGGGATAGAGATCATACTCATAGGAGAGATAGAGAGCATATGTATACTCATGTGGTAAGATATTGATTGATTGAAAAAAGATAATGAAATGAGATACATGAGGCTCTATTTATAGAGCTAGCTAACTAACTAACACAATTAACTCTCTAACAAACTATTAACAACCTATAACAAACTCTAACAAATTTATTTATATTCTTAACAATAGGATCTTTAAATCAAACCCTCTTAACCTTAATTCCTAAGAAAACTGAGATTTCTCAGGTTAGTCATTTGAGGCCCGTAACCCACTGTAATGTAAGCTACAAAATCATTTCCAAAATTATCTCTCAGAGATTAAGAGTTATCTTGCCTTACATTATTTCAAATTCCCAAAGTAGTTTCATACCAGGGAGAACTACAATTGATAACATTTTAGTTTTACAAGAAGCTATTCATTCTTTTTCTCATTTTAAAGGAAGAAAAGGCTATATGATCATAAAACTCGATTTAGAGAAAGCTATAGGCTTGAATGGTCTTTTGTAATTGAAACTCTTGGACTCCTAGACATTTTCGAGAATATATGCAATATTATATATCACTTGTATTTCTTCTGTCTCTGTAAATATTAATTGGAATGGAGATAAAACTCCTTCCTTTCAAACATCTAGAGGCTTAAGACAAGGGGACCCCATCTCTCCATATTTATTAATTCTGGCCATGGAAAGATTAAGTCATAAAATTCTTGATTTAGTCAATTCGGGTGACTGGAATGGGTTTAAATTTGGGGGTTTGAAAAAACTAGTGACTTAGGCATCTACTTGGGGGGTTCCAATGCTTCATCAAAGGTCATCCAAATAGGCTTATTCATATGTGTTTGACAAAATGAGGAAAAAGCTTTCAGTTTGGAAGGAAAATTCTTTGTCCTTTGCAAGCCGAGTAACACTAGCACAATCTTCCTTGTCTAGTATGCCAGGCTATGTAATGCAAACTTTAGCTATTCCAGTTCAGTTTGTGAGGAAGCGAGAAAAAAATATGCAGAGATTTTATTTGGGGTATTACTTGTGGATAAGAGGAAGTGTCATATAGTTTCTTGGGAAAAGCTTTGCAAACCCAAAAAGCTTGGTGGTCTAGGATTCGAAGTATGAGGATTCTAAATCAGTGTTACATGATGAAGCTGGCTTGGCAATTAGCAAACAATAGGGAAAAGCTTTGGGTTCAAATTATGAGAGCTAAGTATCAATGTAGCTCTCAACTTCTTCCAAGGATCAGTATGAAGTATAACTCAACTAATGTATGGAAGGCCATTTCAAGAGTTTGCTCTCAAGTTGAAAACATTATTGAGTGGAGTGTGAGGAATGGCCAAGACACTCGGTTTTGGGAAGACAATTGGATTCAAAATTGTCACAGCCTTGAACATTACCTCTTAGACTCTGTTCCTCAAGCAGAAAAAGAATTTCCAGTATCTTTTTATGGGGACCAAGCTGTTACATCTGTGATTTTATGTATGGTTTACGTATGAGGATTAGGGTTAGGACTTGGATTATGTAGTTGAGATGTTGTTTGAGGCATAGAGACCTTTGCATGTTAAGTACGCAGCTTTTTCGGGTGAGTTTGAACGTAGAGACCAATTAGGGTTTCCCGGTTAGCATCTTTGAGACGTCTGAGTGTGAAATGAAAATTTTGGAGTTGGAGTTGAGATTATGCATTTTTGATGGTTTCAGGTTGTTTATTAGGTCCTAATGAGCCTATATCTCAAATTTGAGCACAATTGGACGTCAAACGAACCTTGAACGCAAAGAGTTGACTTTTTATCAAAAGTCAACACTTGAGCGTGGATGCACCAGCACTCAAGTGCCCAGGTCAACAGACAAGGGCCATGCTTTGACCTGCCACGTATCACCAGGGCTGACGTGGCACTCCAGGAGTGGTTGCATGGCGCGGTGGTCCACCCACTCCCAACGTTCGAGCGTGGAAAAACCAACACTCAAGCATTGGAACGCTCGGACGTTGTTTTCCCAACGCTCGAGCTCTGGCGCGATTTTCAGCAAAATAAAAATGGGACTTAAGTGACATAAGTCACTTAGTCCCATATGCAAAAACAGAGAGTTGAGAGCAGAGAAATTGAGAAAAACATAGAGGAGGGTTCTAGAGAGAGAGGGGGGAAATTAGCGAGATAATTAGAGAATGAGAGAGGGAGATCACTAAAGAACCCTAAAACACCATTGTTGAGAGCTTTAGGAGCTGGAACAGTTCAGAGAAATCATCACCACGCCTTCATCCTCCTTTGGATTGTGTTCAAATTTGACATGGAGGTTCAAAGCTAGTAGTTCTTTATATCTAACGGTTGGAAGTTCTATACCTCTCCCAGAGTGTGAGTTATTCAGCCTAGAAGTTGGAGTAGAGTTCAACTCGGGTAGCTCCAGACCAGTCATCTTGAGAGGTTCATCCCCGGCTCATCCACCGTTGGATCGAGCTGAAATTTTTGGAGAAGGTGGATTTTGAGACTCGGAGACCCCATTTCTAGGTGAGGCAGAATCGAGGAGTTTCGAGGACGCTTCGTTTTAGTTCGTTTCGTCTCGTTCCATGTAGCGCGCGACTCTCCTGGTGGGGGAAAGAAACCATTTAACGATGGAAACGGCGCGGCTACATTTAATTTGATAATGGCGTAGGGCGACCTAAACCCTACACTAGAGCGAGTAACGGACAATGCCTATACCACATTGGGGACTACCTAGTGGTACCGATGATGATATAGAAATTGTGCGTTTATCGTCGTCACACTAAATATATATTTTATTATTATTTGATGATTGCCATGCTTGACTGGTTTATGTGAATTTGGTTATTGATTAATTATGAATATGTTATATTATTATTATTATTATTGGTAATGATGATTAATTTGGAGATGATAATTTGATGACATGATGACATGATGATGTGATGTGATGAGTGCCATTTGTGTTTAGAGGTTGAGTAAATAATAAGTTATGTTGAGACATGAGGATGTATTGGGGAATGCATATGATATGAGATAGTAGTGCCAAACCGAGATGATTCCTGAAATATGAGGATGAGATTGATGAGATGAAAATATTTTATTTTGAGGTTATTTGTGAGGTTATGATGAGCGGTTAGGGCACTAGGGGCGGACCTGAAACATGGTCTGTGATATGAGGGACCTGAAACATGGTCATGTGGACCTGTAATATGGTCGTGTGGGGTCTATGCCTCGGAGGAAGAATTCCCGGGGATAGGCTAACGGCGGACCGTCCCAGACATGATTTCATTTTAGTCGCAGCTATAGTTCATGCGTTGCATGAGCACCCTGGATAGTGGTCCAGAGGTGTGCACCGGATTGTGATATCCGGATATGGCTGATACCTGATGAGATTATTCATACAGCATTTGCATTGCATCATGATGGAGGATAGAGGAAAGATCCTAGATGCGGATTGAAGATGATTGTGTTATATATATATATATATATATATATATATATATATATATATATATATATATATATATATATATATATATATATATATATATATATATATATATATATATTTGTGTGTGTGTGTGTGTGTATACCCATACTTTGGAGACAGATTTTTAGTGTGCCGTTATTTAATTAAATGTAGCTAAACCCTATATATGTCTTCTAATCCCCTTTTCTTTTGCTGTGTGTTTGTATATATATATGATTTGTATCACAAATCCAGATATGGTTGATGGCGCACTGGGTTCACCCATGGATGATTCAGGACCCGAGGTTTCCCACCTCGGGAACCTTTGAGGTCGAGTGCATCGATCCAAACGGGTGGCTTGTGGACCCAGTCACCCGCTTCGTGGTATATATGGGTCTGATGTCCATTACCTCTGGGCTAGGACAGGGACCTGTCGGACCCCATGATGCAGACGAGGGAGGTAGTGTATGATGGCTCGGGCTAGTGCCATCCGTGTATGTGTGAGTGAGGTTTTACTGTATTTTGAGAGGGGATGGGGTGTGGAGTGCATCAATGAGGCATTTTCTTTTGGCTTTTTGATGTATTTTGTTGATGTTACTAGCTTGTATATATATCGAGATCCTACAGATGAGAATCCATTGACAGCAGTACTGGCATGTATATATATGCTTATAGTTATGTGCTTTATGTATGTTTAACTATGTTGTATATATTTTAAGTTTTAATTTTTTCCGTTGTTTTTAATATATCTGCTTAATGCTAATAACGAAATTAGGTCTTAATATTTTGAGTTTTCTTTAATGGGACGTCGAGGCGTCTCATAAGCAGGTTGGAAATGAGACATAATCCAGAGAGTTGTGCCAGAATTTTTGTGTGAGAAAATAGAAGCTATCATAGCTCATTTTTCTAACCAATATGATTTTCTAAACCGAAACCTGAATCATACGGTCAATTTTCAATCAAATCTGCATATTCTGTTCTGACTTCTCCTTCTCATGAGAATATGCTTCCAAATCTTTTATTTATGAAAGCTTCTTAGTGGAAAGGTCCTACAAGAATTCGGTGTCATCATTGGAAACTTGTGCATGGTTATCTGTTAACAAATGAGGAGAGATTTAGGAGAGGGATATCTCAAGACAATGTTTGGCCAAGATACTCTGCAGCTCCAGAAAGTTTAATGTATATGATGAGAGATTGTGAAGATATTTTTTTTTGGACTCAGTGTATTGATCCTCATGAATACAATAAGTTCTTCAATATGTGACTTCATCGGTGGTTGGACCAGAACTTTTCTTAATTGAAAAGGAGTTACATCATCCAATTAAGCTTCATGTCTTACTCTCAGTTACAGGTTTAGAGTCAATTTTGGAAGAAACCTGATGGTTCAAATGCAACTCGGATGGGTCCTATAGGCAACAAGGAGGCAGCTCTTCTTGTGGGGGAGTAATTAGAGATGAATTTGGAAACTTTGTTAAGGGTTATTTTTGCAAGTTAAACCCGTGGAATGCTATTATAGCAGAACTGCATGGTTTACTCTTTGGCATCAAATTGGCCAAGTCAAGTAATATCAGTAAAATTTCTTTTGAATTTGTCTCCCTTGTGATTTATGATATGATTTCCAAGGGCTTTACACCAATCTCTTATATTCAGCCTCTACTCTTAGAGGCCATTTCTTTTGAAATTGACTCCCTTGTGATTTATATTAAACCCTTCATTTTATTTGTAATCCAATGGAAGTTAGGTACACAACTTCTTTAATGAGTTAATGTACGTCATTTGATTACATTTAAATGAAGGGTAATTATTTAAATTAACTCCTTTTTTATAATAAAGTTTAGGGTTTAACTTACTCTTTGAGTAACTTGATCCTCTTTATTTATTTATATATATATATGAGTAGAGATTCATTAAATCTTACAAGAGTAAGTTTAAAAGACTTCTTGATCCCCACTTTTCAATTTACTCTAATCCAATGATTTACATTAATTTATTTAAAAAGGCAAACGGACGGGTAAATTTCCATTAAAACCATTTCTAATTAATTTTTAATAAAAAGAAGATTGCTATTTGACATGGTAAGACAATGGAAATAGAAAATTTTATTTTGTAGCTGAGACACAATAAGGGCTTGTTTGTTACGAATTTTTAAAAAATAATTTTGACATTCAATAATTTAGATTTTTTTTACAGATTTTAAAGAAAAACAAAACCTATTTTGTGTTTGATTATAATAATCAAAAATCATTTTTTAAATAGTAGTTAGTGATTTTAAATGAATTTCCCAAAAGCTCGGTTTATACAACTTTTAGTTCTCTTTCATTTACATGATCATTATACAGCATAACCCTTAAGTTAATCATGTCTACTATTCTAACTCTTAAAACACAATTCATTTTTTCATAATTTTCTCTTTCAAGCTCCTACAATGTTTTCATCACCATATAGAGAAGTTTTTGAATTCCTTATCCCCATCTAAGCTTGCACCGAAACTTAGCTCCCACCTCGTCTTTAAGTGTAATTGAATGTGATCTTCCAAGATGGCTGAATTCGTTTGCAAAATTGACATGTAAATTGTGCATTGTTCAAAATAAACTATTTTTTTTAAATAAGTGATAAGCAAGTCTTATTCATTAATTGTCAATTCTTTCACTACGTTGATATTATACTTCTCTTAACATTTAACATTATATATGTTTTCAAAAGCAACAACTGCATTTCAAGCAACTACTTGCCAGGGCCGGCCCAAAGTGTTCTAAAGTAGATAGTAATTACTAACTAGTAAGTAAAATTTTTTTTTGAGACCTAACGTGTCCCTTGCTTCGGTGGCTCAGCCCTTGAGTGGGCGGTGCTACTTGTTATGTTAATAATTTCTTTGGGTATCCTTTAACTCAATTTAATTGATTCATGTTTGTATTAGAACAGATAACATGGCACTAATTTATTTTAAAGGTCCACTTACATAATTAAGTATTGCTAATCTTGAAGGGTGCCTTGTGGTTGGGCAGAAAAGGGTGAAATTTTTCAATTAAAGCTATTGAAGTTATTATTGTTGCTAAGACCTTTTACGGAATTACGTTTATCATCACTATATATAATTGAGTGTCGCTTTTTACATATTATACCTCCCACACCATTTCCCATGTGTTGCCAAACATATGAAAATATTTGACATAAAGCGAACTTAACAAATCAGAAGAAGATATGCTTCTCTTTCGTTAAAACTCTTGAGAGAGAGCTTTGCCGTCCTTATCGTCCTACCTGGTTTGAGGGATTAGTCTTTACAGTTGCGTGTGGATGATACTCTGAAAAACAAAAACAAAAAAAGATAAAATTATATAGGTCAACCGGGAAATATCTTGCTCAGATGCTTGGCGTTTGAAATGAATATTTATACTTGAAATAGGAGTTACAAGGACGGAAATATCATGATTAGAGAGTTGAACAGTACTCTTAGCTGCTCATTGCCCTTCGGGGATCTATTGTATCTTACAGAAAAAAAAGTATCAAGGATTTTCAATATATTAAAAGAAAGTGTTTGTTATGGATTATTTGATTAAAAAATATTTCTTTTCGTAAAAAATCATTTTTAATAAATTTGGCTGTATTTGTTTAAGTTATTTGAAAAATTTATTTTTTTAATCCGTAATAAATTAAATGGGCCCAAATTTAATATATAATAAGATGCTTGTCAAAAACAAAGTAAGGTTAAACTGAAATCTTAAATGAAAGTTTATATAGATAGAGTGACAGTAATTGTCTAATTTTAGAGCAAAAAAGTTTTTTTTTTTCCTTTGTAGCGGAGTATAAAAGTTCAAATATTGTAAACATAAGAAGTGTTAAAATGTTTCTCTTTTTAAGCCAGCAGAAGAAGCAAGATTTGTTATGGTACCGTTTTCATTTTAAATATTTTTGTTTGGGTTACAACCAATGTTATTAAAACCGAACCGGTGATCGACTCGGTCAGTGCACTGGATTAATAGGTCACTGGTTCAATCAGGTTCAACTGGGGGTTATTGGTTGACTCTGTATGAACCGGTATACATTAAAAAATTATAAAATATTCACATACATGACATCATAATTCAACATGTCTATATTCCTAAACTAAGTTATGTATATATAAAATATTTGCAAGCATTATAATGGATGTCTTCGGTGGCGTAGAGGTAAAACACGATGAATCTCTCCTGGAAGACCAAGCGCATGTGGCACATCTTCGGACAGCGTGCACGTGAGTAGTTCATCGGGTCTTTTCGATGGTTCAACCAAACCGGTTTAGTCGATTTAATCCGGTTTAATCTCGGTTCAGTGACGTCAGTACCAGTTCGTTGGCTTATATGGTCTGATATATTGACCGGACCGGCCAGAGGTCCGATTTTCGACCGGTCAGATCCGAGTTTAATAACACTGGCTACAACATCTTCACTTAATTTTGGGTCAACTTTTCCTTGGTGGTGCCAAATTTCATTTCTTTGCTTTTGGGTCAAAGAAAGCTGAAAGTACATTATTCGGCCATAACTCTGCGCAATCAGTATTCAGTAGTGAAGGCCCAATGATTCAGACAAAGGGGTGATCATAGAGTGTAGGACCTGATTGATGCTGATGGCCCAAAAATTAAAATCAACATATAGAAGGGAAAATAGACTTCCTGCATTAAAAAAAAACTATATTTACATTCACACATTAACGTATCGGATTTGGATTCCTCGCATTTACGTATTCACAAAGTTATAAGATACACTATCAATCTTGCTTTTCATTTTTTTAATTTTTTTAATACACACTCAAATGCATCTAATGATCTATATCAATGAATACGTGAATGCGTGAAAATAATAAATACAGGGAATCCAAATTTGTGTAAACGAGTAATTTTTAATATGCAAAAATCCAGATCCAAATTAATAGAGAGATCGAGGGAGATTTTTTGCAAGTAACTAGAGCATGGAGATGCAATCATTCGTGTGCTGCAGATCAGTGAAAACCACACTGTTCTTGTTTGTTTTCGTAAGAGAAGCCCACTAAGCGGCACAAAACTTGGGGGAACTAGGTGGTTCCCATTACATCATCAAGAATTTTCTTGCGTACCACTGGAACGGAAATGGATTTCCTGTGGTTACTTCGTGAATGCATGGAAATCTTGATCGTTAATTGAATTTTGGATAAGATAAATATATTAATGGAAGGATGTGTATATAAAATCCTAACCAATATGCTTTTAACATCGGGGTTTTAACATCGGTTTACAGAAAACCGATATGAAAAAGAAGACGGTGACATTTTTGAAATTAAATTGAAAACTTTTAACATCGGTTCTAAAATGAACCGATATTATAAAGGTTTTAACATATGTTTTTATAAACCCGATGTTGAAAATTGAACCAAAAATAAAATTTAAAAAATGCGTAAGTTAACACATCGGTTTTTTTATAACCGATGTGGAAATGTTTATGTTTTAACATCGGTTTTTTATAAACCGATGTGGAAAAACAAATAAAAAATTAAGGAAATGAATAATATAACTTTTAACATCGGTTTTATTTATAACCGATGTGTAAAACATTATAACATCGGTTTATTACAAACCAATGTGGAAAAGGTAATAAAAATTGATAAAAAATAAATTAATATCTCAACATTTAACATCGGTTTTGATTATAACCAATGTGGAAAACCTTTTAACATCGGTTTTAATGATAACCAATGTGTATTGTTCATCTGTCATTTTTAGTTCCCTCAGCCTCCTTTTCATTTTTCGTGCTGCTAAGAAACCTTTGACCGAAAAACCCCTCTTGCATGCGCGCTGCTCACTCTCCCTCCCAGAATACCCTATTCCTCACCTCCATTGCCACGAAAACAAGATGCTGTTCCACTGAGTAAGCAAGGGAGGAAGACGCCGCCCTTCGACCTCGCCCCGTTACCACGAAAACAGGTCACACACACTCTCTCTCTCTCTCTCACTCTCTCTTTCTCTCTCTCAACCTTGAAATACATTTAGCGTAAATGGGAATATTTGGCCATGGAGGGTGGGGGTTCTAACCACTTTCTTTTGTTTCCTTCGAAAGCTCAAAAAGATATGGAAACCGTAATGCTCACACCCTCATAACCTCTGCTCCTTGCTTGCTCCGCCGCGTCACCATCTACGGCATGGGAGGACCACTGTGTCACCTCAGCCACGAAGTTCACTGTTCTCCACTTGCTCCTCCGTGTCGCTGTCGTAACCCTAGCCTGTATTCTCTACTTGAAGTGCAAGGTCTTCTCATACCCTCTCCCCAATACCCTTTCCATTTATTTTATGTGTTGAATAATTGCCACACTGCACAGTTTTTTTTTGTTTTGCTTGCATTTTCATTCATAAGTTATGATGGATTATCTGCACATTTTTGTGTTACTTTATGGGTTTTCAAGGAAAATGGTATAATTTAACTTTAGCCAGGCAATAGGTGATGATGGTTTGGAATGTAGGTGGGGGGTGAGAAAGCCCCATTTTACAGTATTAACCAAATCATTAAAGGAATTTAAGTGAGCATTTTATTTGGATTAATGCATTTTGTGTTTGTGGTTTAACTTATTTTCCTCACAAGCATACCTAATTGAAGGTAAATTGTTATTGAAGTGGATCATATTTTTTGTTTTCAGGTTAAACAATTTTGTGCCATCACTGTTATGTCTTTTATCAGGAAAAAAAATCAACATTGTGTGTGTCCTATTAGTTTTTGGCACGGTCGTAGTGTTGTGTCTTGAATTACCTACACAATGCAGCTATGATCCCATTGAGTTAAAGCGTTATTTCTTTCCATGGAGGATATTTGTTAAGATGGATTGTTGCTGGGGATATGCTTTGTATTTAAGATTTTACTGTTGATCGAGTGTGATATAATTTAAAAAGGAGTTGTCTTTGATAGTTATCAATATAATTTTAAAAGGTCTTCTTATAATTGAGGATGCTGGATAATGATCTAGTCTGAGAATTTTGCAGTTATGTTTAGCTTGCTGTCATTTATCTGGTTGAGATTTATAAGATAAGTTTTGTCTCATTAAGTGACTGAAAGTAATATAAATGTTAGCTGATTAAGTTGGATCTGTTTTATGTTAGGTTTAGGTAGGGTAGGATTGATTAGTCTATAGGTTTTGCTTGCCTGCCATGTTAAATATCAAGAGACTAAAACTTACAATTCCGATTTGTTTTTCAAGAGTTATAGATTTAAATGCATAAGAGTGGGAGAAATGCTGACACACTTAACTCAACCATTCCAGACTTCATTTTAATCATCTTCCCCATCAAATTTTGAGCTCCAGATTTCATTTATCATTCTACCTGCTAAATCATTTATATGTGTATACAACCTTATATGTGTTCATCAACTTGGATTTTTTACTGTAAGCTCAGCTATTTCTTATATGTATTTGTGAGCTTTATCTCTGTCACAGTTCTTCTGTATTTATGCTTCTATACTGATCAAGCTACATAATTGTTGTTGTTAACTTGTTATTCTAGTCTTGTTATGAAAATATTCACAAAATGCTTCTCTTTTTGTATAGATACATTTGCTGTTATTGAAACTATTACGGTACAAGTTCCGAGCAGAATATTAAGCATACTATTCATTATTCATTATGGTTTCCGGCTGAGTATTCTTCCCACACCCGGTAAGCTTTCTCCTCTCCATTTTTTCTCGTTTGGTTTTTGTTTGCATTGTACTTGGGGATTGGAGTGTTTTATTATTTTTCTTAATGTTAATTAATTAGTAAAGCCTTAGTTTCCCATTTGAGATGCAATACTAATGAGCACACGTGTACGTGCTTAAGGTACCGCTCATTGTATTGGATCTTGAATAGTCCAAAGTTGGACAGTTTGGGAAAAAACTTTTTCTTCATTTAGTTAAAATAGTTATTCATTAATTATCATATTATATACTTGATGAAAGTTCGGATTGATACATTCACTAGTGCAATAAGTGCTTTTTACGTCAGTTAAAATTGATTTTATACGTCAGAATATTGTTTGACGTAAATACAGCTGACGGTAATAGTTAATATTTTAACGTCAGTTGTTTAAACAACTGACGTTAAATATAAAACTATTAACGTCGGTTCTTTAACACAACTGACGTTAATATTGTTCAAACTAACATCCGTTGTGTTAAAGAACTGACGTTAAAGGTTATATTTTTAACGTAAGTTTCCTAATACAGCTGACGTTCATAGTGTACTGTATATTTTATAAAATACTATTAACGTCAGTTTTTTTATACAACTGACGTTAATAGATTTTTTTTTAATTCAGTTTTAAAATATCACTCCCCTAAGCTATCCCTGCATTCAGTAAATATCCCAGTAACACATAATATCATACACATTACAAAATTGCAAACACTACCCTTAAATTTCAATATTAACAATAAGAAAAGAAATATACAGAGGAACAATGGGGGGACTTAAAACCAAAACCCATGTATAGGAAAAACATAACTATATATCTACAAGTATATATATATATATATATATATATATATATATATATATATATATATATATATATATTAGACTCTAATGTCTAAAAACAAAACTACCAATCTAAGGATATATATATACATGTTATTAATTAGTTTCTAAAGTCTAACAAAAAAACTATTCATCTAAGTATTGCGGAGGTATCTTGTCAATTCCTTTTTCAGCCGCATACTTGAAGAAGAATTCAGCTTAGCGCATCCTCAAGTCTCTGAAGTCATCTTCTTGAAGAGGCGATTGGTCGTTAAATGCCTACACACGTTCAAATAATAACAATAACATTAACGCAAGTTATCTTCAAAACTATACTATATAATTTAACAAGTTGTTTAAATATTACCTTATTCCATCCACCCCTAATAGATGCAGAGACTATGTTCAGAATATGAAGCATCACATAATAGCCGCACGACCACCCGTCAGGTTGAAATCGAGACTACAAACAAAATTAATTTCAATGCCAGTTGAATATACATATCAATTAGTAATTATAATATTAATTATTTGATAAATAAACTATCAAACCTTGAGGATGGTCCATTCAGGATTTGCTTTAGCCTTAGAAGTCCTACTTCTCCCGTTGGCGCAACTTATGCTACTCGCCTTCAGCGCGCTATCATAAAAAAATAATCATGTCAATTAACAAATTCATATATCATGTGTGTAATAAACTAAAAACAACTGATATTAAAACTTAAATTAAATTTAAGATTATTTACTTACCTATTCTCGACTTGCACCACCTCCTGTGGTAATTGTTGGTGGAGAGAGCATAAGAATATGACAGTATGCCTAGACCGGTGAAGTACGAACAACTGCCAATGGTATTTCATACAGTAGGGAGCCAGATATAATTCTTTCTGTTTGTCTCCCTACAAGTTCCCTATGTATTTACTAAATGCATCGCCAGCAAAGAATTTGGGCGCAAGGATTGACGGATCTAAGAAGCCGTAAACTGGTGCAACGACCTTATCAAGCTGAAGACGATGGAGATACCTAAGATATGAAAAGGTGTGGATGTTAATTACATAATATATATATATATATATTGAAATTAAAGTAAATTATTAAATGGAAAAATACCAAAAATAAATAAGTTATAAAATTAAAATTAACTTACGTGCACCAGAGACTCAAAACCGTGCTGGCCATGCAGACGTTATTTCTGCAGGAGTGCCCGATATCTTCACCATAGAAGGAAAATATCCTCTGTTGATTTGGGTGTGCCACCCATCCATCGTGCTCCAATGGACATTCAAAAATCTCAAACACATAATCCTCACCAAGTGAGAACAAAAGAGTGACGGTGGTGGCGACACTGGGCTGCCGACTTGACCTTCAATTTAGGAAAAATAAAATAGATAAGTTGTTGATAATTAAAAAAACACAAGTAATTATTTGACTAATTTGGACATTAATAATGAATAGATACCTTTGTTAACATTTCGAGCTCACGTCGTTTGAAGTCCAAATCAAGCTCACGCGTTTTCATTTCCAACTCATGGCGTTGGACTTCGAACTCCCACTCCCTAGCTACCAACTCATCGTCCTCCACATGTGCCCTACTATAACTCTCTTTTGTGCTCACATGTGAAGGGTTGGCATGCCCTGCGGTGTCCTGGGATGAACCGACGGAGGAAAGTTCTCTAGCAAGCGCTTGCTTGAATTCTGGGTTGGATATTAAGCTTTGCATCAGATGTGTTGTAATAGCAGGGTTGGACATGAGGTGCTGAGTAATGTCATCCAAAATTGATGCTTCATCGACCACCCGCTTTCGTGAAGCAGACTTGCCATAGTATTCTTTGATGGTCACGTTCCCAGGAACACCGATAACCCGACCAGGATGGTCTTTCTTGCTTAGAGCAGTCATCAAGACGTCCCGCCGTCCAGAAGGGACGAATTAGCCCTGGGAGGATTGTGCTTTAGGATCCACCTACAATGAAAAAATGAAAAAAACGTGCAAGTGAAAACTGTTAAAAATATCTATACAAATATCAATTGAAATCAAGTTAATTATTTGCTTACAATCTTATCTGCCACTTGTGAGTGGCATCAACTTTAAAAGATCCCGTCTTTGTCATGCGGCCGGCTAACCAGACATCCTCGCGGTCGATGTCCGACGGAGGACTTGATGGTGTGCCCTCAGGCACCTCTCCTCTTTCAATCCTAGCAGAGTGCTCTTCCTGCTTCACCCTCAGCCTATCCGCCATCATCTCCTTGATCCGAGTCTGGTACCCACCCCGAGACATGGTGTGGCGGTGGACGTTCTTCGCCTGATTCTGCCAACCCTTATCTGCCTTAGCCTATTCAAACAAAAACACATAATTAAATACAGTTAAATGATCTATAAGAAGCATACAAAATTAACTTAATCAACCAACCTGAAATTCTCCATCCCGTCGACTCCTAGCAAACATATCCCAAGTATCCTGATCAATCCAGGGATAATCTGAGAACATTTTATCAAGCCGCTTCTTCCCAGATAGATAGTACCTGGTAAGATCATGCTTGAACCCATTCCAACGCTTTGATGCCATTTTCATACATTTATGACGATGATCCTCGTCATTTGGCACAATCCAAGCTACCTACACATTAAATACATAACAACTGGATGGATTATAACTCGGATAATTATCTAATAATGTAAATCAAATGAATGTAAAGGTAAAATACCGTGATAGCCTCCCAAATCTGATCCTTAACGTTCTGTGGAACGTCATTCCAGTGGTTGTAGTTGATGCTTACGTGCTGTTTCGCTTGTAGAAACACCCACTTATTAAATTCTTTAGCACGGGGTCCCTGGGCATTTAGCCTAGCATCGAAGGACACCTCAAGCTTCTGTCCGCTTTGCCTGTCCTTCTCTAGTTTCTTCAACGTCGTGGCTCCTTTACCCTGTTTCCTATGAGCCTTTGATGTCTGTATGGACAAAAAAAAAGATAAAATAGAGGGTTGTAACATTATAAACTTACATTAAAAATAAGGACTAAAGATAGTATATAACATGTAAACTTACACTAGAATCAGGCGTAGGGGCGATCGGGTCCTGCGTAGGCCCCACAGTGTCCTCCCGTGCATGTGGGCTATCCGACTGATCCATATGTATGCCTGTTCAGAAACAATATATATTTATTAACATAGGTTATAACTCAAAATAAATACAGAAGTATAAATAAAACTAAATGTATACTAAGTTTAAACAACCTATATCAATATCCCTTCGTGATGATCATCACGAGTGGCATGTACATCGTCCACCTGTGTCTCCTCGATTATAGTAGGCATGTTTGTTGAAAAAGAAGGAGTCTCAGGAATATCAAGATTTGAATCTTGATTTTCATCACTACCATTATACATGCTTTTACCTTGGAGAACCACGAACAACATTTTGATAGAAGGATCAGTGATGTAGAACACTTGTTTTGCTTGGGAAGCTATTATGAAAGGCTCATTTATATGACCTAACTTGTTGAGGTCTACCAATGTGAACCCCAATTCTTCGGTTTGTACACCACCGTTACTATCAACCCACTTACATTTAAAAACTGGCACTGTAAGCTTAGTTTAATCGAGCACCCAAATATATTCAATATATCCAAAGTAAGGTCTCGGTGCTTTAAGGGGTTTTGTGTCCTTTGCACTAGAGAAGTGCATTGCTTCGGCCACGCTCATAAACCCACTATTTTGCATGGTACTCTTGTTATCTTGTTCCTTTGTATAAAAGGAAATGTTATTTATGTTGTATCCGCTCCAACATATGACGTTGAAGCTAGGCCCACGTGCTAGCTATCTTACGTCATCAGAAGCAGTACTACCATCCTTCAGCATTTCTTCCTTGAACCATGGTAAGAAAGTCTTGTTATGCTTGTTCAACAACCACCTTTCGCTCATTCGAGGGTTTTCTTGATTGACTTTTCTTTTATGTTCAAATAAGAAAGGCTGAACACAATCGATGTTGTTCAATACATACAAATGTGCTTGAAGCACTTCCTCCCGACCCTTGCTATTATTTCTTAATCCATGTGTACCCTTACCTTGACATCTGATCTCATCATGCCGAGGCTTAGGAACCCCTATAGGATCCGTGTTATGAAGGTAGTCCGAACAAAACTCAATAGCTTCTTCTGCAACATACCTTTGAACAATAGATGCTTCCGGACGATGAGGATTCTTCACGTACCCTTTCAAGATATTCATGTAGCGCTCAACTGGGTACATTCATCTCAGAAAAACCGGCCCACATAATCTAATCTCTCTCACCAAATGAATAATTAAGTGAACCATTATGTCGAAAAAGGAAGGAGGAAAATACATCTCCAATTGGCACAAGATTGTAGCAGCCTCAACTTCCAAGTCATCCAAAATACGGGGGTCAACGACTTTGCTACATATAGAATTGAAGAATGAGCACAACCGAGTAATGGCATGTCTCACATTTTTTGGAGTAATACCACGAATAGCAACGGGCAGAAGTTGTTGCATCAAGATGTGACAATCATGAGACTTTAAGCCAACCAATTTAAGATCACTAGAGACAAGCCTCTTCATATTTGAAGAGTAACCATGTGGAACTTTGATGCCTTGAAGACACCCGCAGAAACTTTGTCTCTTTTTTTTTGACAAAGTATGACATGCTGGCGGCAAATAAGTCCGCTTACCATCTTCAACAACTGGAGCTAACTGCTCTCATATACCCATAGCAACAAGGTCGAGACGAGCATTGACACCATCCTTTGTCTTTCCCTGAATGTTGAGAAGCATCCCGATCACACTATCACACACATTTTTCTCCACATGCATCACATCAATGCAGTGTCTGACATCAAGCTTGCGCCAGTATGGAAGATCAAAGAATATCGACCTCTTCTTCCATATGTTTTTCTCAGTAGCTTTACCTTTCTTTTTGGACTTTCCGAATATAACATCGATGCCCTTTACCCTCTGATAAACCTGCTCTCCAATTAAGGCCGCCGGAGCTTCTTCTGTCTCTTGGCATCCATTAAAAGCTTTTTTCATCTTACGATATGGGTGATCACGTCTAAGAAATCTCCGATGCCCAAGGTAAACCGTCTTCTTTCCATGATGTAACTGAGTGTAGCATGTGCCTTCTTCACATATAGGGCTTGCTTTATGCCCCTTGACACTGTACCCGGACAAGTTACCGTATGCTGGAAAGTCGTTGATGGTGCAAAATAACATGGCACGAAGCTTGAAAGTCTCATGAGAATACCCGTCAACTACATCAACACCTTCCACCCACAGCATTTTCAAGTCTTCAATCAAGGGACATAGATAAACATCTAAGTCATTTCCCGGTTGCTTTGGGTCCGAAATCATCATAGACAACATCATGTATTTGCGCTTCATGCACAACCAAGGGGGCAGGTTGTAAATTATCAACAGAACAGGCCATGAACTATGAATACTACTCATGTTACCATAAGGATTCATTCCATCCGTAGCAAGTCCAAGCCTTAGGTTTCTTGGCTCATCGGTGAAATCCGGAAACATAGTATGAATATTCTTCAATTGCATAGAATCAGCAGGATGACGAACCTTTCCATCACGTTTCCTCTCATCATTATGCCATCTGAGATTCTTCGCATCTTTCGTATTGGCAAACAATCGCTTGAACCTTGGAATTATTGGAAGATACCACAACACCTTCGCAGGAGGACCATTTTTTCTCACATCTTGAAGATCATCATCATCATCACCACCCTTCACTTTGTATCGTGATAACCCACATTTGGGGCAATCGTGATTGTCTTCATGAACACCGGTGTACAATATGCAATCATTGGGGCATGCGTGTATCTTCTTATACTCCATACCCATCGGACACAATACCTTCTTGGCCTCATAGTTATGGTCAGGCAATGTGTTGTCCTCCGGAAGCAAGTTTTTCAACACTTCAAGCAATTCCGTGAAGCTTTTATCGGTCCAACCATTTATCGCCTTCACACAAACCAATTTTAGCACCACCGACAACCGTGTATGAGTAGTACACCCTGGATATAAAGGCTTATCCGCATCACCGCACAACCTATCATACACATGAGCTCGATGAAAAGATTCTTGTCCAATATCACGGATCATGCCCTCTACTCGATCATCCTCCATATCTACGTCAACGTCCTCACTTTGGGAGACACTTGCCGTACTACTCAACAACACATCACCATGCCATATCCATCTTGTATAACTCAAGCAAATCCCTTCACAAATCAAATGAGTACGTATATCCTTCACCGTACATTTCCTCGTATTCAAACACTTGACACAAGGACAACAGAACATTCCATTACTATTAGGAACATTCCTTTGAGAAATTCTATAAATTCTCCCACCCCCTTCAAATACTCAGCACTAGTACGCTTACAAACCATCCAACTACGATCCATAACTAGATAGGTTCTGTAGATATACAAAACATATATCCAAGGCGTTTAAAAATTATTTCAAATTTACACCACTTTCAGGTTTCTTAAGACAAAAGAAATAAGCAGATGAAGATAAATTAACAAAACAGAATTCCAATGAGCAATATATTGTTGATGTCACATGCTACAAGCAACTCTAAATTTCTTCCCATTTTGAAAGAGGCCATGATAGCAGAAGAAAAACAAGAGAAAACACAAAACCCACGACCAGAAATAGAGACATTCCAAACAACTCAAACTCACAGTTTCAAGTTTCAACTACAGAGACTACAGTTTCAACATACACTCAAAACCAAACATAAAAAAATGTGCCCTAAAGACTCACCAGAAATAGGTGCTCGCGTGGTGGCCAACGTTCGATGTGGTTACTGAGAGCAGAGGGACAAGGAGAGTTAGTGTGCGGGAAGGGGAAAGAGAGATGTCAAGTTATTGCAAAGAATGAGCGGGAAAGACAGAGTTAGGGTTAAGAGTGTACCTCACGGTGGTGGGGAAGAAGCCCTCGTGGTGGTTGCGGTGGAGATGAGCTCGCGATTAGGGCAGAGTGAGAGTGAGAGTGAGAGTTGAGAGTCGGAGTGAGAGTGAGAGTGAGAGTTGAGAGTCAGAGTGAGTGTGAAAGAGAAGAACAGAGACGTACAGAGCGAAGTGCAGAAGGCGCGCGGGTGTAAACATTATAATCAAAAATCCCAAAATAAAACAACATTTTACGTCAGTTATATTAAACAACTGACGTTGAAAATATATATTTTTTATTAAAAAACACTTTTAAAGTCAGTTGATGAAGACAACTGATGTTAAAAGTGTATAAGTTTCTGCAAAAAAATTAACGTCAGTTGTATAAACAACTGACGTTAAAAGTGTTAAAATCACTATTCATTCTGCACGTTTATAATATATGACTACCAACTCCCAATGCGCCTTGGAACCTAATGCTCTTAATGATCAACTTAATTTTTTAGCAACTTACGACGCCTAGTAACTTCACCCCCTGCTCCTATAAATAGCTTCCTTCCTTCCTTTTATTTTTCTGCTTCACAATATGGCTCTGTGATGTGTATCACGAGAGGAAGCTCGCCCCGCGAGAGTTTGAAGACCCGGGAAGACAGAGACCATCACGGCCTAGCCGTGATTCACATCACGGGGCGTGAAAGGAAGGTTCGCGTCGCGAGACGTCCTTCGCGTCGCGAGTGTGTGAACTCCAGAAAAGCACCAGAGTCAGAGACCATCACGGCCTGGCCGTGATGTGTATCACGGCCGTGACCCAAAAGCCACACAAGTCAGAGACCATCACGGCCTAGCCGTGATGTGTATCACGGCCGTGACCCAAAATCCACACAAGGCAGAGAACATCACGGCTTGGCCGTGATTCACGTCACGGGCCGTGACAAGAGGGCTCGCGTCGCGAGACATCATTCGCGTCGCGAGAGTTTGAATTCCAGAAGTGCGCCAGAAACAGAAGCCGTCACGGCCTGGCCGTGATGGCCATCACGGCCGTGACGCGTGGCCTCCTTATAAATAGAGCAGATCAGAACAGAAAAAGAGGACTTTTTGGGATCAGAATTTTCAGAGATTTTTTGTAATCCTTATTATGGGGTTTCTTCTCCTTTTCTCCTCTCTTAATTCTTAGGCTTAGGATGAATTCCGATTGTACGTGCGTTGTTGTTACGGACATGAGGAACTAATCCTCTTGTCTAGGGGATCGATGAAGCCACCCATGGCGGCATAGTGTTCATGTAATGTAACTCTCTCTCCTTTAATTCAATTATGATTTTCCAATTCTGTTTTCATTGTGTCGATTATATGCTAGCGTGATCGACTAGTTAAGCGTGTTGAGACCTAGCGGCGATTCGCGTTTTAGAACTTGAATTGGGAACATCGGTCGAGTATTGCACGAGAGTGAGTAGGAGATCGATGCAACCTATAGGGAACAAGAATTAATAGAATTCGAGATTAGGGTTAAGAGACCTAGCAAGTAATTAACTCAAATCATCGAATACGTCCTAATGAGCACGGAAGTGGATTTAGGAGAATTTAGGGGTCCAGGTTGACATTAAAATTGAACTTAGGGAGGAGAATATCATCACTTGGGTACTTTGCATGATTGGGTAGGTGAATTCGAAACCTTAGATGCTTTTATTTCTGAATTTAATCACCATAGCGTTATTTGAATCGATTCTTGAATTCACAATCTCAATCTCTTTCTCTCAACCACCTTCTATTGCTTAACCAACGTATCGGATTTCTTGACAATTTAGTCGAATTGGTAACCCAATCCTTGTGTTCGACCTCGGTAGAATCTTACCGTGTTTTTATTACTTGCGACGACCCGGTACACTTGCCGGAGTCACAACAAGTTTTTGGCGCCGTTGCCGGGGATTGGCACAACCAATTTTCCTAATTTTTAGGAAATTCTACGTTTAGTTAAGTTTGACTTTTAGTTTTATTTTCTTTTATTTAATTGCCATTATTTTTTTTCTCTGTTTCTTTGATTCCACTTGGTCTTTGCCTGTTTTTGTATGCGAGGTACTCTTCTACAAGAGGACTTGCTATTCGATTCAGAGATCACCAGGACCGAGAGGCAATTAAGAAAAGAGGCCAGAGAAAGGAAGAGGTTGGAAGCAATTAAAATAGAGGACATGGCCGAAGAAAATCCTCCTCCTCCTCCTCCTCGTTACAAGCCTCTCTTTGAGTACGATCTACCAAGCTTGGTAGATTGTGACTCTTCTATTGTAAGGGGAAACCTGAACACAGACTCTTTCAGAGTGGAAGCCTGTGTCACATACCAGATCCGGGAGAATCAGTTTGATGGGAGTGGCAAACAGGACCCTCATAGACACATCACTCGCTTCCTTGAAGCTTGTGACTTGCAGAAGACCAGGGGAGTCTCTCAGGATGAGTTTCGCTTGCGGCTTTTCCCTCTCTCTCTTAGGGATGTCGCTCGCGATTGGGTTGGCTGACTTGGATAGGAACAAAGATCGAACTTGGGAGCAAATGGCACAGAAGTTCCTAACCAAATACTTTCCTCCTCAGAAAGCGGCACAAGCAAGAATAGCCGTTACATCTTTCAGGCAGACAGAGGATGAAACATATAATGAAGCTTGGGAGAGGTACAATGGCTTATTGAGAAGATGCCCTTCAGCGTTCTTTGACCCGGTCTCAAAAGTTCAGCACTTCTTTAATGGGTTGAGGGGACGCTATCAGATGAACTGTGATGCCGCAGCTGGCGGTTCTTTCTCATATTTATCAGCTGAGGATGGATGGGCATTGTTAGAGAAAATGTCATATAATGATTACAACCGTGGAAGGGAAACCTCAAATGGAATCAGCTCTGGGGCAATGGAGGCCATTCTTGAGCAAAACAGATTGTTGAAGATGCAAGTGGCGGCTTTGTCAGAGAACAAGAAGGCTAATGTGATACACGAGGGAATGCCTCCAGGTTGTGGTAATTGTAATGGAGATCATGACACTCGAAACTGTCCATTCAACTTCCCTCAGGAACATGTGGACTCATGCCACAACTTTTATGACACTGTGCCCCAGAATAACTATCAAAGGAACAGACAAAATGACTACAATCAGAATCAAAATAGGGGGTACATGAGGAGAGACCATCCGGGTTTCACTTGGAGTAATGTTAATGGTGGTCTAACCGGTCAACAACCTCCTCAGCAGAATTTGCAGCAACCTCAGCAGGGTATAAGGCCGAACATTGGAATTCAACAGTGCAATACCCAGCAGGCTCTTCCAGGGCCTAGTCAGTTGCAAATAACAGATGGTGGAAGACAACCGTGGGAGCTGGCTATTGAGAAGATGAGTGCAGCAATGGAAAAGATGATAATCAACACAGACACAGTGAATACGAAAGTTGACAAGTTAACAACGCATACAGGGGCGGCAATTCACAATTTAGAGACACAGATGGCCCAACTCGCAAAGCAACTTAATGAGCGCCTCCCAGGAACTTTCCCAGGTAATACCGAGAACAACCCCAAGGGACAATGCAACGTCATATCTACTAGAAGCGGAAGGGTGTTGGAACATAACAGGGGTGCAATTAGTTCTCAGGATGGCAAGGCCCCGGAACAACTACCGGTTTAGGAAGAGCAACCAGAGAAAGAAGGGTTGGCAAGTGACAAGGCACCGGAGCAAGGGGGAAGGCTGAAGCTTGTAGATGAAGAGTTCCGTAGAAAGAAGTAGGTTGAACCCCAAGACCTCCAACCTTACATGAAGGTACCGTATCCTGAAAGATTGAAGAAGCCTCAACAGGATAAGCAATTCAATAAGTTCCTTGATGTCTTCCGAAAACTTCAGATTAACATTCCATTTGCGGAAGCCTTGGAACAGATGCCATCATATGCCCGGTTTATGAAGGAGCTTCTCACCAAGAAGCGGAGGATAGTAGATGAAGAAACGGTTGCTTTGACCGAGGAGTGTAGTGCCATTCTTCAGAGAAAACTACCTCCAAAGTTGAAGGATCCCGGTTCTTTTTCGATACCATGCACCATTGGGGGGATGACTGTAGGGAAGGCATTATGTGATCTAGGGGCAAGCATCAACTTGATGCCCCTCTCTATGATGAAGAGGTCGGGGATCCAAGAAGTTAAGGATACACGGATGTCGCTCCAACTGGCCGACCGCTCTATAAAATATCTTTATGGGGTGGTCGAAGACTTGTTGGTGAAGGTGGACAAGCTTATATTTCCGGCGGACTTTGTAGTGCTTGATATGGACGAAGATGCCGAGGTTCCTCTCATACTGGGTAGGCCCTTCTTGGCCACTGGGGGTGCCTTGATAGATGTGCGGCAAGGGAAACTCACTCTAAGGGTGCAAGATGATGAGGTAGTCTTCAATCTCTTTGAAGCAATGAAGCACCCTGTAGAGAGGTCGGAAGTGTATCGAGTGGATGTGGTGGACCCAACTAAAAAGGTAAAGGCAACTCGAGAAGACAATGATCCTTCACTTGCAACAGTATCAGTAGAATCTCATGAGAAAGACAGTGAGGAAAAAGGCCCTTCGGGGGATGAAGTCTACCTTGAGTGGCTACGAGACATGGAACCCATACCGAGTCTCCCAAGGGAAGAATGTGCAAAGGAAGAGCTCAGTTGCAAGGGCAAGAAAAAGAAGGGTAAAGCACCAAGGTTGAACGGTAGCACAACCGTGGTGGTCAATAAAGACAACAAGTTGTTCCCAAAAAAGACCATCGCGGAGTGGAGAGTGCGTGCGGATTATAGAAGGATGCTGGGCTTAAATGAGCTGTCCGGGAACAGCTTGCGAGTATATAAAAGTGCACAAACCTACAAAGAACAGGCCAAGGAATGGCATGGCAAGCAGGATCTTCCTCCGGATTAACCCTCTGGGGTGACTTGAGTCAGGCTCGGGACGTTAAACAAGCGCTACATGGGAGGCAACCCAAGCTAGGTACCCTCTCTTTTCCTCACTCTTGTTTTTGTTTTTGTTTTTTTGTGTTTGTTTTGTTTTTGTTTGTCACTCTTGAATAATTTGAGAAGATCAAGAGTTGTTGTATGAATGTTGTGTCGGCAAGCTTGTTGGATTTCAATTGAATTTAGCATAGATTGATTGCATGAATTATTTGACCATTGATGATTTCCCCTAAGTTCTGAAATTAGAAAAGTTTATCCCCACTTAAAAATTGAAAACTGAACTTTGAGGATTTTGTTGTGATTACTTGATTTATGATAAGTTTGGGGTGAGGGGATGCACACACTAGGAATCGTATCTCGGTCAAACAATTTGCAAAATGTCCAGGTGAGGATTTGAGCCTCCAACTCTGTTTTTGAATGTGTGAATCACTGTTAAGTTGCACTTTCCCGAATTTGCTTGAATCTCTATATGGTTTGCATGATTATGTGTTGCATCAAATGATTTAGGCAATTTTCTTTGAATAACTACTTGGCCTGAAAAGAACCATCCCTAATGCATGTTCCCTAGTTAGCCAAATTGAGCCCAATTGACCTATTGTTTCTTGATGACCCTACATTACGAGCCAAAATATGAAAAACCATGTTAACCCAATCTTAGGATTAGGAGAGCATGGAAATGAGCAAGAGAAAGGTTGTGAGAAACTAAGTTTGGGGTGGCTACAAGGTATGTGTCATATTGGGATGAGAAAAAGAAAATAAAGGTTGACCCAAGGCAAAAAGAAAAGAAAAGAAAAGAAGAAAACAAAAATTGCCAAAAGAAAAGGGGCAAAACAAAAATAATATCAAGGAAAAGGTTGTAGTCACCTGAGCCCAAATGAATAATGGAAAATAGGAATTTGAGTGGAAAATGTGTTTAATGCTCATGCTCTCTTAGTTCCTAGGGACTTAAGCCTAAATATCCTTGATTATCCTACCCTCAGCCAGGCCCCATTACAACCTTTAAAAGACCTTTTGATGTTGCATGCATGTTTTTGTGGGAACTATGTTTGAGATGAAAATCAAATTCATGGGAAGTGCTCTTAATAAGTGAAATTGAGTGAAAAAGTTGAAAGCCTAGACAAAATTGAGCGAATGAGTGAAATACTAAATGCCCTTGTGAGGAAGGCAATTGTTTGAAATAGGTGATCTTCCTTTGTGTGTATCTTTGAGCCTCAACTTAGAGTAATGATGGCATGAATGATAAATTCTCATTTGTTTAAAGTAGATGAATGTGGGGATTACATTGATGAAAAAAGGGGGGGAATCAAAGAAGAAAAACTGCTTTGTAAAGTCGCGTGAAATTTGTGCGAAATCGATTGAATCCCTTAAGCTTGCCGAGTCTTGAGTCGTTTTTGAGTTTTAAGCTTGCTTGGGGACAAGCAAGGTTTAAGTTTGGGGTATTTTGATAAGCCTCTGGCTTATCTAGTTTTATGACTAGATGAACTAGGGTTTATATGCCAATTTATTCGAGTTCACTCTCGTTTTCGCCCAAATTTGCCTTGTTTTGTCCCTAAGTTGGACTTTGACTCGTTTTGCGTCTTTTGTGTATTTTAGCTTCTTTTGGAAAGAATTACGCTTGTGGTTGCTTGTGTTGATTTCAGGTCCATAAGTGAAGCTCTAAGAATTAAGGAAAGTTAAGAAAAAGTGGAGATTGCCATTCTGGAGATTCTCGCCCCGCGAGAGGAAGCTCGCCCCGCGAGAGTTTGAAGACCCGGGAAGACAGAGACCATCACGGCCTAGCCGTGATTCACATCACGGGGCGTGAAAGGAAGGTTCGCGTCGCGAGACGTCCTTCGCGTCGCGAGTGTGTGAACTCCAGAAAAGCACCAGAGTCAGAGACCATCACGGCCTGGCCGTGATGTGTATCACGACCGTGACCCAAAAGCCACACAAGTTAGAGACCATCACGGCCTAGCCGTGATGTGTATCACGGCCGTGACCCAAAATCCACACAAGGCAGAGAACATCACGGCTTGGCCGTGATTCACGTCACGGGCCGTGACAAGAGGGCTCGCGTCGCGAGACATCATTCACGTCGCGAGAGTTTGAATTCCAGAAGTGCGCCAGAAACAGAAGCCGTCACGGCCTGGCCGTGATGGCCATCACGGCCGTGACGCGTGGCCTCCTTATAAATAGAGCAGATCAGAACAGAAAAAGAGGACTTTTTGGGATCAGAATTTTCAGAGATTTTTTGTAATCCTTATTCTGGGGTTTCTTCTCCTTTTCTCCTCTCTTAATTCTTAGGCTTAGGATGAATTCCGATTGTACGTGCGTTGTTGTTACGGACATGAGGAACTAATCCTCTTGTCTAGGGGATCGATGAAGCCACCCATGGCGGCATAGTGTTCATGTAATGTAACTCTCTCTCCTTTAATTCAATTATGATTTTCCAATTCTGTTTGCATTGTGTCGATTATATGCTAGCGTGATCGACTAGTTAAGCGTGTTGAGGCCTAGCGGCGATTCGCGTTTTAGAACTTGAATTGGGAACATCGGTCGAGTATTGCACGAGAGTGAGTAGGAGATCGATGCAACCTATAGGGAACAAGAATTAATAGAATTCGAGATTAGGGTTAAGAGACCTAGCAAGTAATTAACTCAAATCATCGAATACGTCCTAATGAGCACGGAAGTGGATTTAGGAGAATTTAGGGGTCCCGGTTGACATTAAAATTGAACTTAGGGAGGAGAATATCATCACTTGGGTACTTTGCATGATTGGGTAGGTGAATTCGAAACCTTAGATGCTTTTATTTCTGAATTTAATCACCGTAGCGTTATTTGAATCGATTCTTGAATTCGCAATCTCAATCTCTTTCTCTCAACCACCTTCTATTGCTTAACCAACGTATCGGATTTCTTGACAATTTAGTCGAATTGGTAACCCAATCCTTGTGTTCGACCTCGGTAGAATATTACCGTGTTTTTATTACTTGCGACGACCCGGTACACTTGCCGGAGTCACAACAAGTTTTTGGCGCCGTTGCCGGGGATTGGCACAACCAATTTTCCTAATTCATCTATTCATCACGGCTTGGCCGTGATGGTCTCTGTCTTGCTGGTCTTCAGACTCTCGCGAGGCGAGAGTACACTCGCGGGGCGAGTGTCTCAGAATTTCAATTTCCACTATTTCTTTGCTTTCCTTGACTCCCGGAGCTTCACTTACTTAACCTGAAACAACAAAAGCACCCACAAGCGTAATTCTATTCAAAATAACCTAAAAACTACACAAAAGATGCAAAACGAGTCAAAGTCCAACTTAGGAACAAAACAAGGCAAATTTGGGCGAAAACGAGAGTGAACTCGAATAAATTGACACGTAAACCCTAGTTCATCTAGTCATAAAACTAGATAAGCCAGAGGCTTATCACTCTGCCATGGAGATTAACTTCATCACTCTTTCTTCCTATTCCTAGACTCAAAGATCTTTGTCTTAATGGTCAAACAACTTCTGAGGTTGTGTAAATCACATAACATGGGTGATAAGGTTGTGTAAATCACATATGTGAGTTGCTCACCTTATCATCCTTCAGGAGAATCGGTAGCTTCAGTTCCAAAACCTTAGCTTTGGAAGCAAGTGACTGTTCCAAGACCATTGCTGAAACAGATCGAGTGCACCCTTGCTTAGCCGCTTTGGAAAACTTAGTCGCTCGACTCTCCTCTCTTGCTCACCCGTGAAGGGAACGAAGCCTCAACAAATGTTTAGGATTTTAAACCCTTTCAATGTAACTTTTTATAGGATTTTAAAACTTTGAATGTATCTTGTAATTGTATTATTGATACACTTCATGAATGAGATCCGGTTTGGGTTATTGATTCAACTTATAGCATTTTTACTTCGCACATATATTTTAGTTTTCAAAACAGAAACACAAAACATAAAAGCAAGTGAAACTGAAACTTTGAGGAAGGCAATGCGGAAGGGTATGTATACTAGCTAAAAAAATTTATTAAAATAACCTTTAAAGTCTGTTGATGAAAGAACAGACGTTAAAAGTTAAGTGACTCCTTTTAACGTCCATTCAATAAACAACTGACGTTAAAAGGTTCACTTTTAACGTCAGTTGTTTATTGAACTGACGTTAAAAGTGAGTCACTTAACTTTTAACGCCAGTCCTTACAACAACTGGTGTTAAAATTGAATTAATGAAGTCTGATATTTACAAAACTGCCACCGCCTCTTTTTTAACGTCTAGCTTTTGGTTAACTAACGTAAAACATTCCCGTATATTACATTATTTCCAGTAGTGATTTCCTTTCATTCTCCAGGTGCATACTTTATCGTGGTGGATGTCATCGCGTTCAAGTCGTGTACGTCGGAGACCGAAAGGAAACGCTACCGGAATTTTGTCGAGTATGAGCATGAGAGTTAAGGACTAACTATTAACCGAATGTTGAAAAAGTTTCTTCTCGAATGGGGTAGGGCCATACCCTGTCATAAGAAGTATTTGATGATGATCTTGGACTAAGTACGAAGTTATTGGTTTTAGTCATGGATCGCGGTTGGATGAATGCTAGACAGACAAGTGATGAGTATGAGAATGGAGTGGAAGATTTTCTACAATTTACAAAAACAAATGCTCATGATAGTGGTAACATAAGGTTTTATTATGCATGTGTTAACTGTTTGAATGAGAGACGACTAGAAGCTGAGGAGATACGGGAGCACCTTATTTGTGAGGGGATTTGCAAGAGTTATACAATATGGATATGTCATGGTGAATCGTTAGACAGGCCGAGGCTGTCGCTTAGAGAGGAAGTTGATGACGTGCATATGGACGATGGACTAGAGGACTTGATCCGTGACCTTGGGCAACATTCTTTTCGGCAAGCACATGTGTATGATACTTTGTGCAGTGATGTGAAAGTGGCTTAGTATCTGGGGTGCACTAATTTCACACGGTTGTCAGCAGTGTTAAGATTGTTCAATATGAAGGCAAGAAATGGGTGGAGCGATAAAAGCTTTACCGAATTACTTGAGTTGTTGAAAGACATGCTTCCAGAAGGTAACACATTACCGTCCAGAAACTATGAGGCGAAGAAGATATTGTGTCCGATGGGTATGGAGTATAAGAAAATACACGCTTGCCCCAGTGATTGCATATTGTATAGGAAAGAGTTTGAAGAGATGCACGAATGTCGTAGGTGTGGGGTATCACGCTACAAAGTTATGGATGGTGATTCTAGTTGTGATGCGGTCACCAAGGGTGCTCATGCGAAGGTGTTATGGTATCTTCCAGTAATTCCGCGGTTCAAACGATTGTTTGCTAATGAAAAGGATGCAAAGAATATTAGATGGCATGCAGATGAGAGGAAATGTGATGGACAGCTTTTATATCCGGTTGATTTTTTGCAATGGAAGAGAATTGATAGTTTGTTTCCAGAGTTTGGCAATGAGCCCAGAAACCTCAGGCTTGGACTTGCTACCGATGGAATGAATCCATATGGAAACTTAAGTAGTATTCATAGTTCATGGCCTGTTCTCCTGGTAATTTACAACCTGTCTCCTTGGTTGTGCATGAAGCGTAAATACATTATGTTAAGTATGATGATTTCGGGTCCAAAACAGCCAGGAAATGATATTGATGTTTATCTGAATCCCTTGATTGAAGATTTGAGAATGTTGTGGGATGAAGGCGTTGATGTGATCGACGGGTATTGCCGTGAGACTTTCAGATTCTGTGCCATGTTCTTTTGGACCATCAATGACTTTCCAGCATACGGGAACCTGTGCGGGTATAGTATTAAGGGGCATAAAGCATGTCCAATATGTGAAGAAGGCACATGCCACCATCAACTGCAACTTGGAAGGAAGACAGTTTACATTGGGTATCGAAGATTTTTCCAGGATAATCATCCTTATCGTAGATTGAGGAAAGCTTTCAATGGACTTCCGGAGAATGAAATTGCTCCGGTGGCCTTGACTGGAGACCAAGTTTATGAACGGGTGAAGAACACTAATGTTATCTATGGGAAGACCTAGAAGAAGGCTATTAAGAAGAATATATGGAAGAAGAGGTTGATCTTCTTTGATCTTCCATACTGGTGCAAGCTTGATGTAAGACATTGTATTGATGTGATGCATGTGAAGAAAAACGTGTGTGACAGTTTAATTGGAACGCTTCTTAACATTCAAGGCAAGACAAAGGAAGGTGTGATGCTCGTTTGGATCTAGTTGTGATGGGTATACGAAAGCAGTCAGCTCCACATAAAGTGGGGGATAAGAAGACTGATTTGCCCTCAGCATGTCATACTTTATCAAAAAAAGAGAAAAGAATTTTCTGTGAATGTCTACGTGGAGTCAAAGTACCACAGGGTTACTCTTCAAATATCAAGAGACTTGTCTCAATGAAAGATCTCAAATTAGTTAGCTTAAAGTCTCATGATTTCCATGTCTTGATGCAACAACTACTACCAGTAGCCATTCGTGACATCTTGCCTAAAAAAGTCAAACATGTGATTACTAGGTTATGCTTATTCTTCAATTCTATATGTAGCAAGGTCATTGACACTAAAAAGTTGGATGACTTGGAAAGTGAGGCAGCCATTATCTTGTGCCAATTGGAGATGTATTTTCCACCTTCATTTTTTGACATTATGATCCATTTGATTGTTCATCTAGTGAGGGAGATTAGATTGTGTGGCCCTTTTTATTTAAGGTGGATGTACCCGGTTGAGCGATACATGAAGATCTTGAAAGGATATATGAAGAATCCACACCATCCCTACGCATCTATTGTTGATAGGTTTGTTACAAAAGAGTCTATTGAGTTTTGTACAGACTACATGTTAGAAGCGGAACCTGTAGGGCTTCCAAAGTCTCGTCATGAAGGAAGATATGATGGTAAGGGTACACGAGGTATCACTGTTATGAGCATGGATCGGGAGGAAGTGCTTCAAGCACATTTGTATATATTGAATAACACTGATGAGGTTGAACCATACTGATGTGAGCACAAAAGCATCATCAACGAAACTTACCCTATAATGAATGAAAAATGGTGTTTGAACAAGCATAATAAGACTTTCGTGAACTGGTTTAAAGAAAAAATTGCAAAGTATGGTACTGCTTCTGATACATTAAAATGTCTAGCACTGGGGCCTAACTTTGATGACATATGCTGGAGTGGGTACGATATCAATAAGTTTTCCTTCTATACAAAGGCCCATGATGACAAAAGTACTTTGCAAAACAGTGGGGTTATGGTCGTCGCTGAGTCCATGCATTTCTCTAGTTCGAAAGATAAAAACCCTGTTATGGCTTCTGTTTCATACTTTGGAATCATTGAAGGGATCTGGGAGGTTGATTACACGAAGTTTAGAGTGCCTGTTTTTAAATGCCAGTGGGTCGACAGTAACAACGGTGTGCAAACCGATGAGTTAGGATTCAAATTGGTGGACCTTAATAAGGTAGGTAATAAAGAAGAGCCTTTCATCATGGCATCCCATGCAAAACAAGTGTTTTATATCCGTGATCCTTCTAACAAAAGGTGGTCAGTGGTTCTCCAGGGAAAAAACATGTATAATGGTAGTGATGAAAATCAAGATTCAACTCTTGATATTTCTGATACTCCTTCTTTCTCAACACGGGTGCCTAATTTCAATGAGGAAAATGAAGTGGACGATGTACATGTTACTGGTAATGATCATCAAGAAGGGTTATGGGAGAACTTTACTACTTGACCACAGTGTAAGTTTAGTTTGTGTTATGTTTAAAGTCATATTATATGCTTACGTTGATATTTATAAGCTATGCTTACGTTGATCGATATTTATAAGTTATGTTTGATATTTATCCAGACATACTGACAATTTTTTTTTTGTCTAAACAGGTATACATGACTGATCCTGAGGATATCCCTCTTTCATGCAGCGGGTCGGAGACCCCGTCTACGGGTAGAAAGGGTAAACGTGCCACACGAATGTGGAATTTGACTGCCAACCATGGTTCAAATAAAAGGATAAGAATCGACTTTGATGCTAATCTCAATCCTATTGGGTCAATGGCAGAGCAATTTATCAGTTTTGTGGGGACCCTTGCTCGAAGCAAGTCTAGTATACTTATTGAGAGTTGGAAAGATGTACCGTAGGGCGTGAAGGATCAGATATGGGAGAGTATTCTGGTACCTATACTTTTACGTCATGTGTTTGTATCTACTTTATTTTAATCTTATTAATATCATACAGTAATTCGTTGATTCTTTTGGTGTTAATGTAGCTCACCTTTGACCTGCCGGATACGACGGATATGAAGAAGCGTTTGATAAAGTATGTTGGTGAGCGTTGGAATGCTTTTAAGGTGGACCCGGGCAGATATTATGTATTCAAGCCAAGTTGTGAAAAGAACCCACTTGAGGTGTACCCGTTTCTTGACCAGGCGACGTGGGATCGCTTTGTTCAAAGCTGACCCAGCTTTCAGGTTAACTTATTTGAGTTGTCTCTAAATTTATGTAATTTCATTAATTTTATTAATTGACTTATGTAATTTAATTACCTTCTTTTTATAACAGGAGAAGAGGAAAAAGGGGCAGGAAGCATCTCAGACAGATCCTACAGCTGATAATCGTCCAGAAGTTGTTGATCCACCTCCACCCCCACGCCATCGTAAATGGAAGAGGGTTTGACAAAGAAGTACGAGACAATATACACCTGAGAAGGCCCGCCAAGTAGCTGAGAAGATTGTAAGTATAGTTTGAATTGTAATTGTGATTTTAACAATGTTACCGAATTGTAATGTGACCTAATATTTTATATGTTGTAGGATGCCTTGGACGAGAATGCCACTCAAGGAACCTTTGTTCCTAGAGGACGCGAGGATATCTTAGCTGCTGCCATCGGTAAACCAAACCACCCGGGCCATGTCAATGGTGTTGGATGGGGCGTTGGCATTTGCCAATACCATGGTTCATCTTCACACCAACGCCACAGGGATGTTGATGCAGATAGAGAACGGCTAAAATAGGAGATTGCAGATGAACTTAGACAGGAGATGGGCCAGCAGTTTTCCCAGTAGCTGGCAATAATGGCTGCTATGTCCTAACAAAACACAGGTGTCCAACCCTCTGTCCATGTGAGCACTAAGGGCTCATATGATCCTCCTCATCAGCCTGAAAATGATGATGCTGATGATGACGACCCTGATAGCTGTGAGCTGTATGTTGATGATCATCATGATCGCCGATTAGTGGCATTGGGGAGGGCACATAACTTAGGTAATACCATACACCACCGTTTATTACCGGATGATCAGGTGAGGGTCGTGGTTGATATTATTCGAGATGCTGATGCTCGAGTCCCTGTGCCTACTGAGGAGGTTCAAACAGTGGGCCCGACCCCTGATAACTTCATCCTCTGGCCAAGAAGACTGGTCAGGTTTCTTGTTGTATCTGAGGTATTCAATTAGTTGTGTTTTTCTATATTTATAGTTGAAATTATTTGTTATTGTTTAAAGATAATGTTTTTTTTTTCAAGGATGTTGGAAATGATATTCTGCCTAAAAGGTTTGATCTAGGAAGACCAGAGAAGTCTACTCCTGCCAAGGTATTCATTTGACCATTCAATTAATTACGAAGGAAATAACTTAACTGTGATTACTAATGTATATCTTTGTTGTTCAATGGATCGACAAAGGGGATCCTGGTGATGTTTTTAAACGTCTGGCTATACAGTTTAACTTAAATTAGTTTTTTTTTTTATAATTTTAAATATTCATTTTTAGTTTTTACTTTACATATAGTTAAATTATTAGATTAATTTGTTGTATTATTCTGTTTTTTTAAAATAATATAAAAAAAATTAGCCTTGTGACAAAACAAAGGCTCCCATGCAACAAAGGTAAAATTCAATGCTGTGCCTACTCATCACACCAGTAGCCCCTGTCTCTATATACATGACCTCATGCAATCCACTAGTGAAATGCACCAATCACAGAAGTTATGACTGGTCTGTTTCCCCCTATTCTTCAACCAATTCCAGGCTCTAATTTTAATAGTTCAAAGATTTGTGCAGCATCATAAGTTTCTTGATTAAAAATGATACCATTCCTAGACATCCAAATGGACCAAACTGTTGAGAACCACAGTATCATACACAACTGTTTAAGCTCTTTCCCCCTAACCATTCCCCTATGTTGTATAAAGTGATCCTTCCTTCCCGCAGGCATAGCAAGCACGAATCCGGCCCAACCATAAACTGCATTCCAGATCTGTGATGAGCCACAGCATGTGAAAATTAAATGGTCCATTGTTTCCGAATCTATTGAAAGTGCCTCAAAATAAAGATTAAAAGTGTAGAATTTGGTCTTCAAATAGCTGGTAATCGATTACGGGAAGGCCGTAATCGATTACGGACCTTCGGCTTGAAATTCTGAAGTTTCAGAACTGTGGACAGAGAGCTGGTAATCGATTACCAGAATTCCGTAATCGATTACCAACAGCTCGTAGTCGATTACGACGCGTCGGTTTCTGATATTTAAGTTCGTTACAGCAGCGAACGAAATAAGATCCGGGGTTTCTTGGGTGCGTTTTTCAGAGCGAAAAAAGAGAGAGAAACCTAGAGAATACTATCATCTTGTATCGCTTTGATTCTATTGTGAATTGAGAGAAGAGTCAAGAGAGGATTAGAGAGAGATCAAGGGTTGTGTGAAAATAGAGAGACGAAATGCTTGGGTTCTTTTGTTTGTTCATCTTGAGCATGGTGGAGTGAAGATCCAAGGGATCTCTATTGTAATCTTGATCAAAGTTCATAGTGGAGGAGGCTCTCTCCCGTGGATGTAGGCCACATTGACTGAACCACGCTAAACTGTGTGTGTGCTCTCTATCTCGTCTTCCCTTTATCTTTTCTATTGCTGTAATTGAATTACCTGCTGTGGTAATTCAATTACCACATATTGCTATGATTTTATTGTGCTATTTTGCGTTTGGTTCTTGCTGGTTGTTTGCTATAGTATTTCTTCTACATTAGGTGTATTGGGTTTAGGTTACGAAGCTCTATTTCTTGGTACTGTGTAGTCTTTTGTGTAATGTTTCAGGGATCTTCTTTGGGTTCTTTCATACATTGGACCAACAAGTGGCGCTATCTGTGGGGATTGAAAGAAGACGAAAGATCAAAAGTCTGAACAATGGGAAACACAAAGTATGACATAGAGAAATTCTCCGGAAGTAACGACTTCGGGTTTTGGAGGATTAAGATGGAGGCAATCTTGATACAACTTGGATGCGTAGAAGCTCTCAAGGGAGAGGCAAGGATGACAGACACTCTATCACAAAGGGAGAAGACCGACATGATAGAAAAGGCAAGAAGTGTAATTATTCTATGTCTTGGTGATAAGTCATTGAGAGAGGTTGCAAGGGAAAAGACAACGGCGTCTATGTGGGCAAGGTTAGAAACATTGTACATGACAAAGTCACTAGCGAATAGGCTATGCTTGAAGCAACTTCTATATTCCTACAAGATGACGGAATCGAAGTCCATTGTGGAGCAACTCGCGGAATTCAATAAAACTCTTGATGACCTAGAGAACATTGAGGTGAAGCTCGATGATGAGGACAAGGCATTGCTCCTACTTAATTCTTTACCTAAATCCTTTGAGCACTTCAAGGATGCTATTTTGTATGGCAATGATCAAACCATTTCCTTGGATGATATTCAAACTTCAATCCGGATAAAGGAGCTCCAAAGGCAACAAGAGTTGAAAGCGGAGAATAATGGTGTGAGCTTGAACGTCTCAAGGGGGAGGAACGAGAAGAAGGGGTCAAAGAGCAAGAGGTCTAGATCAAAATCAAAGAGTCATTCAAAGTCAAAACTCAAGTGTTTCAATTATGGTAAAACGGGTCACTTCAAGAAAGATTGTCCTGAAAAGAGGGGCAAGGAATCAAGGAACTCCGCTGAGGTTGCAGTTGCTTCGAATGGCTATGAGAGTGCCGGGGTGTTGGTGGCATCAAGTTCAGAAACACAAAGGAGTTGGGTTATGGATTCCGTATGTTCATACCATATGTGCCCAAGGAAGGACTACTTCGAGACACTAGACTTCAAAGAAGGTGGAGTGGTGCTTCTAGGATATAATAAAGCATACAAGGTACAAGATATGAGAACTATTCAGCTCAAAACTTCTAAAAATCGTGAAATCCTTTTAAAGGATGCGAGGTATGTTCCTGAACTTAAGAGAAATATTCTATCTATTAGCATGTTTGATGATTTAGGTTATTCCACTAAAATTGAACATGGTATGATAAAGATTTCTAGTGGTGCTTTAATAATAGCTAAGGGAACAAATAGAAATGGATTGTATATTCTTAATGGTTCCACTGTTATTGCACAAGCATCAGTAGCTAGCAAAACACCACATGATAAAACCAAGTTATGACACTTAAGGCTAGGTCATGTAAGTGAAAAAGGATTGATAGAATTGTCTAAACAAAACTTGTTAAATGGTGATAAATTGGAGAAACTAGAATTTTGTGATCATTGCATATTAGGTAAGTAACATAGAGTTTCCTATGGAACCGGTATGCATGTTTCTAGTAGACCTTTTCAGTATGTGCACTCGGATCTTTGGGGTCCATCAAGGGTGATGACTCATGGAGGGGGATCCTATTTTCTTACCATGATTGATGACTTTTCTAGAAGAGTGTGGATTTACATTTTGAAAAATAAATCTGAAACCTTTCAAAAATTCAAGGAATGACACACTCTTATAGAAAATCAACTAGACTCGAAATTGAAAGTTTTAAGGACTGACAATGGCCTGGAGTATGTTTCAGAGCAGTTTAATGAGTTTTGCAGGAAACAGGGAATTAAAAGGCATAGGACTGTGGCACGGACTCCTCAACAAAATGGTCTAGCAGAAAGGATGAACATGACTGTTCTGGAGCGTGTTAGGTGTATGCCAATAGGTGCTGGACTACCTAAGAGTTTCTGGGGTGAAGCTGCAGATACTGCAGTGTACTTGATAAACAAATGTTCGTCTTCAGCCTTAGACTTCAAGACACCTACGGAAGTATGGAGTGGTAAACCTATGGATTACTCTAATCTTAGGGTATTTGGTTCTTTGGCATTTGCTCACATCAAGGAGGACAAGTTTGATGCACGGGCGGTAAAATACATCTTCATTGGGTATCCAAATGGTGTGAAGGGCTACAGGTTGTGGAAGTTGGAATCAGGAGGATCAAGGTGCTTTGTAATAAGGGATGTCACATTTGATGAGACCAGAATGGGTATGATGTGCACTGGCTTGGAGCAAAGCAATTCAGATGAAATAGACCAGAAATATCAGTTTGAAGTGGAGTTTCCCACTTCTAACATCAGAGAGGAAAGTCCACCACCAGCAACAGAACAAATAGATCAACAACCACCAGTAGTATCAAACTATCAGTTGACTAGAGACCGAGTTAGGAGGAATGTTGTACCTCCTAAGAGTTTTGGGTATGCTGACCTCGTTTGCTATGCTCTTAATGCGGCTGAAGAGATACAAGATCCAGAACCGAGAAGTTTCAGAGAGGCTATGGAAAGCAAGGATAGTCAGAATTGGTTACAAGCGGTGCAAGCAGAAATGTAATCCTTGGATAAAAATAAAACCTGGACACTTGTGGACTTACCCAAGAATCAAAGGGTAGTTGGATGCAAGTGGATCTTCAAGAAAAAGGATGGCATTCCAGACATTGAGGAGGCAAGGTTCAAGGCAAGACTGGTAGCAAAGGGTTTTACCCAGGTTGAAGGGATTGACTACAATGAGATCTTTTCACCTGTGGTAAAACATTGTTCTATAAGGATATTGATGTCTATTGTGAATCAGTATGACTTGGCGTTAGAACAGTTGGATGTCAAGGCAACATTTCTACATGGAGATCTAGAGGAAACTATCTACATGCAACAACTGGAAGGGTATGCAGAAGATAAGAACAAGGTTTGTCTCTTGATAAAATCACTCTATGGGCTAAAACAAAGCCCTAGACAATGGTACAAAAAATTTGATGATGTTCTCTTGAGAGTGGGATTTTTGAGGAGTAGTTATGATAGCTGTGTGTACATACTAAGGAGAGAGGAGGAGTGTGTTCTTTTCCTACTCCTATATGTGGATGGCATTCTTATAGCCAGCTCTAGCAAGGAAGAGATAAGCAAGCTTAAGGACCAATTGAATTCTGAATTTGAGATGAAGGATCTTGGTAATGCAAAGAGGACACTTGGCATGAACATAGTCAGAAACAGAAAGAAAGGGGAATTATTACTATCTTAGCAAGGTTACTTGAAGAAAGTTGTAGAAAGGTATAGGATGCATCAGTCTAAACCGGTTTCTACACCTTTGGGTAATCACACAAAGATCTATATTACTCAAGCTCCTAGCAACGACACGGAAAGAAGAAGAATGGATTCTACACCTTTGGGATGGTATGTAGCAGATCGAACTTGGCACACATTGTTAGCATTGTTAGCAGGTTTATGGCGGATCCGGGGGAAGTTCATTGGGAGGCTTTGAAGTGGGTTCTAAGGTATTTGAATGGTTCTCTAAATTCTGGACTCATGTACAAGAAAGCAGCTCAAGAGAAGATGCTATTGTGGGTTATGTTGATGCGGATTATGCCGGGAATGTTGATACAAAGAAGCCTCTTTCAGGGTATGTGTTCACTTTGTTTGGTACTGCAATTAGTTGGAAGTCTACTTTACAACCCGTGGTTACGTTGTCAACTACACAAGCAGAGTATATAGCTCTTGTGGATGGAGTAAAGGAAGCTCTATGGTTAAAAGGGATGATTGGTGAATTCAGAATTATACAAAAGAGTGTAATTGTTCATTGTGATAGACAAAGTGCTATTCACTTAGCTAATCATCAAGTTTATCATGAGAGAACGAAGCATATCGATGTAAGGCTTAATTTCATTAGAGATGTGGTTGAATCAAAGGAAATTCATATTGAGAAGATAGCTTCGGAAGACAATCCAGCGGATGCATTCACAAAGTCACAACCAAGAGCAAAGTTCAAGCTTTGCTTGGACTTGATAAACTTCATTGAAGCATAATTCCATAAGTGGGAGAGCCATCACTACAAGGCTACTCAATCCTCTAATTTGGAGTCAAGGTGGAGTATTGTTGATAGTGCCTCAAAATCAAGATTAACACTGCAGAATTTGGTGTTCAAACAGCTGGTAATCGATTACGGGAAGGCCGTAATCGATTACGGACCTTCGGCCTGAAATTCTGAAGTTTCATAACTGTGGACAGACAGCTGGTAATCGATTACCAGAATTCCGTACTCAATTACCAATAACTCGTAATCGATTACAACGCGTCAGTTTCTGATATTTAAGTTCATTACAACAACAAACGAAATAAGATCTGGGGTTTCTTGCGTACGTTTTTCAAAGTGAAAAAGAGAGAAAAACCTAGAGAATACTATCATCTTGTATTTCTTTGATTCTATTGTGAATTAAGAGAAGAATCAAGAGAGGATTAGAGAGAGATCAAGGGTTGTGAGAAAATAGAGAGACGAAAGGCTTGGGTTCTTTTGTTTGTTCATCTTGAGCATGGTGAAGTGAAGATCCAAGGGATCTCTATTGTAATCCTGGTCAAAGTTCATAGTGGAGGAGGCTCTCTCCCGTGGATGTAGACCACATTGACTGAACCACGCTAAACTTTGTGTGTGCTCTCTATCTCTTCTTCCCTTTCTCTTTTCTGTTGCTGTAATTGAATTACCTACTGTGGTAATTCAATTACCACATATTGCTGTGCTTTTATTATGCTATTTTGAGCTTGGTTCTTACTGGTTGTTTGCTATAGTATTTCTTCTACATTAGGCGTATTGGGTTTAGGTTGCGAAACTCTATTTCTTGGTACTGTGTAGTCTTTTGTGTATTGTTTCAGGGATCTTCTTTGGGTTCTTTCATACATTGGACCAACATAATACCTGTTGCAAAGAACAAACTTGGCCTCCTCAAAGTCAAGAATCACTTTCCTTTTCCATATATTGTATCTTGATGGAGCTCTATCTTTAATAACTTGCCAACCAAAAGCTGCTATCTTGGTAGGGATTAGAGGACTCCAAAAATTGCTAAAGAAATCATCTACAAAATGTGTAAGTGGGTTGGCTAAACTGTGCGAGTGCTTTATAAGAACCATGTAAGCCTCCTTACAATCATAATCCCCTGTTTTGTCAAACCTGCAACATCATTTATCTTCCAGACCTGTTTTTAATTCTGTATTTTCCAGAATGACCAGAAGTTCATGTACCAATGTTTCCTCATAAGCAAAAAGGTTCCTTCCCCACTGGAGGTTCCAGATCCAAGTATTTTCCATCCAACTTCATGCCTCTGCTACCTTCACATTTTGATTCTCAGAAACTGAAAACAGCATTGGAAACTGAATTCTCAAAGGTGCATTGCCAACCCAATTCTCATTCCAGAAGCTAGAATTACTTCCATCGCCCACCTTTCTGAACATAGCACTATTGAACCATCCTGTAGGTACCTCATTCCCTCCTAGGATGCCATAAATATCTCGCCACCACAATGAGGATGAGTTATTTGAGTTGCTGCCCTGACCAATCCCTGAATTCCAATTTTCAAATCCATATCTAAATTGTAGAACTTCTACCCACAGGTTGTTATGCTCTGTTGCCAACCTCCATAACCACTTCCCTAACAGTGACATATTATAGAGATGTAGATATCTAACACCCAATCCACTGCTATTTTTTGGTTTTCAAACCTCACTCCATTTTACCCACGCTATCTTCTATCTTTCCCCCCCCCCCCCCCCCCCCCCCCAAAAAAAAAAAAACGTTGTATTGACACTAGATCTTTCACAACTACCTTTGGTGCCTTCATGAATGATAAGAAGTAGATGGGAAGATTAGAAAGTACTGAGTTGATAAGGATAATTCTGTCGCCAAGGGAGAGACTCTTTCGTTTCCACAACGACAATCTCCTCTTGAGCTTCTCTACCATCGGTTTCCATGTTGCAACACGTCTAGGATTAGTACCAATCGGGATTCCCAAGTAATTGAATGGTAACTGACAGATCTTGCAGTTTAAAAACCCAGCAACTATCTCCAAGAATTGCTCCACAACATTCACCCCAATAATCACTACAAAAAAAAGGTCATTTAGCGACCGAAAATAGCGACCGAATTTTTAGGTTGCTATTTGCGACCGAAATAGCGACCGATTGTAGGATCTACATGAAACACTGGTTAGAGTTGATTCTGCGACCGCAATAGCGACCGAAATAGAGCGTAGCAGAGATATCGGTCGCTAATTCGGTCGCTAAACAAAGGAGAGTAAAAGCCAGAAGTTTATGAATTGTTAACGACCGAAATGGCGACCGAATTAAATGCGACGGTCAAAATGTGTTTATATTAGCGACCGATTTATATATCCGTCGCTAAATTTATGAATTCACACTTTAAACTGTATTTATATTTGCGACCGATATTAATTCGGTCGCTAAAAGGCGCTTTAAAAAAATAAAATTGCGCGTGTTAGCGACCGAAAAGTTAAATCGGTCGTTAAAATTACAAATTCAAATTAAAACTAACCAAATTAGCTACCTATATAGCGACCGAATAATTCGGTCGCTAAAACTGAAACCCCTAAATCGCGAGCCCTTCCCCTTTCTTCCCCATTTCTCTCATTCCTTCTCTTTTCTTCTCTCTCCCTTGCAAGCTCTGCTCCTCCCTGCCACCACGCGCGGTTCTGTGCTCCGGTCACCGACAGGCCACGCACCTCCGGTGAGTGATTCCACCTTCCCCCCCTCTCTCTCTCTCTCTCTCTCTCTCTCTCTCTCTTTCTGATGTCTCTCTGTCTCTGTCTCTGTAGCGCACCTGAGCCGCCTCCCTTGAGCCACCATTGTCCGCAGCTCCGGTGACACCACCACCACCAAGGGTAAGCTACCTTGTCTTCTCTCCTCTTCCCCCCTCTCTCTCTCTCTCTCTTTCTGATGTCTCTCTGTCTCTGTCTCTGTCTCTTTCTTTTGGACAGCTTCTATATAACTTCTAGGCTCATCTTGTTGAGCAATGGCAGCCACATAAGCTTTGTGTTTATTAGGGAAACTGTCATAGTCTATATATTTGGAAATGGGATATTCTATGTCAGTTTTGGATGCTGCCTGTAATGACATAAGGGTAGGATTGTTGGTAGTGCTATAACAGTAATAGTCCTTTAAATATGAAGGAGGCTGCCTTGTCCTAATTTCATTTCTTGTGGGTTGTTGGGTGGCCATTTGAGGCTCCCCTTGTTCAGGACCTCTGTTTTTTTTTTGATAAGCAAAGATGTATATTGAAAAGAATACAAGGTGTATTCTAACCCGAATACAAAGATATCAAAGTGAAGGAATGAACAATGTAAAGAAAATACTAACTTAGGAAGCAGTATTTGTATTACAAAGCACAAACCCAGCAACAAAGAAACAGGGAGAATAAATGAAATTGATATTCCCCCAACAAAAAGACACCTAACACTGCTCACCCACTAGCCAAACCAAGCCACAGAAACAGAAAATAACCACTAAAGCCACAGCACCTAAACTTAGCCATTTGAGACCTTGAATTAAATTGTACTCTTCCAACCCCATGTTTAGCCACTGCAGAAACGGGAGATAAGGATTGTCCCACTTGCCACCTACCACTCCGAAATGCCATCCACAGAATTGCGCCCAAACACTAAGTAATGGCAGCACCAGATTTATATTGGTTGCTGCTTAAGCTAAATAGCCTAAGACCAGCCCACATGCCAGTCACCTCCTGCAAACCCTTCGTAAAATACCAGACCAAAAACAGAACCAACATCAACAACTTAGCAGTCAACAGAAACAGCAGAAAAACAAACTCAGCAGATCCTGCGTTTTATGCAGAGCATATTTGAATCGTAGTCACCCAAAGGATTAGGATTAATACACCAGTCCGAGTATTAGTAGCCACTCCTATTTGATATACTTCTATGCTTGATACATTGTATGCTTGATACACAGCCCTACAAAATAATAGCTGTCAACAGCAGGACATGGACTAGGTAGCCAAGTTCCCGTTAGTGAGTATAGCCTAATGATTTGATGCAGAAATCTGGATTTAAACACCAATCTATGTAGGAGAATGAAGCCTTCTTCACCAAAGCCTTGCACCAAGTCCACATTCTTACTCTAACCAGATTTAACAAGACCCTATCTAACAAGACCCTCCAACAAAAAGCTCCCACCTTTAGTGGTATGCCTCTTTCCCATAGGAACTTGAAGTGCCGAGTATTAACACCATTAGAAACTGTTGTTGTCAGAGCTGAGTATGCTGATTTGACCGTGTAGTTTTGATCATTTCCCCCTCTCCAAATCTAGCAATCCTCCTTGTTTTCCACCAAAACTGCATTGTCCAGTATTTGCAGGAGTGTAGCCACCATGTCTTCCTCCCAAACGAACAAACCTCTCCTCCAGCTGAAATCCCATTTCCAACTACCATTGTTCCAAGTGCCTTGATCTGCAACCATTGTTCCCTCATGTCTTTGTCTGCATACTTTACCATACATAACATTCAACCCCACGTACTAGGGTGCTAGAGAACTATGCATATTGTACATTGAGGACTAATAAAATGACACTAAGAAGCTGTGGAACTACAGATTTATTAGGCTTCTAACTGTTAAGAATTTTCCTCTAGAACAAAGATAAAGGATGGCTAGATGGGCTTTGGCACTTCCAAGTCGAGAGGGATATCAGATTCTCAGAACAAAGTCATAAAAAAAATATATATATATATATATATATATATATATATATATATATATATATATATATCCACTTTCAAATTTCAGAATATGATTTCCACTTTTACCTGACAAACGAATAAGAATGCATATTGGATTAAAATTTGAAGGATCAATTCTGGAACCTAATGCAGTTAGGAAATTGATATTGGCACATCACTTTAATTTTATCATATAAATTTTTTGCGTACATTATTATATAAATTATGTGCAATTCGTGCACAGGAAACTTATAACATGTGAGGGGATAAAGGTTATCTAAGGAAAAAAGTGTGGTAATATTATTTCCAAAGTTGTATAGCAGAGGAACTCAAATGGACAACACTATCTGAGAATGGAAAGTGAAAGTAAGAAACATGGCCCACAAGTGAACAAAAGTAGGAAGGAATAATATCTATTTTTCAGGTCCTTTGCATATAAGGGATTAAGTTTGGTTTTCTATTGGTTCAAGAGTAAGTTTAAAAGGCTTGCTCTATATTCCTACCCTTCAATTTAAATTGGTGTATTGGATTGAGATTTTAAAAGATTATTTTGGTATAAAAGAATCTTGTGGATTTTAAAAGACTACATAGGAATCTTGATATTAGCCAACCCCAAAACCATCTTTCTCCATAGTTTCAAAGCACCTAATTTCGAAACCAAAAACTTCAAAACAATGACTCAGTTTCTTTTCCTTTGCTTTCTATTAGCAAATATTTTCCTTGGTTTGGGAATAGTGATTTGATTTGAAATGAATAATTTCATTTATGCACGATAGGTCCTTGTTGTCATATTCTTCTACCGGCTCCTCCACTTATCCTTGCTCGTTGTGTTTTCTCTCTCGAGTCAGTTCTCCGAACACTCGAGTGTAATGTATTATGTGAATTATTGTCTTGTTTGGTAGTGGAGAGCTGAGCTCAATAGGATGTGATCTTGTCTGATTGTATGCTGATAATTAATTTAATGTTTATGCATGTGTTTGTCAATATGTGTTGTTTGTTAGTGGAGAGCGGAGCTCAATAGGATGTGATCTTGTCTGATTGTATGCTGATAATTTAATGTTTATGCATGTGTTTGTCAATATGTGTTGTTTGTTAGTGGAGAGCGGAGCTCAATAGGATGTGATCCTGTCCGAAAGGCAGGATGCTTGTTGTGTGCTGATAATTTAGAAATTATGCATGTGTTTGACAATTAACTGCTACTTGTTAGTGGAGAGCGGAGCTCAATAGGATGTTTGCTACAATATTTAATCTAAGTTTGTATTGATTTACGCTGCAATTTATATAAACTCAACAATGTTGCAATATTTATAGGTTAATGGTTTTATTTTCACAACAAGCAGAGCAGGTTTATTACTCGCCATATCCCGAAGGACATCATGGCTGGTTGGGTGTTATTAAGATAAAGGCTCGCAGTATAATTACTGATAATGTAATCAACCAGCCTGAAAAAGATGCTCCGTACCAAGATGATGAGTTTTCAAGACCCCACGTACCGTTGCAAATTACGCCGGACATTATTGTTAATTCTCTGGCGGACATTTCCGGAAATGGGGAAGAAGTTGAAAGAGAGTTAATGGATCAATCCGAGTTGGACGCATCTAGCGAAGGTACATTCCGATCAAGTGATATCGATGAGACCGAGGTGAATTTAGTGACGGAGATTCTATTTAGGTAATTTATTTATGTCATAATTCATTGTGTGAATGTCATTCTACTTATTAGGTAATTTATTTTTGTATTATTTACACTTGTTGTGTAATCATATTTTCATTTTTTTCACAGGATGGCAGATTCCTCCAGAGGTAGGGGTCGTCGTGGAGGTCGTGGTCTGCGAGAGTCCCTTCGCCGGCCGACCCACGCCCCTTCAGATCGAGACCATCCTACCAGCACCTCTGTTGACGGGACACCTCAGGGTGATGGAGTTGCACCCCCCACCCATCCTCATGTGGTCGGGACACAGGCTGCACCCTCATCATCCACACCTACGACGACAGGACCACCATCATCATCTTCGGGACAGGAGAGTCGTGGTCCATCCGACAGGAGGATTCTTCTTATCCCCAGGGGGGATAACGAGTATGCTAATTTAATTTTTTAATATATATAAAGTATCGTTAATTTCTATTTACTTGTTTTTAAAATTTAATTATAACATTTATTAATGCTCTAATTTTACTGCAGCTTTCTGCCCGCAAAGGGCCCTTCTGATTCGATCTCAAAGATCCTGCGACGCAAGTTTGATGGTCCATGGCCTACATGGAAGGCCATCCCACTGGGCCATAGGGATCAGTTGTTTCTAGAGTTTAAGGTAACATTTTTTAAAATTAAATTTACATTATATATATGTACACACGAATTTCCTAACAACTGTAAGTTGCAGAAAGAGTATAGGTGGGACTTAGCTTTGGAGGCTCTCGTCAGGGACATATTTGAGCATAAAGGCTCACTGGTTATGAAGAATCTGATGAACAAGCTGAGGAAGGGGCAGAATAAGGGGAGGTGGGTGGATCATGAGATCATGAGGCAGCTGGACCAGTACTGGGCTACTGAGAAGTTCTAGGAGATCCAGGCCACAGCTCGGCGTAATCGAGCTTCTGATGGTGGCGCATGTGCTTGGACCGGTGGGTCTAAATCAGCCGCCCACTACGACGAGCTGGTAATACATTAAACTTTTGACTTAATATACTATTTAATTAATTAGTTTTCATTTTTAATTATTCTTATGAATTTAATATTATATTATTCTGTGCAGAAAGCACAGAAACAGCGGGCCCCGACTGCTATGGAGTTGGTGGAGAGGACGAAGAAGTTGAAGTCGGGGACATGGGTCAACGACAAGGCCCGTGAACTATGTTGTAAGCAAAAATATAATTTAGTGTTTACTTGTAATTTATTATAAATGATTTGTTAATATTGGATATAATTATTTTAACTAAATCTATTCAACTATACTTTGTAGGCGGGCTTCAACGAGAAGAAGGACGATGCCATATCACGTGCCTCACAGTCACAAGATGAGGCTTTGACTGGTGATGGCTGCTCTCTTGTCTCCGTCGGACGATAATGCCATTTATTTGGAGGTCGTCGGGGGGGGAACAAGAAGAAGGGCACGTGTATGGCCTCGGACACTGGGAGCCGAGTTCATCGCTTCATCGTCAAGACGCTTTGCTCCTTCCTTGCCGCGCCGATACCGTCCCTCGGAGCAGTTCCACCAAATGCAGGACACCATCACGCAGCTGAACGCGGAGCTTCGGGAGAAGAGCGAGAGAGAGCAGCGAGATGGCGGACCAGATTGCCTGATTGGCTCGGGCACACCAGAACTGATGCGGCGAGCATCGAGCGAGGGCGGACATCGCTGCGGCTGGTGTTGGAGCAGATGAGGATCCAGACTCTAGTTGCTCGAGATGATGCTCTGACGGCGGTTGTGCCGCTGCTGCCGCTCCTCCGGTTCCGCCACCAGCCTCATCGATGTCGCTATCGCAGAGGACGATCAGATAGCAGACGTCGGTGGTACGGACGCTGAGGATGATTGGATTCCTCCATCTCCCCCTCATCATGACTGATTTTTTCTCTCCATATTTTTTACTTTAAACGATTCTTGTACGACATTTTGGATTATTCTTTTTATATATATTTATTATTTTTTATGATTGTATATTTCATAATTTATTTGGTGTGTTTTATTAGTAATTTTTTTAACGTTTAAAGAAAATCAGAAAAAAAATTATTATAAAAATTAAAATTTTAAAAAAAATTAATAATAACCAGTTTAGCGACCGAATTAGAAACCAATAATTCGGTCGCTAAACTTTATTTAAGATTTCCAGATGATGTATAGCGACCGAAAATCCGTCGCTAATATAGGTTAACAGTAACCAAAATTAGCGACCGAATTAGCAACCGATTATCGGTCGCTAAAAATGGTTACCCAAAAAATACGACCAACCTAATAGCGACCGATTATTATTTTATAGCGACCGAATTTACGGTCGCTAATTAGTGACCGAAATAATAATTCGGTAGCTAAAACCTTAGCGACCAGGTATTCAGCTACCACCATAAATCGGTCTCTGATTCGGTCGCTAAAACAAATAGCGACCGATTTACATGGTTTAGCGACCGAAAAGTACGGTCGCTAAATAATTGTTTTTTTGTAGTGAATAGTGATTTTTTGGAAATTAACCTTCAAACCCGAGGCTAACTCGAAGCACCTAAGAATGGCATTTAATGTCCACACATTGTCCATGGAAGCTTCATCTACAATCAGTGAGTCATCCGCATATTTTAAATGTGAAATGACTACATCATCTACTCCAAATGCAAAGCCTTTGAATAGACCAACCGAGACCACCTTGGATACTAGCCCACTCAAGCTTTCCGCCACCACTAGAAATAGGAACGGGGCTAGGGGATCCCCTTGTTTTAGCCCTCTTTTTAGAGAGAACTCCTTTGTTGGGTAGCCATTAACAATAACAGAAGGTGAACTAGAAATGCAGATTTTGATCCACCGTCTCCACTTATTGCAAAAACCAAGTCTCCTAAGCATATAGTCTAGAAAAGCCCAGTTGACGGAATCGTATGCTTTCTCAAAATCAATCTTACAAATAAGACAATCCTTATTTTTCCTCTTCGCATAATCAATAACTTCGTTGATTACAACAACCCCATCGAGGATTTGTCTACTTGTAAGAAAAGCTGATTACATTCTTGAGATAACTTTGGTGAGGACCTGTTTCAACCTTTTAGACAAAACTTTTGCAAGAATATTTTGCAAGCTTCCAACCAGAGATATCGGTGGAAAATCATGGACATAATGCATAATGTCCTTCTTTGGGATTAATGCAATAATAGAGCAAAGCAATGCTTTTGGCAACTTTGCATTTGAATGGAAATCTTTAACGAAACAGCATACCTCACTTTTAATATCATCCCAGAATGGCTTCAAGAAGGAGAAATTAAACCTATCCGGCCCAGGACTTTTGTCCCCATCACAGTCCTAAACCGCCTCCTTGATCTCTACATCTGTAAACTGAGCCATAAGAAACTTGTTATCATATTCGGTAAGTTGGTTGAAATGCACTCCATCGAGCAAAGGTCTCTCCCACAATGATTCTGAGAATTGATTAGCAAAGTGGTTGAAAATCTCTTGCCTAACTTCCTCATTCTCCAAAATCCAACCCCTATCTGTATGCAAGGCTAGAATGTTATTGGCCCTCCTTCTAGCATTGACACATGCGTGGAAATAGCCCGAGTTCGCGTCTCATTCCCTCATCCATTTGGACCCTGAATTTTGTACTAACATAGTTTCCTTCATAGAAGATTCCTCCCACAATTCAGCAAACAGTTCCTTCCTTTTGCTGATATCAATCTCATCTAAAACCGTAACCTCAGCCTTGATGTCCATAAATCTGATTTCATCTCCATAAATCTAAAACCGTAACCTCAGCCACCCCTCCACGGTGCTGGCTTTCCAAAAATCCTGGACCATCTTTCCGAAACCTCTCTGTTGGAGCCAACAATTGTTAAAACGAAAAGGCTTCAGACCCGAAACTGCATTCACGGTCTTTAATATAATCAGGCAATGATCTGAATAATCCCTGTCAAGAATCCATTGAGCTGAGTGACCCCAAGTATCTAACCACTTTGGAGACACCAAGAACCTATCCAATCTGCTCATTACGGACTCATCCGACTTGTACCATGTGAATTTCCTTCCATATATCGGGAGATCTAACAATTCCATATCATCAATGAAACTAGCAAAATCAGCTATATCACCTCTAATCACCTGACCTGCTGTCCCCCATCTTTTGCTCTGATTTTTAATTGCATTGAAGTCTCCCATAAGGCACCAACACCCACTCCCGAACCCCTTCTTCGACATCTTCAAGTCCTCCTACATCTTTCTTTTTTCAGCTCTACTACAAGAGGAATAAATGTTTACCAGGAAACATCTTGTTTTGAAAGGACCCCATTCGACACACACTCCACAGAAACCACCCCTACATAATTTGAAGATACACTTGAAACTTTGATTGTTCCAAATACACAACATCCCTGCAAACCACGCTAACCGATGGGCTAAAACTCCAATCAAAAGAGTTGTTTCCCCACAGATATTCACAAAGTTCTCTGTCAATCGATTCCATCTTCGTTTCTTGAATGGATAAAAACTCCAACTTATTTTTTGATATGAGTTCCCTAACCTTCTTCTTCTTGATCCTCCCCCCAAATCCCTCATATTGATAGAACTCATAATCATTAAGTCGGATCATCAACCCCATTTGAAGCATTTGTTGAATGCCCTCTTCCATTTGCATCCCTGTCTCTCGACTCCAGTTGTTCCAGTTTATCCAGAATAACTTCTGAATTTCTTATTTATTACATGTATGAAGTTAATTATTTTGACTAAAAATGACAACATTTAATATATATATATATATATATATATATATATATATATATATATATATATATATATACATACGAAGATGTCAATTTATCATTTTAATAAAATATATTTAAATTATAGTGATTGGTATTCTAGTGACCCTTTTCCTCCTTCTACAGTTCCAGTTTCATTGAAGATCAAGGAACTGGTGGGGGGTCTTGGCACACCAACAGAGAATAAGGGTGTATCATATCACGGATTTCGATTTCTTGCATTAATTATATTCACACATTCATGTATTTACTAATGTACACCGTTAGATGTATTTGAGTGGTGTATTAAAAAAATTTAAAAGGATGAAACAAGTTTGATCCAATGGTATATCTTGTGAGTTAATGACTTCATGAATGCGTGAATGTAGGAAATCCAAATCCATCACATTTAGAGAACACTAACGAAGAGAGAAGCAAGAATGAAGGGAAAGAGGGTGAAGATAGCAGAGAAATTCGAGAGGTAGGTATCGGTGAAGAAATTGGAGTGAAGATGTTGAGCAGAATAAATTTCTGGTATTTAACACTTGGATTAGTATTTCTTAATAACTTGGGACAAATAGTGGAATCCCGGGGTTGCTCATTGACATCTTTTGTCTTCCACTTTTAGATTCTTTGGCCGTCTCAAGCCTGCTCCTATGGACTACTATTGCATGTAATTAACTTGCACGTTCTCTACCTTCCTATTCATATCTAACACCAACTTGTACCAGTGCATTTCCATTGTCATATAATCCGAACAGTACACTATAAATGTGCTAACTGTTAGTTGATCTACATTAATGAAGAATTGAAGACAACTAGACAAGCACACACTATTAAATTATGCCCTCCTCTCGTTGACATTTGACGACAACAATGCTATACACAATTACACCTATCACCTCACATCTTCAAATTTTCATCATTTAGTTATAACTGAGCCTCCATCTTTTTCTGCTTACTTACACTCTAGTTATATGTTATAGGCAGACGTGAGAGACGGGTGTTAAAATGACGTACGTAATTAGCATATTTATTTATATTGACTATTTGACATGGCTCCATGCAACAACTTGGTTTGGTATGTACGCATACAGGGGTAAGTATCCAATATCAAGACCAGCTGCGCTATGGCGGCATTGATGGCTCCAACAGCAGAAGCATTCTTCTTACTTCTGAATTAAACTCACGTTGACCCGCGAACCCAAATTTGCCATGCGAATCTTGCCAACTAGATAGTATAATATAAGTAATTTTTCTGTATGGCAATAGGGTTCCACAATCCTTGTTCTTGAAGTTGCACCTCCTTATGTTTTTTTTTTTTATAAGCAAAAGATGTATTGATAAAAGGTACAAGAGGTATCATAACCCATATACAAGAAATGTGAAATACGGGAAGAAACCAATGTAAACAAAATATTGCACCTCCTTATGTAGATAAGAGGTTTTGCTGTTTTCTACCATTAAGGATGTTTTACTTTTGTTCTTTGGGTTTCTTGGTGTTATTTCATTCGATCATGAACTAATACCCTTCTTTTATGAAGATGATGTAACCTCGTTATGACAGTTTGGTGATATTTTAACTATTTCCGAGTCTTTATTTTTTTATTTTTTGATAAGTCCAAATATATTAATAAAGAGTACAAGAGGTATCACAACCCATGTACAAAAAAACAAGAAGGACGATAGAAGGAAGATTCTGAATCTTTATTAATCTCTTTTGTGTTTTATTTCTGCTTTCAATTAATGTTTCAATATGTGGCCACTAGTTGACATAATTCCTAATCAAAATGAAATTGAGAGGAGATTTACGTATCTAGGAAAATGAAATAAAACCATAGGATGAATACCTATAGGGATATAGCGAGAGCCTTATGCAACCTAAATAGAGAGCCATTGAACTTAATTGATTCTTGGATAATTAATCATTACAGAGGTATAGTTGGTTAAGGATCAAGGGGTTTGTTCTTGTGGACTTGAGATAGACATAAGAATTGACCACCAAGAGGCAAGAATGACCACCTTTCTACCAAAAGGGAGATTTCAAACTATCAAGATCGGAGAATTGGATATATATATATAAAAGATGTATCTAGTGAGAGGAGTACGTAAATCTAAATCATACAACCATATATGGATGGTTAAGATTAAAAGTTATTTAATGTAATGAATTTAGATGCTTATTCTGATAATATAAGTCCTAATTCTATAGAAGTAGAAATTTCTTTTGATAATTCAGGGTCTGCATAGCCCATTCATCAAAATGTTTCCCTATGAATTGTTTGACATGGAAATTGTAGAGGTGCATGGGGTAAAAACTTCCATAATCTTATTAGAGACTGCATGAGAATCTATCAAACAGATTTTATAGCTTTGCTTGAACCTCGAATCAGTGGAGCTACTGCTGATAAAGTAGTTCAGAAAATTGGACTAACTGAGTGTATTAGGGTAGAGGCCATAGGATTTTCTGGTGGGATATGGTGTGTGTGGAAATCTCATTGTCCCGCTATTCGTGTCATTTCTACTTCTAAGTATTGTGTTCACCTCATTATTAATGAAAATTCTCCCTCTGTGTGGTTTTTGTCCATTGTTTATGGAAGTCCCTCTTTAGGTCAGAGAGAGGAGACTTGAAAAGAGCTTAGAAATCATAGATTAACTATTAATGGTCCTTGGCTCATTGGAGGTGATTTTAATGCTATTACTTCTAATAGAGAAAAACAAGGAGGAGCTCCTCCTATACCTAGTTCCTGCTCCTCTTTTGCTGCTTGTATATATAGATGATTGCCATTTAATTGATCTAGGTTATTCGAGGTCCTCCTTTTACTTGGAGTAGAGGTGAAGTGAAGGAAAGACCAGATAGAGTTTTATGTTCTGTTGAATGGTTATCTAGATTCCCTTCTTGTTCTATCACCCACCTCCCAATCCAATCTTCGGATCATTTAGGACTTTGGATAAGGCCTACTGCTACTTCCAATGAGTGACATAATTACTTTAAGTTTATAGGATCTTGGCTCGATCATCCTGATATCTCAAATCAGGTTCATAAATCTTGGATCTCTTCTTCTAATTGGAGTGAAAATATTAAAAGAACTACTCTGAATCTTAAACATTGGAATAAAGAGGTTTTTGGTAATATCTTTAAAAGGAAGGAGAGAATTCTTAGAAGATTAGAAGTAATTAATAGAGTTTTAATGACCAATTCAATAGATAGACTTCTAATTCTAAGAAAGGAACTCTGGGAGGAATATATCATGATTGTAAAACAAGAGGAAAACTATTGGTTTCAACTTTCAACAATCTAGAAGTAAATGGCTTATGATGGGTGATAGTAATTCAAGGTTCTTTCATCAATCTGCCATAATCAAAAGGAGAAGGAACATTATTTCTTCTCTCATGGGTCCTGATGAAATCTGATTTATGAGGACTCTGAATTGCAAAAGCTTGTCTCAAACTTTTTCGAAAACCTGTATAAGTGTGCTGATTTGGGAGTTGTTCCATTTTCTACGCTGTCTTCCTTTCCTACTATAAAAGAAATTGGCAGAATCTATCTTCAGAATCCTAGAAGAGACTAGAAGAGCCCTCTTTAGTATGAAAAAATTTAAATCCCTGGCCCATATGGTTTTCATCCTATTTTCTTCAAGTCTCAGTGGAACACTATTGGTTATTCCATTTTTACTTTAGTTAATGATTGTTTAAATGATCCTAGTAAAATAGGTGTGAAGAATCCATGGATGTGAGGGATAGAGATCATACTCATAGGAGAGATAGAGAGCATATGTATACTCATGTGGTAACATATTGATTGATTGAAAAAAGATAATGAAATGAGATACATGAGGCTCTATTTATAGAGCTAGCTAACTAACTAACACAATTAACTCTCTAACAAACTATTAACAACCTATAACAAACTCTAACAAATTTATTTATATTCTTAACAATAGGATCTTTAAATCAAACCCTCTTAACCTTAATTCCTAAGAAAACTGAGATTTCTCAGGTTAGTCATTTGAGGCCCGTAACCCACTGTAATGTAAGCTACAAAATCATTTCCAAAATTATCTCTCAGAGATTAAGAGTTATCTTGCCTTACATTATTTCAAATTCCCAAAGTAGTTTCATACCAGGGAGAACTACAATTGATAACATTTTAGTTTTACAAGAAGCTATTCATTCTTTTTCTCATTTTAAAGGAAGAAAAGGCTATATGATCATAAAACTCGATTTAGAGAAAGCTATAGGCTTGAATGGTCTTTTGTAATTGAAACTCTTGGACTCCTAGACATTTCTGAGAATATATGCAATATTATATATCACTGTATTTCTTCTGTCTCTGTAAATATTAATTGGAATGGAGATAAAACTCCTTCCTTTCAAACATCTAGAGGCTTAAGACAAGGGGACCCCATCTCTCCATATTTATTAATTCTGGCCATGGAAAGATTAAGTCATAAAATTCTTGATTTAGTCAATTCGGGTGACTGGAATGGGTTTAAATTTGGGGGTTTGAAAAAACTAGTGACTTAGGCATCTACTTGGGGGGTTCCAATGCTTCATCAAAGGTCATCCAAATAGGCTTATTCATATGTGTTTGACAAAATGAGGAAAAAGCTTTCAGTTTGGAAGGAAAATTCTTTGTCCTTTGCAAGCCGAGTAACACTAGCACAATCTTCCTTGTCTAGTATGCCAGGCTATGTAATGCAAACTTTAGCTATTCCAGTTCAGTTTGTGAGGAAGCAGAAAAAAATATGCAGAGATTTTATTTGGGGTATTACTGTGGATAAGAGGAAGTGTCATATAGTTTCTTGGGAAAAGCTTTGCAAACCCAAAAAGCTTGGTGGTCTAGGATTCAGAAGTATGAGGATTCTAAATCAGTGTTACATGATGAAGCTGGCTTGGCAATTAGCAAACAATAGGGAAAAGCTTTGGGTTCAAATTATGAGAGCTAAGTATCAATGTAGCTCTCAACTTCTTCCAAGGATCAGTATGAAGTATAACTCAACTAATGTATGGAAGGCCATTTCAAGAGTTTGCTCTCAAGTTGAAAACATTATTGAGTGGAGTGTGAGGAATGGCCAAGACACTCGGTTTTGGGAAGACAATTGGATTCCAAATTGTCACAGCCTTGAACATTACCTCTTAGACTCTGTTCCTCAAGCAGAAAAAGAATTTCCAGTATCTTTTTATGGGGACCAAGCTGTTACATCCGTGATTTTATGTATGGTTTACGTATGAGGATTAGGGTTAGGACTTGGATTATGTAGTTGAGATGTTGTTTGAGGCATAGAGACCTTTGCATGTTAAGTACGCAGCTTTTTCGGGTGAGTTTGAACGTAGAGACCAATTAGGGTTTCCCGGTTAGCATCTTTGAGACGTCTGAGTGTGAAATGAAAATTTTGGAGTTGGAGTTGAGATTAGGCATTTTTGATGGTTTCAGGTTGTTTATTAGGTCCTAATGAGCCTATATCTCAAATTTGAGCACAATTGGACGTCAAACGAACCTTGAACGCAAAGAGTTGACTTTTTATCAAAAGTCAACACTTGAGCGTGGATGCACCAGCACTCAAGTGCCCAGGTCAACAGACAAGGGCCATGCTTTGACCTGCCACGTATCACCAGGGCTGACGTGGCACTCCAGGAGTGGTTGCATGGCGCGGTGGTCCACCCACTCCCAACGTTCGAGCGTGGAAAAACCAACACTCAAGCATTGGAACGCTCGGACGTTGTTTTCCCAACGCTCGAGCTCTGGCGCGATTTTCAGCAAAATAAAAATGGGACTTAAGTGACATAAGTCACTTAGTCCCATATGCAAAAACAGAGAGTTGAGAGCAGAGAAATTGAGAAAAACATAGAGGAGGGTTCTAGAGAGAGAGGGGGGAAATTAGCGAGATAATTAGAGAATGAGAGAGGGAGATCACTAAAGAACCCTAAAACACCATTGTTGAGAGCTTTAGGAGCTGGAACAGTTCAGAGAAATCATCACCACGCCTTCATCCTCCTTTGGATTGTGTTCAAATTTGACATGGAGGTTCAAAGCTAGTAGTTCTTTATATCTAACGGTTGGAAGTTCTATACCTCTCCCAGAGTGTGAGTTATTCAGCCTAGAAGTTGGAGTAGAGTTCAACTCGGGTAGCTCCAGACCAGTCATCTTGAGAGGTTCATCCCCGGCTCATCCACCGTTGGATCGAGCTGAAATTTTTGGAGAAGGTGGATTTTGAGACTCGGAGACCCCATTTCTAGGTGAGGCAGAATCGAGGAGTTTCGAGGACGCTTCGTTTTAGTTCGTTTCGTCTCGTTCCATGTAGCGCGCGACTCTCCTGGTGGGGGAAAGAAACCATTTAACGATGGAAACGGCGCGGCTACATTTAATTCGATAATGGCGTAGGGCGACCTAAACCCTACACTAGAGCGAGTAACGGACAATGCCTATACCACATTGGGGACTACCTAGTGGTACCGATGATGATATAGAAATTGTGCATTTATCGTCGTCACACTAAATATATATTTTATTATTATTTGATGATTGCCATGCTTGACTGGTTTATGTGAATTTGGTTATTGATTAATGATGATGTTATGAGTGTTGTGATTATTGTATGAATATGTTATATTATTATTATTATTATTGGTAATGATGATTAATTTGGAGATGATAATTTGATGACATGATGACATGATGATGTGATGTGATGAGTGCCATTTGTGTTTAGAGGTTGAGTAAATAATAAGTTATGTTGAGACATGAGGATGTATTGGGGAATGCATATGATATGAGATAGTAGTGCCAAACCGAGATGATTCCTGAAATATGAGGATGAGATTGATGAGATGAAAATATTTTATTTTGAGGTTATTTGTGAGGTTATGATGAGCGGTTAGGGCACTAGGGGAGGACCTGAAACATGGTCTGTGATATGAGGGACCTGAAACATGGTCATGTGGACCTGTAATATGGTCGTGTGGGGTCTATGCCTCGGAGGAAGAATTCCCGGGGATAGGCTAACGGCGGACCGTCCCAGACATGATTTCATTTTAGTCGCAGCTATAGTTCATGCGTTGCATGAGCACCCTGGATAGTGGTCCAGAGGTGTGCACCGGATTGTGATATCCGGATATGGCTGATACCTGATGAGATTATTCATACAGCATTTGCATTGCATCATGATGGAGGATAGAGGAAAGATCCTAGATGCGGATTGAAGATGATTGTGTTATATATATATATATATATATATATATATATATATATGTGTGTGTGTGTGTGTGTGTGTGTGTGTGTGTGTGTGTGTGTGTGTGTGTGTGTGTGTGTGCCCATACTTTGGAGACAGATTTTTAGTGTGCCGTTATTTAATTAAATGTAGCTAAACCCTATATATGTCTTCTAATCCCCTTTTCTTTTGCTGTGTTTGTATATATATATGATTTGTATCACAAATCCAGATATGGTTGATGGCGCACTGGGTTCACCCATGGATGATTCAGGACCCGAGGTTTCCCACCTCGGGAACCTTTGAGGTCGAGTGCATCGATCCAAACGGGTGGCTTGTGGACCCAGTCACCCGCTTCGTGGTATATATGGGTCTGATGTCCATTACCTCTGGGCTAGGACAGGGACCGCCCATAGGTTTTACCGGCACGTTTCGCTTTGGTACTACACTCCCGTTCCCGATCGGACAGCCGGATGGACATATACCGCCCATGCCACCGATGTCAGGCATGGCCCCAGTTCCTTTCATGGTACCCTTCGAGGCATTGGTACCAGGGCTCGCACCAGCACCAGCGCCAGAGCCCGAGTTGGCACCCATTCCGGAGGAGGACCCAGTTGTCCCCGCCCAGGACCTAACACCCCTTCCAGTGGTACCCGTACCTCCAGAGGTCCGGGCTACGATTTTAGAGTGTTCGCGGGTATTTTCTAGACGGCTACATCCTCGTGATAGCGGACTATACAGGCAGAAGTTTCAGGGGCAGCCGGCCAAGAGCTCTTCAAGTGATAGCGGAGGAGTGTCCGGACCTGTCGGACCCCATGATGCAGACGAGGGAGGTAGTGTATGATGGCTCGGGCTAGTGCCATCCGTGTATGTGTGAGTGAGGTTTTACTGTATTTTGAGAGGGGATGGGGTGTGGAGTGCATCAATGAGGCATTTTCTATTGGCTTTTTGATGTATTTTGTTGATGTTACTAGCTTGTATATATATCGAGATCCTACAGATGAGAATCCATTGACAGCAGTACTGGCATGTATATATATGCTTATAGTTATGTGCTTTATGTATGTTTAACTATGTTGTATATATTTTAAGTTTTAAATTTTTCCGTTGTTTTTAATATATCTGCTTAATGCTAATAACGAAATTAGGTCTTAATATTTTGAGTTTTCTTTAATGGGACGTCGGGGCGTCTCATAAGCAGGTTGGAAATGAGACATAATCCAGAGAGTTGTGCCAGAATTTTTGTGTGAGAAAATAGAAGCTATCATAGCTCATTTTTCTAACCAATATGATTTTCTAAACCGAAACCTGAATCATACGGTCAATTTTCAATCAAATCTGCATATTCTGTTCTGACTTCTCCTTCTCATGAGAATATGCTTCCAAATCTTTTATTTATGAAAGCTTCTTAGTGGAAAGGTCCTACAAGAATTCGGTGTCATCATTGGAAACTTGTGCATGGTTATCTGTTAACAAATGAGGAGAGATTTAGGAGAGGGATATCTCAAGACAATGTTTGGCCAAGATACTCTGCAGCTCCAGAAAGTTTAATGTATATGATGAGAGATTGTGAAGATATTTTTTTTTGGACTCAGTGTATTGATCCTCATGAATACAATAAGTTCTTCAATATGTGACTTCATCGGTGGTTGGACCAGAACTTTTCTTAATTGAAAAGGAGTTACATCATCCAATTAAGCTTCATGTCTTACTCTCAGTTACAGGTTTAGAGTCAATTTTGGAAGAAACCTGATGGTTCAAATGCAACTCGGATGGGTCCTATAGGCAACAAGGAGGCAGCTCTTCTTGTGGGGGAGTAATTAGAGATGAATTTGGAAACTTTGTTAAGGGTTATTTTTGCAAGTTAAACCCGTGGAATGCTATTATAGCAGAACTGCATGGTTTACTCTTTGGCATCAAATTGGCCAAGTCAAGTAATATCAGTAAAATTTCTTTTGAATTTGTCTCCCTTGTGATTTATGATATGATTTCCAAGGGCTTTACACCAATCTCTTATATTCAGCCTCTACTCTTAGAGGCCATTTCTTTTGAAATTGACTCCCTTGTGATTTATATTAAACCCTTCATTTTATTTGTAATCCAATGGAAGTTAGGTACACAACTTCTTTAATGAGTTAATGTAGGTCATTTGATTACATTTAAATGAAGGGTAATTATTTAAATTAACTCCTTTTTTATAATAAAGTTTAGGGTTTAACTTACTCTTTGAGTAACTTGATCCTCTTTATTTATTTATATATATATATGAGTAGAGATTCACTAAATCTTACAAGAGTAAGTTTAAAAGACTTCTTGATCCCCACTTTTCAATTTACTCTAATCCAATGATTTACATTAATTTATTTAAAAAGGCAAACGCACGGGTAAATTTCCATTAAAACCATTTCTAATTAATTTTTAATAAAAAGAAGATTGCTATTTGACATGGTAAGACAATGGAAATAGAAAATTTTATTTTGTAGCTGAGACACAATAAGGGCTTGTTTGTTACGAATTTTTAAAAAATAATTTTGACATTCAATAATTTAGATTTTTTTTTTACAGATTTTAAAGAAAAACAAAACCTATTTTGTGTTTGATTATAATAATCAAAAATCATTTTTTAAATAGTAGTTAGTGATTTTAAATGAATTTCCCAAAAGCTCGGTTTATACAACTTTTAGTTCTCTTTCATTTACATGATCAGCATAACCCTTAAGTTAATCATGTCTACTATTCTAACTCTTAAAACGCAATTCATTTTTTCATCATTTTCTCTTTCAAGCTCCTACAATGTTTTCATCACCATATAGAGAAGTTTTTGAATTCCTTATCCCCATCTAAGCTTGCACCGAAACTTAGCTCCCACCTCGTCTTTAAGTGTAATTGAATGTGATCTTCCAAGATGGCTGAATTCGTTTGCAAAATTGACAAGTAAATTGTGCATTGTTCAAAATAAACTATTTTTTTTAAAATAAGTGATAAGCAAGTCTTATTCATTAATTATCAATTCTTTCACTACGTTGATATTATACTTCTCTGAACATTTAACATTATATATGTTTTCAAAAGCAACAACTGCATTTCAAGCAACTACTTGCCGGGGCCGGCCCAAAGTGTTCTAAAGTAGATAGTAATTACTAACTAGTAAGTAAATTTTTTTTTTTGAGACCTAACGTGTCCCTTGCTTCGGTGGCTCAGCCCTTGAGTGGGCGGTGCTACTTGTTATGTTAATAATTTCTTTGGGTATCCTTTAACTCAACTTAATTGATTCATGTTTGTATTAGAACAGATAACATGGCACTAATTTATTTTAAAGGTCCACTTACATAATTAAGTATTGCTAATCTTGAAGGGTGCCTTGTGGTTGGGCAGAAAAGGGTGAAATTTTTCAATTAAAGCTATTGAAGTTATTATTGTTGCTAAGACCTTTTACGGAATTACGTTTATCATCACTATATATAATTGAGTGTCGCTTTTTACATATTATACCTCCCACACCATTTCCCATGTGTTGCCAAACATATGAAAATATTTGACATAAAGCGAACTTAACAAATCAGAAGAAGATATGCCTCTCTTTCGTTAAAACTCTTGAGAGAGAGTTTTGCCGTCCTTATCGTCCTACCTGATTTGAGGGATTAGTCTCTACAGTTGCGTGTGGATGATACTCTGAAAAACAAAAACAAAAAAAGATAAAATTATATAGGTCAACCGGGAAATATCTTGCTCAGATGCTTGGCGTTTGAAATGAATATTTATACTTGAAATAGGAGTTACAAGGACGGAAATATCATGATTAGAGAGTTGAACAGTACTCTTAGCTGCTCATTGCCCTTCGGGGATCTATTGTATCTTACAGAAAAAAAAGTATCAAGGATTTTCAATATATTAAAAGAAAGTGTTTGTTATGGATTATTTGATTAAAAAATATTTCTTTTCGTAAAAAATCATTTTTAATAAATTTGGCTGTATTTGTTTAAGTTATTCGGAAAATTTATTTTTTTAACCCGTAATAAATTAAATGGGCCCAAATTTAATATATAATAAGATGCTTGTCAAAAACAAAGTAAGGTTAAACTGAAATCTTAAATGAAAGTTTATATAGATAGAGTGACAGTAATTGTCTAATTTTAGAGCAAAAAAGTTTTTTTTTTCCCTTTGTAGCGGAGTATAAAAGTTCAAATATTGTAAACATAAGAAGTGTTAAAATGTTTCTCTTTTTAAGCCAGCAGAAGAAGCAAGATTTGTTATGGTACCGTTTTCATTTTAAATATTTTTGTTTGGGTTACAACCAGTGTTATTAAAATCGAACCGGTGATCGACTCGGTCAGTGCACTGGATTAATGGGTCACTGGTTCAATCAGGTTCAACTGGGGGTTATTGGTTGACTCTGTTTGAACCGGTATACATTAAAAAATTATAAAATATTCACATACATGACATCATAATTCAACATGTCTATATTCCTAAACTAAGTTATGTATATATAAAATATTTGCAAGCATTATAATGGATGTCTTCGGTGGCGTAGAGGTAAAACACGATGAATCTCTCCTGGAAGACCAAGCGCATGTGGCACATCTTCGGACAGCGTGCACGTGAGTAGTTCATCGGGTCTTTTCGATGGTTCAACCAAACCGGTTCAGCCGATTTAATCCGGTTTAATCTCGGTTCAGTGACGTCAGTACCAGTTCGATGGCTTATATGGTCTGATATATTGACCGGACCGGCCAGAGGTCCGATTTTCGACCGGTCAGATCCGAGTTTAATAACACTGGCTACAACATCTTCACTTAATTTTGGGTCAGCTTTTCCTTGGTGGTGCCAAATTTCATTTCTTTGCTTTTGGGTCAAAGAAAGCTGAAAGTACATTATTTGGCCATGACTCTGCGCAATCAGTATTCAGTAGTGAAGGCCCAATGATTCAGACAAAGGGGTGATCATAGAGTGTAGGACCTGATTGATGCTGATGGCCCAAAAATTAAAATCAACATATAGAAGGGAAAATAGACTTCCTGCATTAAAAAAAAAAACTATATTTACATTCACACATTAACGTACCGGATTTGGATTCCTCGCATTTACGTATTCACAAAGTTATAAGATACACTATCAATCTTGCTTTTCATTTTTAAATTTTTTTAATACACACTCAAATGCATCTAATGATCTATATCAATGAATACGTGAATGCGTGAAAATAATAAATACAGGGAATCCAAATTTGTGTAAACGAGTAATTTTTTATATGCAAAAATCCAGATCCAAATTAATAGAGATCGAGGGAGATTTTTTGCAAGTAACTAGAGCATGGAGATGCAATCATTTGTGTGCTGCAGATCAGTGAAAACCACACTGTTCTTGTTTGTTTTCGTAAGAGAAGCCCACTAAGCGGCACAAAACTTGGGGGAACTAGGTGGTTCCCATTACATCATCAAGAATTTTCTTGCCTACCACTGGAACGGAAATGGATTTCCTGTGGTTACTTCGTGAATGCATGAAAATCTTGATCGTTAATTGAATTTTGGATAAGATAAATATATTAATGGAAGGATGTGTATATAAAATCCTAACCATCACTAGTGCAAAATATGCTTTTAACATCGGGGTTTTAACATCGGTTTACAGAAAACCGATATGAAAAAGAAGACGGTGACATTTTTGAAATTAAATTGAAAACTTTTAACATCGGTTCTAAAATGAACCGATATTATAAAGGTTTTAACATATGTTTTTATAAACCCGATGTTGAAAATTGAACCAAAAATAAAATTTAAAAAATGCGTAAGTTAACACATCGGTTTTTTAATAACCGATGTGGAAATGTTTATGTTTTAACATCGGTTTTTTATAAACCGATGTGGAAAAACAAATAAAAAATTAAGGAAATGAATAATATAACTTTTAACATCGGTTTTATTTATAACCGATGTGTAAAACATTATAACATCGGTTTATTACAAACCAATGTGGAAAAGGTAATAAAAATTGATAAAAAATAAATTAATATCTCAACATTTAACATCGGTTTTAATTATAACCAATGTGGAAAACCTTTTAACATCGGTTTTAATGATAACCAATGTGTATTGTTCATCTGTCATTTTTAGTTCCCTCAGCCTCCTTTTCATTTTTCGTGCTGCTAAGAAACCTTTGACCGAAAAACCCCTCTTGCATGCGCGCTGCTCACTCTCCCTCCTAGAATACCCTATTCCTCACCTCCATTGCCACGAAAACAAGATGCTGTTCCACTGAGTAAGCAAGGGAGGAAGACGCCGCCCTTCGACCTCGCCCCGTTACCACGAAAACAGGTCACACACACTCTCTCTCTCTCTCACTCTCTCTTTCTCTCTCTCAACCTTGAAATACATTTAGCGTAAATGGGAATATTTGGCCATGGAGGGTGGGGGTTCTAACCACTTTCTTTTGTTTCCTTCGAAAGCTCAAAAAGATATGGAAACCGTAATGCTCACACCCTCATAACCTCTGCTCCTTGCTTGCTCCGCTGCGTCACCATCTACGGCTTGGGAGGACCACTGTGTCACCTCAGCCACGAAGTTCACTGTTCTCCACTTGCTCCTCCGTGTCGCTGTCGTAACCCTAGCCTGTATTCTCTACTTGAAGTGCAAGGTCTTCTCATACCCTCTCCCCAATACCCTTTCCATTTATTTTATGTGTTGAATAATTGCCACACTGCACAGAGAGTTTTTTTTTTTGTTTTGCTTGCATTTTCATTCATAAGCTGTGATGGATTATCTGCACATTTTTGTGTTACTTTATGGGTTTTCAAGGAAAATGGTATAATTTAACTTTAGCCAGGCAATAGGTGATGATGGTTTGGAATGTAGGTGGGGGGTGAGAAAGCCCCATTTTACAGTATTAACCAAATCATTAAAGGAATTTAAGTGAGCATTTTATTTGGATTAGTGCATTTTGTGTTTGTGGTTTAACTTATTTTCCTCACAAGCATACCTGATTGAAGGTAAATTGTTATTGAAGTGGATCATATTTTTTGTTTTCAGGTTAAACAATTTTGTGCCATCACTGTTATGTCTTTTATCAGGAAAAAAAATCAACATTGTGTGTGTCCTATTAGTTTTTGGCACGGTCGTAGTGTTGTGTCTTGAATTACCTACACAATGCAGCTATGATCCCATTGAGTTAAAGCGTTATTTCTTTCCATGGAGGATATTTGTTAAGATGGATTGTTGCTGGGGATATGCTTTGTATTTAAGATTTTACTGTTGATCGAGTGTGATATAATTTAAAAAGGAGTTGTCTTTGATAGTTATCAATATAATTTTAAAAGGTCTTCTTATAATTGAGGATGCTGGATAATGATCTAGTCTGAGAATTTTGCAGTTATGTTTAGCTTGCTGTCATTTATCTGGTTGAGATTTATAAGATAAGTTTTGTCTCATTAAGTGACTGAAAGTAATATAAATGTTAGCTGATTAAGTTGGATCTGTTTTATGTTAGGTTTAGGTAGGGTAGGATTGATTAGTCTATAGGTTTTGCTTGCCTGCCATGTTAAATATCAAGAGACTAAAACTTACAATTCCGATTTGTTTTTCAAGAGTTATAGATTTAAATGCATGAGAGTGGGAGAAATGCTGACACACTTAACTCAACCATTCCAGACTTCATTTTAATCATCTTCCCCATCAAATTTTGAGCTCCAGATTTCATTTATCATTCTACCTGCTAAATCATTTATATGTGTATACAACCTTATATGTGTTCATCAACTTGGATTTTTTACTGTAAGCTCAGCTATTTCTTATATGTATTTGTGAGCTTTATCTCTGTCACAGTTCTTCTGTATTTATGCTTCTATACTGATCAAGCTACATAATTGTTGATGTTAACTTGTTATTCTAGTCTTGTTATGAAAATATTCACAAAATGCTTCTCTTTTTGTATAGATACACTTGCTGTTATTGAAACTATTACGGTACAAGTTCCGAGCAAAATATTAAGCATAGTATTCATTATTCATTATGGTTTCCGGCTGAGTATTCTTCCCACACCCGGTAAGCTTTCTCCTCTCCATTTTTTCTCGTTTGGTTTTTGTTTGCATTGTACTTGGGGATTGGAGTGTTTTATTATTTTTCTTAATGTTAATTAATTAGTAAAGCCTTAGTTTCACGTTTGAGATGCAATACTAATGAGCACACGTGTACGTGCTTAAGGTACCGCTCATTGTATTGGATCTTGAATAGTCCAAAGTTGGACAGTTTGGGAAAAACTTTTTCTTCATTTAGTTAAAATAGTTATTCATTGATTCTCATATTATATACTTGATGAAAGTTCGGATTGATACATTCACTAGTGCAATAAGTGCTTTTTACGTCAGTTAAAATTGATTTTATACGTCAGAATATTGTCTGACGTAAATACAGCTGACGGTAATAGTTAATATTTTAACGTCAGTTGTTTAAACAACTGACGTTAAATATAAAACTATTAACGTCGGTTCTTTAACACAACTGACGTTAATATTGTTCAAACTAACATCCGTTGTGTTAAAGAACTGACGTTAAAGGTTATATTTTTAACGTCAATTTCCTAATACAGCTGACGTTCATAGTGTACCGTATATTTTATAAAATACTATTAACGTCAGTTTTTTGATACAACTGACGTTAATAGATTTTTTTTAATTCAGTTTTAAAATATCACTCCCCTAAGCTATCCCTGCATTCAGTAAATATCCAAGCAACACACAATATCACACACATTACAAAATTGCAAACACTACCCTTAAATTTCAATATTAACAATAAGAAAAGAAATATACAGAGGAACAATGGGGGGACTTAAAACCAAAACCCATGTATAGGAAAAACATAACTATATATCTACAAGTATATATATATATATATATATATATATATATATATATATAAATTTTAGACTCTAATGTCTAAAAACAAAACTACCAATCTAAGGATATATATATACATGTTATTAATTAGTTTCTAAAGTCTAACAAAAAAACTATTCATCTAAGTATTGCGGAGGTATCTTGTCAATTCCTTTTTCAGCCGCATACTTGAAGAAGAATTCAGCTTAGCGCATCCTCAAGTCTCTGAAGTCATCTTCTTGAAGAGGCGATTGGTCGTTAAATGCCTACACACGTTCAAATAATAACAATAACATTAACGCAAGTTATCTTCAAAACTATAATATATAATTTAACAAGTTGTTTAAATAGTACCTTATTCCATCCACCCTTAATAGATGCAGAGACTATGTTCAGCATATGAAGCATCACATAACAGCCGCACGACCACCCGTCAGGTTGAAATCGAGACTACAAACAAAATTAATTTCAATGCCAGTTGAATATACATATCAATTAGTAATTATAATATTAATTATTTGATAAATAAACTATCAAACCTTGAGGATGGTCCATTCAGGATTTGCTTTAGCCTTAGAAGTCCTACTTCTCCCGTTGGCGCAACTTATGCTACTCGCCTTCAGCACGCTATCATAAAAAAATAATCATGTCAATTAACAAATTCATATATCATGTGTGTAATAAACTAAAAACAACTGATATTAAAACTTAAATTAAATTTAAGATTAGTTACTTACCTATTTACAGCTTGCACCACCTCCTGTGGCGGCTGTTGGTGGAGAGAGCATAAGAATATGACAGTATGCCTAGACGGGTGAAGTACGAACAACTGCCAATGGTATTTCATACAGTAGGGAGCCAGATATAATTCTTTCTGTTTGTCTCCCTACAAGTTCCCTATGTATTTACTAAATGCATCGCCGGCAAAGAATTTGGGCACAAGGATTGACGGATCTAAGAAGCCGTAAACTGGTGCAACGACCTTATCAAGCTGAAGACGATGGAGATACCTAAGATATGAAAAGGTGTGGATGTTAATTACATAATATATATATATTGAAATTAAAATAAATTATTAAATGGAAAAATACCAAAAATAAATAAGTTATAAAATTAAAATTAACTTACGTGCACCAGAGACTCAAAACCGTGCTGGCCATCCAGACGATATTTCTGCAGGAGTGCCCGATATCTTCACCATAGAAGGAAAATATCCTCTGTTGATTTGGGTGTGCCACCCATCCATCGTGCTCCAATGGACATTCAAAAATCTCAAACACATAATCCTCACCAAGTGAGAACAAACGAGTGACAGGTGACAGCGACACCGTCGTCGACTTGACCTTCAATTTAGGAAAAATAAAATAGATAAGTTGTTGATAATTAAAAAAAACACAAGTAATTATTTGACTAATTTGGACATTAATAATGAATAGATACCTTTGTTAACATTTCGAGCTCACGTCGTTTGAAGTCCAAATCAAGCTCACGCGTTTTCATTTCCAACTTATGGCGTTGGACTTCGAACTCCCGCTCCCTAGCTACCAACTCATCGTCCTCCACATGTGCCCTACTATAACTCTCTTTTGTGCTCACATGTGAAGGGTTGGCATGCCCTGCGGTGTCTTGGGATGAACCGACGGAGGAAAGTTCTCTAGCAAGCGCCTGCTTGAATTCTGGGTTGGATATTAAGCTTTGCATCAGATGTGTTGTAATAGCAGGGTTGGACATGAGGTGCTGAGTAATGTCATCCAAAATTGATGCTTCATCGACCACCCGCTTTCGTGAAACAGACTTGCCATAATATTCTTTGATGGTCACGTTCCCAGGAACACCGATAACCCGACCAGGATGGTCTTTCTTGCTTAGAGCAGTCATCAAGACGTCCCGCCGTCCAGAAGGGACGAATTAGCCCTGGGAGGATTGTGCTTTAGGATCCACCTACAATGAAAAAATGAAAAAAACGTGCAAGTGAAAACTGTTAAAAATATCTATACAAATATGAATTGAAATCAAGTTAATTATTTGCTTACAATCTTATCTTCCACTTGTGAGTGGCATCAACTTTAAAAGATCCCGTCTTTGTCATGCGGCCGGCTAACCAGACATCCTCGCGGTCGATGTCCGACGGAGGACTTGATGGTGTGCCCTCAGGCACCTCTCCTCTTTCAATCCTAGCAGAGTGCTCTTCCTGCTTCACCCTCAGCCTATCCGCCATCATCTCCTTGATCCGAGTCTGGTACCCACCCCGAGACATGGTGTGGCGGTGGACGTTCTTCGCCTGATTCTGCCAACCCTTATCTGCCTTAGCCTATTCAAACAAAAACACATAATTAAATACAGTTAAATGATCTATAAGAAGCATACAAAATTAACTTAATCAACCAACCTGAAATTCTCCATCCCGTCGACTCCTAGCAAACATATCCCAAGTATCCTGATCAATCCAGGGATAATCCGAGAACGTTTTATCAAGCCGCTTCTTCCCAGATAGATAGTACCTGGTAAGATCATGCTTGAACCCATTCCAACGCTTTGATGCCATTTTCATACATTTATGACGATGATCCTCATCATTTGGCACAATCCAAGCTACCTACACATTAAATACATAACAACTGGATGGGTTATAACTCGGATAATTATCTAATAATGTAAATCAAATGAATGTAAAGGTAAAATACCGTGATAGCCTCCCAAATCTGATCCTTAACGTTCTGTGGAACGTCATTCCAGTGGTTGTAGTTGATGCTTACGTGCTGTTTCGCTTGTAGAAACACCCACTTATTAAATTCTTTAGCACGGGGTCCCTGGGCATTTAGCCTAGCATCGAAGGACACCTCAAGCTTCTGTCCGCTTTGCCTGTCCTTCTCTAGTTTCTTCAACGTCGTGGCTCCTTTACCTTGTTTCCTATGAGCCTTTGATGTCTGTATGGACAAAAAAAAAAAGATAAAATAGAGGGTTGTAACATTATAAACTTACATTAAAAATAAGGACTAAAGATAGTATATAACATGTAAACTTACACTAGAATCAGGCGTAGGGGCGATCGGGTCCTGCGTAGGCCCCACAGTGTCCTCCCGTGCATGTGGGCTATCCGACTGATCCATATGTATGCCTGTTCAGAAACAATATATATTTATTAACATAGGTTATAACTCAAAATAAATACAGAAGTATAAATAAAAATAAATGTATACTAAGTTTAAACAACCTATATCAATATCCCTTCGTGATGATCATCACGAGTGGCATGTACATCGTCCACCCGTGTCTCCTCGATTATAGTAGGCATGTTTGTTGAAAAAGAAGGAGTCTCAGGAATATCAAGATTTGAATCTTGATTTTCATCACTACCATTATACATGCTTTTACCTTGGAGAACCACGAACAACATTTTGATAGAAGGATCAGTGATGTAGAACACTTGTTTTGCTTGGGAAGCCATTATGAAAGGCTCATTTATATGACCTAACTTGTTGAGGTCTACCAATGTGAACCCCAATTCTTCGGTTTGTACACCACCGTTACTATCAACCCACTTACATTTAAAAACTGGCACCGTAAGCTTAGTTTAATCGAGCACCCAAATATCTTCAATATATCCAAAGTAAGGTCTCGGTGCTTTAAGGGGTTTTGTGTCCTTTGCACTAGAGAAGTGCATTGCTTCGGCCACACTCATAAACCCACTATTTTGCATGGTACTCTTGTTATCTTGTTCCTTTGTATAAAAGGAAATGTTATTTATGTCGTATCCGCTCCAACATATGACGTTGAAGCTAGGCCCACGTGCTAGCTATCTTACGTCATCAGAAGCAGTACTACCATCCTTCAGCATTTCTTCCTTGAACCATGGTAAGAAAGTCTTGTTATGCTTGTTCAACAACCACCTTTCGCTCATTCGAGGGTTTTCTTGATTGACTTTTCTTTTATGTTCAAATAAGAAAGGCTGAACACAATCGATGTTGTTCAATACATACAAATGTGCTTGAAGCACTTCCTCCCGACCCTTGCTATTATTTCTTAATCCATGTGTACCCTTACCTTGACATCTGATCTCATCATGCCGAGGCTTAGGAACCCCTATAGGATCCGTGTTATGAAGGTAGTCCGAACAAAACTCAATAGCTTCTTCTGCAACATACCTTTGAACAATAGATGCTTCCGGACGATGAGGATTCTTCACGTACCCTTTCAAGATATTCATGTAGCGCTCAACTGGGTACATTCATCTCAGAAAAACCGGCCCACATAATCTAATCTCTCTCACCAAATGAATAATTAAGTGAACCATTATGTCGAAAAAGGAAGGAGGAAAATACATCTCCAATTGGCACAAGATTGTAGCAGCCTCAACTTCCAAGTCATCCAAAATACGGGGGTCAACGACTTTGCTACATATAGAATTGAAGAATGAGCACAGCCGAGTAATGGCATGTCTCACATTTTTTGGAGTAATACCACGAATAGCAACGGGCAGAAGTTGTTGCATCAAGATGTGACAATCATGAGACTTTAAGCCAACCAATTTAAGATCACTAGAGACAAGCCTCTTCATATTTGAAGAGTAACCATGTGGAACTTTGATGCCTTGAAGACACCCGCAGAAACTTTGTCTCTTTTTTTTTGACAAAGTATGACATGCTGGCGGCAAATAAGTCCGCTTACCATCTTCAACAACTGGAGCTAACTGCTCTCATATACCCATAGCAACAAGGTCGAGACGAGCATTGACACCATCCTTTGTCTTTCCCTGAATGTTGAGAAGCATCCCGATCACACTATCACAGACATTTTTATCCACATGCATCACATCAATGCAGTGTCTGACATCAAGCTTGCGCCAGTATGGAAGATCAAAGAATATCGACCTCTTCTTCCATATGTTTTTCTCAGTAGCTTTACCTTTCTTTTTGGACTTTCCGAATATAACATCGATGCCCTTTACCCTCTGATAAATCTGCTCTCTAATTAAGGCCGCCGGAGCTTCTTCTGTCTCTTGGCATCCATTAAAAGCTTTTTTCATCTTACGATATGGGTGATCACGTCTAAGAAATCTCCGATGCCCAAGGTAAACCGTCTTCTTTCCATGATGCAACTGAGTGTAGCATGTGCCTTCTTCACATATAGGGCATGCTTTATGCCCCTTGACACTGTACCCGGACAAGTTACCGTATGCTAGAAAGTCGTTGATGGTGCAAAATAACATGGCACGAAGCTTGAAAGTATCATGAGAATACCCGTCAACTACATCAACACCTTCCACCCACAGCATTTTCAAGTCTTCAATCAAGGGACATAGATAAACATCTAAGTCATTTCCCGGTTGCTTTGGGTCCGAAATCATCATAGACAACATCATGTATTTGCGCTTCATGCACAACCAAGGGGGCAGGTTGTAAATTATCAACAGAACAGGCCATGAACTATGAATACTACTCATGTTACCATAAGGATTCATTCCATCCGTAGCAAGTCCAAGCCTTAGGTTTCTTGGCTCATCGGTGAAATCCGGAAACATAGTATCAATATTCTTCCATTGCATAGAATCAGCAGGATGACGAACCTTTCCATCACGTTTCCTCTCATCATTATGCCATCTGAGATTCTTCGCATCTTTCGCATTGGCAAACAATTGCTTGAACCTTGGAATTATTGGAAGATACCACAACACCTTCGCAGGAGGACCCTTTTTTCTCACATCTTGAAGATCATCATCATCATCACCACCCTTCACTTTGTATCGTGATAACCCACATTTGGGTCAATCGTGATTGTCTTCACGAACACCGGTGTACAATATGCAATCATTAGGGCATGCGTGTATCTTCTTATACTCCATACCCATCGGACACAATACCTTCTTGGCCTCATAGTTATGGTCAGGCAATGTGTTGTCCTCCGGAAGCAAGTTTTTCAACACTTCAAGCAATTCCGTGAAGCTTTTATCGGTCCAACCATTTCTCGCCTTCACACAAACCAATTTTAGCACCGCCGACAACCGTGTATGAGTAGTACACCCTGGATATAAAGGCTTATCCGCATCACCGCACAACCTATCATACACATGAGCTCGATGAAAAGATTCTTGTCCAATATCACGGATCATGCCCTCTACTCGATCATCCTCCATATCTACGTCAACGTCCTCACTTTGGGAGACACTTGCCGTACTACTCAACAACACATCACCATGCCATATCCATCTTGTATAACTCAAGCAAATCCCTTCACAAATCAAATGAGTACGTATATCCTTCACCGTACATTTCCTCGTATTCAAACACTTGACACAAGGACAACAGAACATTCCATTACTATTAGGAACATTCCTTTGAGAAATTCTATAAATTCTCCCACCCCCTTCAAATACTCAGCACTAGTACGCTTACAAACCATCCAACTACGATCCATAACTAGATAGGTTCTGTAGATATACAAAACATATATCCAAGGCGTTTAAAAATTATTTCAAATTTACACCATTTTCAGGTTTCTTAAGACAAAAGAAATAAGTAGATGAAGATAAATTAACAAAACAGAATTCCAATGGGCAATATATTGTTGATGTATGCTACAAGCAACTCTAAATTTCTTCCCATTTTGAAAGAGGCCATGATAGCAGAAGAAAAACAAGAGAAAACACAAAACCCACGACCAGAAATAGAGACATTCCAAACAACTCAAACTCACAGTTTCAAGTTTCAACTACAGAGACTATAGTTTCAACATACACTCAAAACCAAACATAAAAAAATGTGCCCTAAAGACTCACCAGAAATAGGTGCTCGCGTGGTGGCCAACGTTCGATGTGGTTTGCGAGAGCGAGAGGGACAAGGAGAGTTAGTGTGCGGGAAGGGGAAAGAGAGATGTCAAGTTATTGCAAAGAATGAGCGGGAAAGACAGAGTTAGGGTTAAGAGTGTACCTCACGGTGGTGGGGAAGAAGCCCTCGCGGTGGTTGCGGTGGAGATGAGCTCGCGATTAGGGCAGAGTGAGAGTGAGAGTGAGAGTTGAGAGTCGGAGTGAGAGTGAGAGTGAGAGTTGAGAGTCAGAGTGAGTGTGAAAGAGAAGAACAGAGACGTACAGAGCGAAGTGCAGAAGGCGCGCGGGTGTAAACATTATAATCAAAATCCAAAAATAAAACAACATTTTACGTCAGTTATATTAAACAACTGACGTTGAAAATATATATTTTTTATTTAAAAACACTTTTAAAGTCAGTTGATGAAGACAACTGACGTTAAAAGTGTATAAGTTTCTGCAAAAAAATTAACGTCAGTTGTATAAACAACTGACGTTAAAAGTGTTAAAATCACTATTCATTCTGCACGTTTATAATATATGACTACCAACTCCCAATGCGCCTTGGAACCTAATGCTCTTAATGATCAACTTAATTTTTTAGCAACTTACGACGCCTAGTAACTTCACCCCCTGCTCCTATAAATAGCTTCCTTCCTTCCTTTTATTTTTCTGCTTCACAATATGGCTCTGCCATGGAGATTAACTTCATCACTCTTTCTTCCTATTCCTAGACTCAAAGATCTTTGTCTTAATGGTCAAACAACTTCTGAGGTTGTGTAAATCACATAACATGGGTGATAAGGTTGTGTAAATCACATATGTGAGTTGCTCACCTTATCATCCTTCAGGAGAATCGGCAGCTTCAGTTCCAAAACCTTAGCTTTGGAAGCAAGTGACTGTTCCAAGACCATTGCTGAAACAGATCGAGTGCACCCTTGCTCAGCCGCTCTGGAAAACTTAGTCGCTCGACTCTCCTCTCTTGCTCACCCGTGAAGGGAACGAAGCCTCAACAAATGTTTAGGATTTTAAACCCTTTCAATGTAACTTTTTATAGGATTTTAAAACTTTGAATGTATCTTGTAATTGTATTATTGATACACTTCATGAATGAGATCCGGTTTGGGTTATTGATTCAACTTATAGCATTTTTACTTCGAACATATATTTTAGCTTTCAAAACAGAAACACAAAACATAAAAGCAAGTGAAACTGAAACTTTGAGGAAGGCAATGCGGAAGGGTATGTATACTAGCTAAAAAAAATTATTAAAATAACCTTTAAAGTCTGTTGATGAAAGAACAGACGTTAAAAGTTAAGTGACTCCTTTTAACGTCCATTCAATAAACAACTGACGTTAAAAGGTTCACTTTTAACGTCAGTTGTTTATTGAACTGACGTTAAAAGTGAGTCACTTAACTTTTAACGCCAGTCCTTACAACAACTGGCGTTAAAATTGAATTAATGAAGTCTGATATTTACAAAACTGCCACCGCCTCTATTTTAACGTCTAGCTTTTGGTTAACTAACGTAAAACATTCCCGTATATTACATTATTTCCAGTAGTCATTTCCTTTCATTCTCCAGGTGCATACTTTATCGTGGTGGATGTCATCGCGTTCAAGTCGTGTACGTCAGAGACCGAAAGGAAACGCTACCGGAATTTTGTCGAGTATGAGCATGAGAGTTAAGGACTAACTATTAACCGAATGTTGAAAAAGTTTCTTCTCGAATGGGGTAGGGCCATACCCTGTCATAAGAAGTATTTGATGATGATCTTGGACTAAGTACGAAGTTATTGGTTTTAGTCATGGATCGCGGTTGGATGAATGCTAGACAGACAAGTGATGAGTATGAGAATGGAGTGGAAGATTTTCTACAATTTGCAAAAACAAATGCTCATGATAGTGGTAACAGAAGGTTTTATTATGCATGTGTTAACTGTTTGAATGAGAGACGACTAGAAGCTGAGGAGATACGGGAGCACCTTATTTGTGAGGGGATTTGCAAGAGTTATACAATATGGATATGTCATGGTGAATCGTTAGACAGGCCGAGGCTGTCGCTTAGAGAGGAAGTTGATGACGTGCATATGGACGATGGACTAGAGGACTTGATCCGTGACCTTGGGCAACATTCTTTTTGTGCAGTGATGCGAAAGTGGCTTAGTATCTGGGGTGCACTAATTTCACACGGTTGTCAGCAGTGTTAAGATTGTTCAATATGAAGGCGAGAAATGGGTGGAGCGATAAAAGCTTTACCGAATTACTTGAGTTGTTGAAAGACATGCTTCCAGAAGGTAACACATTACCGTCCAGAAACTATGAGGCGAAGAAGATATTGTGTCCGATGGGTATGGAGTATAAGAAAATACACGCTTGCCCCAGTGATTGCATATTGTATAGGAAAGAGTTTGAAGAGATGCACGAATGTCGTAGGTGTGGGGTATCACGCTACAAAGTTATGGATGGTGATTCTAGTTGTGATGCGGTCACCAAGGGTGCTCCTGCGAAGGTGTTATGGTATCTTCCAGTAATTCCGCGGTTCAAACGATTGTTTGCTAATGAAAAGGATGCAAAGAATATTAGATGGCATGCAGATGAGAGGAAATGTGATGGACATCTTTTATATCCGGTTGATTTTTTGCAATGGAAGAGAATTGATAGTTTGTTTCCAGAGTTTGGCAATGAGCCCAGAAACCTCAAGCTTGGACTTGCTACCGATGGAATGAATCCATATGGAAACTTAAGTAGTATTCATAGTTCATGGCCTGTTCTCCTGGTAATTTACAACCTGTCTCCTTGGTTGTGCATGAAGCGTAAATACATTATGTTAAGTATGATGATTTCGGGTCCAAAACAGCCAGGAAATGATATTGATGTTTATCTGAATCCCTTGATTGAAGACTTGAGAATGTTGTGGGATGAAGGCGTTGATGTGATCGACGGGTATTTCTGTGAGACTTTCAGATTCCGTGCCATGTTCTTTTGGACCATCAATGACTTTCCAGCATACGGGAACCTGTGCGGGTATAGTATTAAGGGGCATAAAGCATGTCCAATATGTGAAGAAGGCACATGCCACCATCAACTGCAACTTGGAAGGAAGACAGTTTACATTGGGTATCGAAGATTTCTCCAGGATAATCATCCTTATCGTAGATTGAGGAAAGCTTTCAATGGACCTCCGGAGAATGAAATTGCTCCGGTGGCCTTGACTGGAGACCAAGTTTATGAACGGGTGAAGAACACTAATGTTATCTATGGGAAGACCTAGAAGAAGGCTATTAAGAAGAATATATGGAAGAAGAGGTTGATCTTCTTTGATCTTCCATACTGGTGCAAGCTTGATGTAAGACATTGTATTGATGTGATGCATGTGAAGAAAAACGTGTGTGACAGTTTAATTGGAACGCTTCTTAACATTCAAGGCAAGACAAAGGATGGTGTGATGCTCGTCTGGATCTAGTTGTGATGGGTATACGAAGCGATCAGCTCCACATAAAGTGGGGGATAAGAAGACTGATTTGCCCTCAGCATGTCATACTTTATCAAAAAAAGAGAAAAGAATTTTCTGTGAATGTCTACGTGGAGTCAAAGTACCACAGGGTTACTCTTCAAATATCAAGAGACTTGTCTCAATGAAAGATCTCAAATTAGTTGGCTTAAAGTCTCATGATTTCCATGTCTTGATGCAACAACTACTACCAGTAGCCATTCGTGACATCTTGCCTAAAAAAGTCAAACATGTGATTACTAGGTTATGCTTATTCTTCAATTCTATATGTAGCAAGGTCATTGACACTAAAAAGTTGGATGACTTGGAAAGTGAGGCAACCATTATCTTGTGCCAATTGGAGATGTATTTTCCACCTTCATTTTTTGACATTATGGTCCATTTGATTGTTCATCTAGTGAGGGAGATTAGATTGTGTGGCCCTTTTTATTTAAGGTGGATGTACCCGGTTGAGCGATACATGAAGATCTTGAAAGGATATATGAAGAATCCACACCATCCCTACGCATCTATTATTGAAAGGTTTGTTACAAAAGAGTCTATTGAGTTTTGTACAGACTACATGTTAGAAGCGGAACCTGTAGGGCTTCCAAAGTCTCGTCATGAAGGAAGATATGATGGTAAGGGTACACGAGGTATCACTGTTATGAGCATGGATCGGGAGGAAGTGCTTCAAGCACATTTGTATATATTGAATAACACTGATGAGGTTGAACCATACTGATGTGAGCACAAAAGCATCATCAACGAAACTTACCCTATAATGAATGAAAAATGGTGTTTGAACAAGCATAATAAGACTTTCGTGAACTGGTTTAAAGAAAAAATTGTAAAGTATGGTACTGCTTCTGATACATTAAAATGTCTAGCACTGGGGCCTAACTTTGATGTCATATGCTGGAGTGGGTACGATATCAATAAGTTTTCCTTCTATACAAAGTCCCATGATGACAAAAGTACTTTGCAAAACAGTGGGGTTATGGTCGTCGCTGAGTCCATGCATTTCTCTAGTTCGAAAGATAAAAACCCTGTTATGGCATCTGTTTCATACTTTGGAATCATTGAAGAGATCTGGGAGGTTGATTACACGAAGTTTAGAGTGCCTGTTTTTAAATGCCGGTGGGTCGACAGTAACAACGGTGTGCAAACCGATGAGTTAGGATTCAAATTGGTGGACCTTAATAAGGTAGGTATTAAAGAAGAGCCTTTCATCATGGCATCCCATGCAAAACAAGTGTTTTATATCCGTGATCCTTCTAACAAAAGGTGGTCAGTGGTTCTCCAGGGAAAAAACATGTATAATGGTAGTGAGGGAAATCAAGATTCAACTCTTGATATTTCTGATACTCCTTCTTTCTCAACACTGGTGCCTAATTTCAATGAGGAAAATGAAGTGGACGATGTACATGTTACTGGTAATGATCACCAAGAAGGGTTATGGGAGAACTTTACTACTTGACCACAGTGTAAGTTTAGTTTGAGTTATGTTTAAAGTCATATTATATGCTTACGTTGATATTTATAAGTTATGCTTACATTGATCGATATTTATAAGTTATGTTTGATATTTATCCAGACATACTGACAATTTTTTTTTTGTCTAAACAGGTATACATGACTGATCCTGAGGATATCCCTCTTTCATGCAGCGGGTCGGAGACCCCGTCTACGGGTAGAAAGGGTAAACGTGCCACACGAATGTGGAATTTGACTGCCAACCATGGTTCAAATCAAAGGATAAGAATCGACTTTGATGCTAATCTCAATCCTATTGGGTCAATGGCAGGGCAATTTATCAGTTTTGTGGGGACCCTTGCTCGAAGCAAGTCTAGTTTACTTATTGAGAGTTGGAAAGATGTACCGTAGGGCGTGAAGGATCAGATATGGGAGAGTATTCTGGTACCTATACTTTTACGTCATGTGTTTGTATCTACTTTATTTTAATCTTATTAATATCATACAGTAATTCGTTGATTCTTTTGGTGTTAATGTAGCTCACCTTTGACCTGCCGGATACGACGGATATGAAGAAGCGTTTGATAAAGTATGTTGGTGAGCGTTGGAATGCTTTTAAGGTGGACCCGGGCAGATATTATGTATTCAAGCCAAGTTGTGAAAAGAACCCACTTGAGGTGTACCCGTTTCTTGACCAGGCGACGTGGGATCGCTTTGTTCAAAGCTGACCCAGCTTTCAGGTTAACTTATTTGAGTTGTCTCTAAATTTATGTAATTTCATTAATTTTATTAATTTACTTATGTAATTTAATTACCTTCTATTTATAACAGGAGAAGAGGAAAAAGGGGCAGGAAGCATCTCAGGCAGATCCTACAGCTGATAATCGTCCAGAAGTTGTTGATCCACCTCCATCCCCACGCCATCGTAAATGGAAAAGGGTTTGACAAAGAAGTACGAGACAATATACATCTGAGAAGGCCCGCCAAGTAGCTGAGAAGATTGTAAGTATAGTTTGAATTGTAATTGTGATTTTAACAATGTTACCGAATTGTAATGTGACCTAATATTTTATATGTTGTAGGATGCCTTGGACGAGAATGCCACTCAAGGAACCTTTGTTCCTAGAGGACGCGAGGATATCTTAGCTGCTGCCATCGGTAAACCAAACCACCCGGGCCATGTCAATGGTGTTGGATGGGGCGTTGGCATTTGCCAATACCATGGTTCATCTTCACACCAACGCCACAGGGATGTTGATGCAGATAGAGAACGGCTAAAATAGGAGATTGCAGATGAACTTAGACAGGAGATGGGCCAGCAGTTTTCCCAGTAGCTGGCAATAATGGCTGCTATGTCCTAACAAAACACAGGTGTCCAACCCTCTGTCCATGTGAGCACTAAGGGCTCATGTGATCCTCCTCATCAGCCTGAAAATGATGATGATGATGATGACGACCCTGATAGCTGTGAGCTGTATGTTGATGATCATCATGATCGCCGATTAGTGGCATTGGGGAGGGCACATAACTTAGGTAATACCATACACCACCGTTTATTACCGGATGATCAGGTGAGGGTCGTGGTTGATATTATTCGAGATGCTGATGCTCGAGTCCCTGTGCCTACTGAGGAGGTTCAAACAGTGGGCCCGACCCCTGATAACTTCATCCTCTAGCCAAGAAGACTGGTCAGGTTTCTTGTTGTATCTGAGGTATTCAATTAGTTGTGTTTTTCTATATTTATAGTTGAAATTATTTGTTATTGTTTAAAGATAATGTTTTTTTTTTCAAGGATGTTGGAAATGATATTCTGCCTAAAAGGTTTGATCTAGGAAGACCAGAGAAGTCTGCTCCTGCCAAGGTATTCATTTGACCATTCAATTAATTACGAAGGAAATAACTTAACTGTGATTACTAATGTATATCTTTGTTGTTCAATGGATCGACAAAGGGGATCCTGGTGATGTTTTTAAACGTCTGGCTATACAGTTTAACTTAAATTAGTTTTTTTTTATAATTTTAAATATTCATTTTTAGTTTTTACTTTACATATAGTTAAATTATTAGATTAATTTGTTGTATTATTCTGTTTTTTTAAAATAATATAAAAAAAATTAGCCTTGTGACAAAACAAAATTAATTTTTAAAATTACTTTTTATTATTAATATTAATAATAAAAATAAATTTTTTATTATTAATATTTTTATTATTTTAACAATTTTATATTTTATTATACTTTAAATTATTATTTTATTATATTTTAATCATTTTATATAAATTATTTTTATACTTTAAATCACCTTATCCTATCCTGTTGAGTTCTAATCCAGCCCTCCCCTCATGATAGAATTTTAACTAGATGGACATGATAGGATAGGTGACAAGATTGACTTATCCTATCCTGTTAGCTCACCAAACAACAATTTCAGACATGATATGATAGCTTATCCTATCATGTCTCTCTTATCCTGACCACCAAACGAGTCCTTAAAATATAATTCGTGAAATTTCCATAACCACTTTGGGCCGAAGCCCACACTAAGAGGCAGCACTCAAGACCCAGCGGTTCCCAATCTTACTAGCAACAATATCGCTAGCTGAACTTAGAAATCTCTATAGAACTGATTGCTGCAACTTAATTCCCATCAAATAGCAGAAACGGTTTGGCCAGCTAACAAAGGTAAATTTCAATGCTGTGCCTACTCAACACACCAGTAGCCCCTGTCTCTATATACATGACCTCATGCAATCCACTAGTGAAATGCACCAATCACAGAAGTTATGGCTGGTCTGTTTCCCCCTATTCTTCAACCAATTCCAGGCTCTAATTTTAATAGTTCAAAGATTTGTGCAGCATCATAAGTTTCTTGATTAAAAATGATACCATTCCTAGACATCCAAATGGACCAAACTGTTGAGAACCACAGTATCATACACAACTGTTTAAGCTCTTTCCCCCTAACCATTCCCCTATGTTGTATAAAGTGATCCTTCCTTCCCGCAGGCATAGCAAGCACGAATCCGGCCCAACCATAAACTGCATTCCAGATCTGTGATGAGCCACAGCATGTGAAAATTAAATGGTCCATTGTTTCCGAATCTATTGAAAGTGCCTCAAAATAAAGATTAAAAGTGTAGAATTTGGTCTTCAAATAGCTGGTAATCGATTACGGGAAGGCCGTAATCGATTACGGACCTTCGGCTTGAAATTCTGAAGTTTGAAGCGTGAGAGAGCTGTGTCGATTACGAAGTCCGTGTCGATTACCAACAGCTCGTAGTCGATTACGACGCGTCGGTTTCTGATATTTAAGTTCGTTACAGCAGCGAACGAAATAAGATCCGGGGTTTCTTGGGTGCGTTTTTCAGAGCGAAAAAAGAGAGAGAAACCTAGAGAATACTATCATCTTGTATCGCTTTGATTCTATTGTGAATTGAGAGAAGAGTCAAGAGAGGATTAGAGAGAGATCAAGGGTTGTGTGAAAATAGAGAGACGAAATGCTTGGGTTCTTTTGTTTGTTCATCTTGAGCATGGTGGAGTGAAGATCCAAGGGATCTCTATTGTAATCTTGATCAAAGTTCATAGTGGAGGAGGCTCTCTCCCGTGGATGTAGGCCACATTGACTGAACCACGCTAAACTGTGTGTGTGCTCTCTATCTCGTCTTCCCTTTATCTTTTCTGTTGCTGTAATTGAATTACCTGCTGTGGTAATTCAATTACCACATATTGCTATGATTTTATTGTGCTATTTTGCGCTTGGTTCTTGCTGGTTGTTTGCTATAGTATTTCTTCTACATTAGGTGTATTGGGTTTAGGTTACGAAGCTCTATTTCTTGGTACTGTGTAGTCTTTTGTGTAATGTTTCAGAGATCTTCTTTGGGTTCTTTCATACATTGGACCAACAAGTGGCGCTATCTGTGGGGATTGAAAGAAGAAGAAAGATCAAAAGTCTGAACAATGGGAAACACAAAGTATGACAAAGAGAAATTCTCCGGAAGTAACGACTTCGGGTTTTGGAGGATTAAGATGGAGGCAATCTTGATACAACTTGGATGCGTAGAAGCTCTCAAGGGAGAGGCAAGGATGACAGACACTCTATCACAAAGGGAGTAGACCGACATGATAGAAAAGGCAAGAAGTGTAATTATTCTATGTCTTGGTGATAAGTCATTGAGAGAGGTTGCAAGGGAAAAGACAACGGCGTCTATGTGGGCAAGGTTAGAAACATTGTACATGACAAAGTCACTAGCGAATAGGCTATGCTTGAAGCAACTTCTATATTCCTACAAGATGACGGAATCGAAGTCCATTGTGGAGCAACTCGCGGAATTCAATAAAACTCTTGATGACCTAGAGAACATTGAGGTGAAGCTCGATGATGAGGACAAGGCATTGCTCCTACTTAATTCTTTACCTAAATCCTTTGAGCACTTCAAGGATGCTATTTTGTATGGCAATGATCAAACCATTTCCTTGGATGATATTCAAACTTCAATCCGGATAAAGGAGCTCCAAAGGCAACAAGAGTTGAAAGCGGAGAATAATGGTGTGAGCTTGAACGTCTCAAGGGGGAGGAACGAGAAGAAGGGGTCAAAGAGCAAGAGGTCTAGATCAAAATCAAAGAGTCATTCAAAGTCAAAACTCAAGTGTTTCAATTATGGTAAAACGGGTCACTTCAAGAAAGATTGTCCTAAAAAGAGGGGCAAGGAATCAAGGAACTCCGCTGAGGTTGCAGTTGCTTCGGATGGCTATGAGAGTGCCGGGGTGTTGGTGGCATCAAGTTCAGAAACACAAAGGAGTTGGGTTATGGATTCCGTATGTTCATACCATATGTGCCCAAGGAAGGACTACTTCGAGACACTAGACTTCAAAGAAGGTGGAGTGGTGCTTCTAGGATATAATAAAGCATACAAGGTACAAGGTATGAGAACTATTCAGCTCAAAACTTCTAAAAATCGTGAAATCCTTTTAAAGGATGCGAGGTATGTTCCTGAACTTAAGAGAAATATTCTATCTATTAGCATGTTTGATGATTTAGGTTATTCCACTAAAATTGAACATGGTATGATAAAGATTTCTAGTGGTGCTTTAATAATAGCTAAGGGAACAAATAAAAATGGATTGTATATTCTTAATGGTTCCACTGTTATTGCACAAGCATCAGTAGCTAGCAAAACACCACATGATAAAACCAAGTTATGACACTTAAGGCTAGGTCATGTAAGTGAAAAAGGATTGATAGAATTGTCTAAACAAAACTTGTTAAATGGTGATAAATTGGAGAAACTAGAATTTTGTGATCATTGCATATTAGGTAAGTAACATAGAGTTTCCTATGGAACCGGTATGCATGTTTCTAGTAGACCTTTTCAGTATGTGCACTCGGATCTTTGGGGTCCATCAAGGGTGATGACTCATGGAGGGGGATCCTATTTTCTTACCATGATTGATGACTTTTTTAGAAGAGTGTGGATTTACATTTTGAAAAATAAATCTGAAACCTTTCAAAAATTCAAGGAATGACACACTCTTATAGAAAATCAACTAGGCTCGAAATTGAAAGTTTTAAGGACTGACAATGGCCTGGAGTATGTTTCAGAGCAGTTTAATGAGTTTTGCAGGAAACAGGGAATTAAAAGGCATAGGACTGTGGCACGAACTCCTCAACAAAATGGTCTAGCAGAAAGGATGAACATGACTATTCTGGAGCGTGTTAGGTGTATGCCAATAGGTGCTGGACTACCTAAGAGTTTCTGGGGTGAAGCTGCAGATACTGCAGTGTACTTGATAAACAAATGTTCGTCTTCAGCCTTAGACTTCAAGACACCTACGGAAGTATGGAGTGGTAAACCTATGGATTACTATAATCTTAGGGTATTTGGTTCTTTGGCATTTGCTCACATCAAGGAGGACAAGTTTGATGCATGGGCGGTAAAATACATCTTCATTGGGTATCCAAATGGTGTGAAGGGCTACAGGTTGTGGAAGTTGGAATCAGGAGGATCAAGGTGCTTTGTAAGAAAGGATGTCACATTTGATGAGACCAGAATGGGTATGATGTGCACTGGCTTGGAGCAAAGCAATTCAGATGAAATAGACCAGAAATATCAGTTTGAAGTGGAGTTTCCCACCTCTAACATCAGAGAGGAAAGTCCACCACCAGCAACAGAACAAATAGATCAACAACCACCAGTAGTATCAAACTATCAGTTGACTAGAGACCGAGTTAGGAGGAATGTTGTACCTCCTAAGAGTTTTGGGTATGCTGACCTCGTTTGCTATGCTCTTAATGCGGCTAAAGAGAAACAAGATCCAGAACCGAGAAGTTTCAGAGAGGCTATGGAAAGCAAGGATAGTCAGAATTGGTTACAAGCGGTGCAAGCAGAAATGTGATCCTTGGATAAAAATAAAACCTGGACACTTGTGGACTTACCCAAGAATCAAAGGGTAGTTGGATGCAAGTGGATCTTCAAGAAAAAGGATGGCATTCCAGACATTGAGGAGGCAAGGTTCAAGGCAAGACTGGTAGCAAAGGGTTTTACCCAGGTTGAAGGGATTGACTACAATGAGATCTTTTCACCTATGGTAAAACATTGTTCTATAAGGATATTGATGTCTATTGTGAATCAGTATGACTTGGCGTTAGAACAGTTGGATGTCAAGACAACATTTCTACATGGAGATCTAGAGGAAACTATCTACATGCAACAACTGGAAGGGTATGCAGAAGATAAGAACAAGGTATGTCTCTTGATAAAATCACTCTATGGGCTAAAACAAAGCCCTAGACAATGGTACAAAAAATTTGATGATGTTCTCTTGAGAGTGGGATTTTTGAGGAGTAGTTATGATAGCTGTGTGTACATACTAAGGAGAGAGGAGGAGTGTGTTCTTTTCCTACTCCTATATGTGGATGGCATTCTTATAGCCAGCTCTAGCAAGGAAGAGATAAGCAAGCTTAAGGACCAATTGAATTCTGAATTTGAGATGAAGGATCTTGGTAATGCAAAGAGGACACTTGGCATGAACATAGTCAGAAACAGAAAGAAAGGGGAATTATTACTATCTCAGCAAGGTTACTTGAAGAAAGTTGTAGAAAGGTATAGGATGCATCAGTCTAAACCGGTTTCTACACCTTTGGGTAATCACACAAAGATCTATATTACTCAAGCTCCTAGCAACGACACGGCAAGAAGAAGAATGGATTCTACACCTTTGGGATGGTATGTAGCAGATCGAACTTGGCACACGTTGTTAGCATTGTTAGCAGGTTTATGGCGGATCCGGGGGAAGTTCATTGGGAGGCTTTGAAGTGGGTTCTAAGGTATTTGAATGGTTCTCTAAATTCTGGACTTATGTACAAGAAAGCAGCTCAAGAGAAGATGCTATTGTGGGTTATGTTGATGCGGATTATGCCGGGAATGTTGATACAAAGAAGTCTCTTTCAGGGTATGTGTTCACTTTGTTTGGTACTGCAATTAGTTGGAAGTCTACTTTACAACCCGTGGTTACGTTGTCAACTACACAAGCAGAGTATATAGCTCTTGTGGATGGAGTAAAGGAAGCTCTATGGTTAAAAGGGATGATTGGTGAATTCAGAATTATGCAAAAGAGTGTAATTGTTCATTGTGATAGACAAAGTGCTATTCACTTAGCTAATCATCAAGTTTATCATGAGAGAACGAAGCATATCGATGTAAGGCTTCATTTCATTAGAGATGTGGTTGAATCAAAGGAAATTCATATTGAGAAGGTAGCTTCGGAAGACAATCCAGCGGATGCATTCACAAAGTCACAACCAAGAGCAAAGTTCAAGCTTTGCTTGGACTTGATAAACTTCATTGAAGCATAATTCCATAAGTGGGAGAGCCATCACTACAAGGCTACTCAATCCTCTAATTTGGAGTCAAGGTGGAGTATTGTTGAAAGTGCCTCAAAATCAAGATTAAAACTGCAGAATTTGGTGTTCAAACAGCTGGTAATCGATTACGGGAAGGCCGTAATCGATTACGGACCTTCGGCCTGAAATTCTGAAGTTTCATAACTGTGGACAGACAGCTGGTAATCGATTACCAGAATTCCGTACTCAATTACCAATAACTCGTAATCGATTACAACGCGTCAGTTTCTGATATTTAAGTTCATTACAACAACAAACGAAATAAGATCTGGGGTTTCTTGGGTACGTTTTTCAAAGTGAAAAAGAGAGAAAAACCTAGAGAATACTATCATCTTGTATTTCTTTGATTCTATTGTGAATTAAGAGAAGAATCAAGAGAGGATTAGAGAGAGATCAAGGGTTGTGAGAAAATAGAGAGACGAAAGGCTTGGGTTCTTTTGTTTGTTCATCTTGAGCATGGTGAAGTGAAGATCCAAGGGATCTCTATTGTAATCCTGATCAAAGTTCATAGTGGAGGAGGCTCTCTCCCGTGGATGTAGACCACATTGACTGAACCACGCTAAACTTTGTGTGTGCTCTCTATCTCTTCTTCCCTTTCTCTTTTCTGTTGTTGTAATTGATTACCTGCTGTGGTAATTCAATTACCACATATTGCTGTGCTTTTATTATGCTATTTTGAGCTTGGTTCTTACTGGTTGTTTGCTATAGTATTTCTTCTACATTAGGCGTATTGGGTTTAGGTTGCGAAACTCTATTTCTTGGTACTGTGTAGTCTTTTGTTTATTGTTTCAGGGATCTTCTTTGGGTTCTTTCATACATTGGACCAACATAATACCTGTTGCAAAGAACAAACTTGGCCTCCTCAAAGTCAAGAATCACTTTCCTTTTCCATATATTGTATCTTGATGGAGCTCTATCTTTAATAACTTGCCAACCAAAAGCTGCTATCTTGGTAGGGATTAGAGGACTCCAAAAATTGCTAAAGAAATCATCTACAAAATGTGTAAGTGGGTTGGCTAAACTGTGCGAGTGCTTTATAAGAACCATGTAAGCCTCCTTACAATCATAATCCCCTGTTTTGTCAAACCTGCAACATCATTTATCTTCCAGACCTGTTTTTAATTCTGTATTTTCCAGAATGACCAGAAGTTCATGTACCAATGTTTCCTCATAAGCAAAAAGGTTCCTTCCCCACTGGAGGTTCCAGATCCAAGTATTTTCCATCCAACTTCATGCCTCTGCTACCTTCACATTTTGATTCTCAGAAACTGAAAACAGCATTGGAAACTGAATTCTCAAAGGTGCATTGCCAACCCAATTCTCATTCCAGAAGCTAGAATTACTTCCATCGCCCACCTTTCTGAACATAGCACTATTGAACCATCCTGTAGGTACCTCATTCCCTCCTAGGATGCCACAAATATCTCGCCACCACAATGAGGATGAGTTATTTGAGTTGCTGCCTGACCGATCCCTGAATTCCAATTTTCAAATCCATATCTAAATTGAAGAACTTCTACCCACAAGTTGTTATGCTCTGTTGCCAACCTCCATAACCACTTCCCTAACAGTGACATATTATAGAGATGTAGATATCTAACACCCAATCCACTGCTATTTTTTGGTTTTCAAACCTCACTCCATTTTACCCAAGCTATCTTCTATCTTTCCGACCCCCAAAAAAAAAAAACGTTGTATTGACACTAGATCTTTCACAACTACCTTTGGTGCCTTCATGAATGATAAGAAGTAGATGGGAAGATTAGAAAGTACTAAGTTGATAAGGATAATTCTGTCGCCAAGGGAGAGACTCTTTCATTTCCACAACGACAATCTCCTCTTGAGCTTCTCTACCGTCGGTTTCCATGTTGCAACACGTCTAGGATTAGTACCAATCGGGATTCCCAAGTAATTGAATGGTAACTGTCAGATCTTGCAGTTTAAAAACCCAGCAACTATCTCCAAGAATTGCTCCACAACATTCACCCCAATAATCACTAAAAAAAAAGGTCATTTAGCGACCGAAAACAACGACCGAATTTTTAGGTTGCTATTTGTGACCGAAATAGCGACCGATTGTAGGATCTACATGAAACACTGGTTAGAGTTGATTCTGCGACCGCAATAGCGACCGAAATAGAGCGTAGCAGAGATATCGGTCGCTAATTCGGTCGCTAAACAAAGGAGAGTAAAAGCCAGAAGTTTATGAATTGTTAGCGACGGTCAAAATGTGTTTATATTAGCGACCGATTTATATATCCGTCGCTAAATTTATGAATTCACACTTTAAACTGTATTTATATTTGCGACCGATATTAATTCAGTCGCCAAAAGGCGCTTTAAAAAAATAAAATTGCACGTGTTAGCGACCGAAAAGTTAAATCGGTAGCTAAAATTACAAATTCAAATTAAAACTAACGAAATTAGCGACCTATATAGCGACCGAATAATTCGGTCGCTAAAACTGAAACCCCTAAATCGCGAGCCTTTCCCCTTTCTTCCCCATTTCTCTCATTCCTTCTCTTTTCTTCTCTCTCCCTTGCACGCTCTGCTCCTCCCTGCCACCACGCGCGGTTCTGTGCTCCGGTCACCGCCAGGCCACGCACCTTCGGCGAGTGATTCCACCTTCCCTCTCTTTCTCTCTCTCTCTCTGATGTCTCTCTGTCTCTGTCTCTGTAGCGCACCTGAGCCACCTCCCTTGAGCCACCACTGTCCGCAGCTCCGGTGACACCACCACCACCAAGGGTAAGCTACCTTGTCTTCTCTCCTCTTCCCTCTCTCTCTCTCTCTTTCTGATGTCTCTCTGTCTCTGTCTCTGTCTCTTTCTTTTGGACAACTTCTATATAACTTCTAGGCTCATCTTGTTGAGCAATGGCAGCCACATAAGCTTTGTGTTTATTAGGGAAACTGTCATAGTCTATATATTTGGAAATGGGATATTCTATGTCAGTTTTGGATGCTTCCTGTAATGACATAAGGGTAGGATTGTTGGTAGTGCTATAACAGTAATAGTCCTTTAAATATGAAGGAGGCTGCCTTGTCCTAATTTCATTTCTTGTGGGTTGTTGGGTGGCCATTTGAGGCTCCCCTGGTTCAGGACCTCTGTTTTTTTTTTTTTGATAAGCAAAGATGTATATTGAAAAGAATACAAGGTGTATTCTAACCCGAATACAAAGATATCAAAGTGAAGGAATGAACAATGTAAAGAAAATACTAACTTAGGAAGCAATATTTGTATTACAAAGCACAAACCCAAGAACAAAGAAACAGGGGAGAATAAATGAAATTGATATTCCCCCAACAAAAAGACACCTAACACTGCTCACCCACTAGCCAAACCAAGCCACAGAAACAGAAAATAACCACTAAAGCCACAGCACCTAAACTTAGCCATTTGAGACCTTGAATTAAATTGTACTCTTCCAGCCCCATGTTTAGCCACTGCAGAAACGGGAGATAAGGATTGTCCCACTTGCCACCTACCACTCCGAAATGCCATCCCAGCACTGCGCCCAAACACTAAGTAATGGCAGCACCAGATTTATATTGGTTTCTTTGCTTAAGCTAAATAGCCTAAGACCAGCCCACATGCCGGTCACCTCTTGCAAACCCTTCGCAAAATACCGGACCAAAAACAGAACCAACATCAACAACTTAGCAATCCAACGAAAAGCTGAGAAAAACAAACTCAATGAGATCCTGCGTTTTATGCGAGCATATTTGAATCGTAGTCAGTCCAAAGGATTAGGATTAATACACCAGTCCGAGTATTAGTAGCCACTCCTATTTGATATACTTCTATGCTTGATACATTGTATGCTTGATACACATCCCTACAAAATAATAGCTGTCAACAGCAGGACATGGACTAGGTAGCCAAGTTCCCGTCAGTGAGTATAGCCTAATGATTTGATGCAAAAATCTGGATTTAAACACCAATCTATGTAGGAGAACGAAGCCTTCTTCACCAAAGCCTTGCACCAAGTCCACATTCTTACTCTAACCAGATTTAACAAGACCCTATCTAACAAGACCCTCCAACAAAAAGCTCCCACCTTTAGTGGTATGCCTCTTTCCCATAGGAACTTGAAGTGCCGAGTATTGACACCATTAGAAACTGTTGTTGTCAGAGCTGAGTATGCTGATTTGACCGTGTAGTTTTGATCATTTCCCCCTCTCCAAATCCAGCAATCCTCCTTGTTTTCCACCAAAACTGCATTGTCCAGTATTTGCAGGAGTGTAGCCACCATGTCTTCCTCCCAAACGAACAAACCTCTCCTCCTCTTGAAATCCCATTTCCAACTACCATTGTTCCAAGTGCCTTGATCTGCAACCATTGTTCCCTCATGTCTTTGTCTGCATACTTTACCATACATAACATTCAACCCCACGTACTAGGGTGCTAGAGAACTATGCATATTGTACATTGAGGACTAATAAAATGACACTAAGAAGCTGTGGAACTACAGATTTATTAGGCTTCTAACAGTTAAGAATTTTCGTCTAGAACAAAGATAAAGGATGGCTAGATGGGCTTTGGCACTTCCAAGTCGAGAGGGATATCAGATTCTCAGAACAAAGTCATATATATATATATATATATATATATATATATATATATATATATATATATATATATATATATATATATCCACTTTCAAATTTCAGAATATGATTTCCACTTTTTTACGACAAGCGAATAAGAATGCATATTGGATTAAAATTTGAAGGATCAATTCCGGAACCTAATGCAGTTAGGAAATTGATATTGGCATATCACTTTAATTTTATCATATAAATTTTTGCGTACATTATTATATAAATTATGTGCAATTCGTGCACAGGAAACTTATAACATGGGTGGGGATAAAGGTTATCTAAGGAATATAGTGTGGTATTATTATTTCCAAAGTTGTATAGCGAGAGGAACTCAAATGGACAACACTATCCGAGAATGGAAAGTGAAAGTAAGAAACATGGCCCACAAGTGAACAAAAGTAGGAAGGAATAATATCTATTTTTCAGGTCACTGCATACAAGGGATTAAGTTTGGTTTTCTATTGGTTCAAGAGTAAGTTTAAAAGGCTTGCTCTATATTCCTACCCTTCAATTTAAATTGGTGTATTGGATTGAGATTTTAAAAGATTATTTTGGTATAAAAGAATCTTGTGGATTTTAAAAGACTACATAGGAATCTTGATATTAGCCAACCCCAAAACCATCTTTCTCCATAGTTTCAAAGCACCTAATTTCAGAAACCAAAAACTTCAAAACAATGACTCAGTTTCTTTTCCTTTACTTTCTATTAGCAAATATTTTCCTTGGTTTTGGAATAGTGATTTGATTTGAAATGAATAATTTCATTTATGCACGATATGTCCTTGTTGTCATATTCTTCTACCGGCTCCTCCACTTATCCTTGCTCAGTTGTGTTTTTTCTCTCAGGTCAGTTCTCTTAACACTCAGTGTAATGTATTATGTGAATTATCGTCTTGTTTGGTAGTGGAGAGCTGAGCTCAATAGGATGTGATCTTGTCTGATTGTATGCTGATAATTAATTTAATGTTTATGCATGTGTTTGTCAATATGTGTTGTTTGTTAGTGGAGAGAGGAGCTCAATAGGATGTGATCTTGTCTGATTGCATGCTGATAATTTAATGTTTATGCATGTGTTTGTCAATATGTGTTGTTTGTTAGTGGAGAGCGGAGCTCAATAGGATGTGATCCTGTCCGAAAGGCAGGATGCTGGTTGTGTGCTGATAATTTAGAAATTATGCATGTGTTTGACAATTAACTGCTACTTGTTAGTGGAGAGCGGAGCTCAATAGGATGTTTGCTACAATATTTAATCTAAGTTTGTATTGATTTACGCTGCAATTTATATAAACTCAACAATGTTGCAATATTTATAGGTTAATGGTTTTATTTTCACAACAAGCAGAGCAGGTTTATTACTCGCCATATCCCGAAGGACATCATGGCTGGTTGGGTGTTATTAAGATAAAGGCTCGCAGTATAATTACTGATAATGTAATCAACCAGCCTGAAAAAGATGCTCCGTACCAAGATGATGAGTTTTCAAGACCCCACGTACCGTTGCAAATTACGCCGGACATTATTGTTAATTCTCTGGCGGACATTTCCGGAAATGGGGAAGAAGTTGAAAGAGAGTTAATGGATCAATCCGAGTTGGACGCATCTAGCGAAGGTACATTCCGATCAAGTGATACTGATGAGACTGAGGGTGAATTTAGTGACGGAGATTCTACTTAGGTAATTTATTTATGTCATAATTCATTGTGTGAATGTCATTCTACTTATTAGGTAATTTATTTTTGTATTATTTACACTGTTGTGTAATCATATTTTCATTTTTTTTTTCACAGATGGCAGATTCCTCCAGAGGTAGGGGTCGTCGTGGAGGTCGTGCTGCGAGAGTCCCTTCGCCGGCCGACCCACAGCCTTCAGATCGAGACCATCCTGCCAGCACCTCTATTGACGGGACACCTCAGGGTGATGGAGTTGCACCCCCCACCCATCCTCATGTGGTCGGGACACAGGCTGCACCCTCATCATCCACACCTACGACGACAGGACCACCATCATCATCTTCGGGACAGGAGAGTCGTGGTCCATCCGACAGGAGGATTCTTCTTATCCCCAGGGGGGATAACGAGTATGCTAATTTAATTTTTTAATATATATAAAGTATCGTTAATTTCTATTTACTTGTTTTTAAAATTTAATTATAATATTTATTAATGCTCTAATTTTGCTGCAGCTTTACGCCTGATGAAGGGCCCTTCTGATTCGATCTCGAAGATCCTGCGACGCAAGTTTGATGGTCCATGACCTACATGGAAGGCCATCCCACTGGGCCATAGGGATCAGTTGTTTCTTGAGTTTAAGGTAACAGTTTATTAAGTTTTTTAAATTAAATTTACATTATATATATGTACACACGAATTTCCTAACAACTGTAAGTTGCAGAAAGAGTATAGGTGGGACTTAGATTTGGAGGCTCTCGTCAGGGACATATTTGAGCATAAAGGCTCACTGGTTATGAAGAATCTGATGAACAAGCTGAGGAAGGGGCAGAATAAGGGGAGGTGGGTGGATCCTGAGATCATGAGGCAGCTGGACCAGTACTGGGCTACTGAGAAGTTCCAGGAGATCCAGGCCACAGCTCGGCGTAATCGAGCTTCTGATGGTGGCGCATGTGCTTGGACCGGTGGGTCTAAATCAGCCGCCACCCACTACGACGAGCTGGTAATACATTAAACTTTTGACTTAATATACTATTTAATTAATTAGTTTTCATTTTTAATTATTCTTATGAATTTAATATTATATTATTCTGTGCAGAAAGCACAGAAACAGCGGGCCCCGGCTGCTATGGAGTTGGTGGAGAGGACGAAGAAGTTGAAGTCGGGGACATGGGTCAACGACAAGGCCCGTAACTATGCTGTAAGCAAAAAAATAATTTAGTGTTTACTTGTAATTTATTATAAATGATTTGTTAATATTGGATATAATTATTTTAACTAAATCTATTCAACTATACTTTGTAGGCGGGCTTCAACGAGAAGAAGGACGATGCCATATCATGTGCCTCACAGTCACAAGATGAGGCTTTGACTGGTGATGGCTGCTCTCCTGTCTCCGTCGACGATAATGCCATTTATTTGGAGGTCGTCGGGGCGGGGAACAAGAAGGGCACGTGTATGGCCTCGGACACACTGGGAGCCGAGTTCATCGCTTCATCGTCCAAGCACGCCTTGCTCCTTGCTGCGCCGATACCGTCCCTCGGGAGCAGTTCCACCAAATGCGAGGACACCATCACGCAGCTGAACGCGGAGCTTCGGGAGAAGAGCGAGAGAGAGCAGCGAGATGGCGGACCAGATTGCACCTGATTGCCTCGGGTACATCAGCGCTGATGCGCGGCGAGCATCGCGAGGGGCGGACACTGCAGCTGGTGTTGGAGCAGATGAGGTTCCAGACTCAGTTGCTCGGGATGATGCTCACGGCGGTTGTGCGCGCTGCTGCCGCTCCTCCGTTCCGCCGCCCACTCGATGTCTGCTCTCGCAGAGGACGATCAGCTAGCAGACGTCGGTGGTACGGACGCTGAGGATGATTGGATTCCTCCATCTCCCCCTCATCATGACCGATTTTTTCTCTCCATATTTTTTACTTTAAACGATTCTTGTACGACATTTTGGATTATTCTTTTTATATATATTTATTATTTTTTATGATTGTATATTTCATAAGTTATTTGGTGTGTTTTATTAGTAATTTTTTTAACGTTTAAAGAAAATCAGAAAAAAATTATTATAAAAATTAAAATTAAAAAAAAAAAATCACCAGTTTAGCGACCGAATTAGAAACCAATAATTCGGTCGCTAAACTTTATTTAAGATTTCCAGATGATGTATAGCGACCGAAAATCCGTCGCTAATATAGGTTAACAGTAACCAAAATTAGCGACCGAATTAGCAACCGATTATCGGTCGCTAAAAATGGTTACCCAAAAAATGCGACCAACCTAATAGCGACCGATTATTATTTTATAGCGACCGAATTTACGGTCGCTAATTAGCGACTGAAATAATAATTCGGTAGCTAAAACCTTAGCGACCAGGTATTCAGCTACCACCATAAATCGGTCTCTGATTCGGTCGCTAAAACAAATAGCAACCGATTTACATGGTTTAGCGACCGAAAAGTACGGTCGCTAAACAATTGTTTTTTTGTAGTGAATAGTGATTTTTTGGAAATTAACCTTCAAACCCGAGGCTAACTCGAAGCACCTAAGAATGGCATTTAATGTCCACACATTGTCCATGGAAGCTTCATCTACAATCAGTGAGTCATCCGCATATTTTAAATGTGAAATGACTACATCATCTACTCCAAATGCAAAGCCTTTGAATAGACCAACCGAGACCACCTTGGATACTAGCCCACTCAAGCTTTCCGCCACCACTAGAAATAGGAACGGGGCTAGGGGATCCCCTTGTTTTAGCCATATTTTTAGAGAGAACTCCTTTGTTGGGTAGCCATTAACAATAACAGAAGGTGAACTAGAAATGCAGATTTTGATCCACCGTCTCCACTTATTGCAAAAACCAAGTCTCCTAAGCATATAGTCTAGAAAAGCCCAGTTGACAGAATCGTATGCTTTCTCAAAATCAATCTTACAAATAAGACAATCCTTATTTTTCCTCTTCACATAATCAATAACTTCGTTGATTACAACAACCCCATCGAGGATTTGTCTACTTGTAAGAAAAGCTGATTACATTCTTGAGATAACTTTGGTGAGGACCTGTTTCAACCTTTTAGACAAAACTTTTGCAAGAATATTTTGCAAGCTTCCAACCAGAGATATCGGTGGAAAATCATGGACATAATGCATAATGTCCTTCTTTGGGATTAATGCAATAATAGAGCAAAGCAATGCTTTTGGCAACTTTGCATTTGAATGGAAATCTTTAACGAAACAGCATACCTCACTTTTAATATCATCCCAGAATGGCTTCAAGAAGGAGAAATTAAACCCATCCGGCCCAGGACTTTTGTCCCCATCACAGTCCTAAACCGCCTCCTTGATCTCTACATCTGTAAACTGAGCCATAAGAAACTTGTTATCATATTCGGTAAGTTGGTTGAAATGCACTCCATCGAGCAAAGGTCTCTCCCACAATGATTCTGAGAATTGATTAACAAAGTGGTTGAAAATCTCTTGCCTAACTTCCTCATTCTCCAAAATCCAACCCCTATCTGTATGCAAGGCTAGAATGTTATTGGCCCTCCTTCTAGCATTGACACATGCGTGGAAATAGCCCGAGTTCGCGTCTCATTCCCTCATCCATTTGGACCCTGAATTTTGTACTAACATAGTTTCCTTCATAGAAGATTCCTCCCACAATTCAGCAAACAGTTCCTTCCTTTTGCTGATATCAATCTCATCTAAAACCGTAACCTCAGCCTTGATGTCCAGAAATCTGATTTCATCTCCCAAAATTGAGATTTTAGTGTCCAAGTGCCCAAACTCCTCCCTATTCCAACTAGTAAGTTTTGCCTTCAATCTTTTCATCTTTTCCTTCAGCACAAAAGCTGCCCACCCCTCCACGGTGCTGGCTTTCCAAAAATCCTGGACCATCTTTCCGAAACCTCTCTGTTGGAGCCAACAATTGTTAAAACGAAACGGCTTCGGACCCGAAACTGCATTCACGGTCTTTAATATAATCAGGCAATGATCTGAATAATCCCTGTCAAGAATCCATTGAGCTGAGTGACCCCAAGTATCTAACCACTTTGGAGACACCAAGAACCTATCCAATCTGCTCATTACGGACTCATCCGACTTGTACCATGTGAATTTCCTTCCATATATCGGGAGATCTAACAATTCCATATCATCAATGAAACTAGCAAAATCAGCTATATCACCTCTAATCACCTGACCTGCTGTCCCCCATCTTTTGCTCTGATTTTTAATTGCATTGAAGTCTCCCATAAGGCACCAACACCCACTCCCGAACCCCTTCTTCGACATCTTCAAGTCCTCCTACATCTTTCTTTTTTCAGCTCTACTACAAGAGGAATAAATGTTTACCAGGAAACATCTTGTTTTGAAAGGACCCCATTCGACACACACTCCACAGAAACCACCCCTACAGAATTTGAAGATACACTTGAAACTTTGATTGTTCCAAATACACAACATCCCTGCAAACCTGCCAACTGAGGGGCTAAAACTCCAATCAAAAGAGTTGTTTCCCCACAGATATTCACAAAGTTCTCTGTCAATCGATTCCATCTTCGTTTCTTGAATGGATAAAAACTCCAACTTATTTTTTGATATGAGTTCCCTAACCTTCTTCTTCTTGATCCTCCCCCCAAATCCCTCATATTGATAGAACTCATAATCATTAAGTCGGATCATCAACCCCATTTGAAGCATTTGTTGAATGCCCTCTTCCATTTGCATCCCTGTCTCTCGACTCCAGTTGTTCCAGTTTATCCAGAATAACTTCTGAATTTCTTATTTATTACATGTATGAGGTTAATTATTTTGACTAAAAATGACAACATTTAATATATATATATATATATACATACGAAGATGTCAATTTATCATTTTAATAAAATATATTTAAATTATAGTGATTGGTATTCTAGTGACCCTTTTCCTCCTTCTACAGTTCCAGTTTCATTGAAGATCAAGGAACTGGTGGGGGGTCTTGGCACACCAACAGAGAATAAGGGTGTATCATATCACGGATTTCGATTTCTTGCATTAATTATATTCACACATTCATGTATTTACTAATGTACACCGTTAGATGTATTTGAGTGGTGTATTAAAAAAATTTAAAAGGATGAAACAAGTTTGATCCAATGGTATATCTTGTGAGTTAATGACTTCATGAATGCGTGAATGTAGGAAATCCAAATCCATCACATTTAGAGAACACTAACGAAGAGAGAAGCAAGAATGAAGGGAAAGAGGGTGAAGATAGCAGAGAAATTCGAGAGGTAGGTATCGGTGAAGAAATTGGAGTGAAGATGTTGAGCAGAATAAATTTCTGGTATTTAACACTTGGATTAGTATTTCTTAATAACTTGGGACAAATAGTGGAATCCCTGGGTTGCTCATTGACATCTTTTGTCTTCCACTTTTAGATTCTTTGGCCGTCTCAAGCCTGCTCCTATGGACTACTATTGCATGTAATTAACTTGCACGTTCTCTACCTTCCTATTCATATCTAACACCAACTTGTACCAGTGCATTTCCATTGTCATATAATCCGAACAGTACACTATAAATGTGCTAACTGTTAGTTGATCTACATTAATGAAGAATTGAAGACAACTAGACAAGCACACACTATTAAATTATGCCCTCCTCTCGTTGACATTTGACGACAACAATGCTATACACAATTACACCTATCACCTCACATCTTCAAATTTTCATCATTTAGTTATAACTGAGCCTCCATCTTTTTCTGCTTACTTACACTCTAGTTATATGTTATAGGCAGACGTGAGAGACGGGTGTTAAAATGACGTACGTAATTAGCATATTTATTTATATTGACTATTTGACATGGCTCCATGCAACAACTTGGTTTGGTATGTACGCATACAGGGGTAAGTATCCAATATCAAGACCAGCTGCGCTATGGCGGCATTGATGGCTCCAACAGCAGAAGCATTCTTCTTACTTCTGAATTAAACTCACGTTGACCCGCGAACCCAAATTTGCCATGCGAATCTTGCCAACTAGATAGTATAATATAAGTAATTTTTCTGTATGGCAATAGGGTTCCACAATCCTTGTTCTTGAAGTTGCACCTCCTTATGTTTTTTTTTTTTTATAAGCAAAAGATGTATTGATAAAAGGTACAAGAGGTATCATAACCCATATACAAGAAATGTGAAATACGGGAAGAAACCAATGTAAACAAAATATTGCACCTCCTTATGTAGATAAGAGGTTTTGCTGTTTTCTACCATTAAGGATGTTTTACTTTTGTTCTTTGGATTTCTTGGTGTTATTTCATTCGATCATGAACTAATACCCTTCTTTTATGAAGATGATGTAACCTCGTTATGACAGTTTGGTGATATTTTAACTATTTCCGAGTCTTTATTTTTTTATTTTTTGATAAGTCCAAATATATTAATAAAGAGTACAAGAGGTATCACAACCCATGTACAAAAAAACAAGAAGGACGATAGAAGGAAGATTCTGAATCTTTATTAATCTCTTTTGTGTTTTATTTCTGCTTTCAATTAATGTTTCAATATGTGGCCACTAGTTGACATAATTCCTAATCAAAATGAAATTGAGAGGAGATTTACGTATCTAGGAAAATGAAATAAAACCATAGGATGAATACCTATAGGGATATAGCGAGAGCCTTATGCAACCTAAATAGAGAGCCATTGAACTTAATTGATTCTTGGATAATTAATCATTACAGAGGTATAGTTGGTTAAGGATCAAGGGGTTTGTTCTTGTGGACTTGAGATAGACATAAGAATTGACCACCAAGAGGCAAGAATGACCACCTTTCTACCAAAAGGGAGATTTCAAACTATCAAGATCGGAGAATTGGATATATATATATAAAAGATGTATCTAGTGAGAGGAGTACGTAAATCTAAATCATACAACCATATATGGATGGTTAAGATTAAAAGTTATTTAATGTAATGAATTTAGATGCTTATTCTGATAATATAAGTCCTAATTCTATAGAAGTAGAAATTTCTTTTGATAATTCAGGGTCTGCATAGCCCATTCATCAAAATGTTTCCCTATGAATTGTTTGACATGGAAATTGTAGAGGTGCATGGGGTAAAAACTTCCATAATCTTATTAGAGACTGCATGAGAATCTATCAAACAGATTTTATAGCTTTGCTTGAACCTCGAATCAGTGGAGCTACTGCTGATAAAGTAGTTCAGAAAATTGGACTAACTGAGTGTATTAGGGTAGAGGCCATAGGATTTTCTGGTGGGATATGGTGTGTGTGGAAATCTCATTGTCCCGCTATTCGTGTCATTTCTACTTCTAAGTATTGTGTTCACCTCATTATTAATGAAAATTCTCCCTCTGTGTGGTTTTTGTCCATTGTTTATGGAAGTCCCTCTTTAGGTCAGAGAGAGGAGACTTGAAAAGAGCTTAGAAATCATAGATTAACTATTAATGGTCCTTGGCTCATTGGAGGTGATTTTAATGCTATTACTTCTAATAGAGAAAAACAAGGAGGAGCTCCTCCTATACCTAGTTCCTGCTCCTCTTTTGCTGCTTGTATATATAGATGATTGCCATTTAATTGATCTAGGTTATTCGAGGTCCTCCTTTTACTTGGAGTAGAGGTGAAGTGAAGGAAAGACCAGATAGAGTTTTATGTTCTGTTGAATGGTTATCTAGATTCCCTTCTTGTTCTATCACCCACCTCCCAATCCAATCTTCGGATCATTTAGGACTTTGGATAAGGCCTACTGCTACTTCCAATGAGTGACATAATTACTTTAAGTTTATAGGATCTTGGCTCGATCATCCTGATATCTCAAATCAGGTTCATAAATCTTGGATCTCTTCTTCTAATTGGAGTGAAAATATTAAAAGAACTACTCTGAATCTTAAACATTGGAATAAAGAGGTTTTTGGTAATATCTTTAAAAGGAAGGAGAGAATTCTTAGAAGATTAGAAGTAATTAATAGAGTTTTAATGACCAATTCAATAGATAGACTTCTAATTCTAAGAAAGGAACTCTGGGAGGAATATATCATGATTGTAAAACAAGAGGAAAACTATTGGTTTCAACTTTCAACAATCTAGAAGTAAATGGCTTATGATGGGTGATAGTAATTCAAGGTTCTTTCATCAATCTGCCATAATCAAAAGGAGAAGGAACATTATTTCTTCTCTCATGGGTCCTGATGAAATCTGATTTATGAGGACTCTGAATTGCAAAAGCTTGTCTCAAACTTTTTCGAAAACCTGTATAAGTGTGCTGATTTGGGAGTTGTTCCATTTTCTACGCTGTCTTCCTTTCCTACTATAAAAGAAATTGGCAGAATCTATCTTCAGAATCCTAGAAGAGACTAGAAGAGCCCTCTTTAGTATGAAAAAATTTAAATCCCTGGCCCATATGGTTTTCATCCTATTTTCTTCAAGTCTCAGTGGAACACTATTGGTTATTCCATTTTTACTTTAGTTAATGATTGTTTAAATGATCCTAGTAAAATAGGATCTTTAAATCAAACCCTCTTAACCTTAATTCCTAAGAAAACTGAGATTTCTCAGGTTAGTCATTTGAGGCCCGTAACCCACTGTAATGTAAGCTACAAAATCATTTCCAAAATTATCTCTCAGAGATTAAGAGTTATCTTGCCTTACATTATTTCAAATTCCCAAAGTAGTTTCATACCAGGGAGAACTACAATTGATAACATTTTAGTTTTACAAGAAGCTATTCATTCTTTTTCTCATTTTAAAGGAAGAAAAGGCTATATGATCATAAAACTCGATTTAGAGAAAGCTATAGGCTTGAATGGTCTTTTGTAATTGAAACTCTTGGACTCCTAGACATTTCTGAGAATATATGCAATATTATATATCACTGTATTTCTTCTGTCTCTGTAAATATTAATTGGAATGGAGATAAAACTCCTTCCTTTCAAACATCTAGAGGCTTAAGACAATGGGACCCCATCTCTCCATATTTATTAATTCTGGCCATGGAAAGATTAAGTCATAAAATTCTTGATTTAGTCAATTCGGGTGACTGGAATGGGTTTAAATTTGGGGGTTTGAAAAAACTAGTGACTTAGGCATCTACTTGGGGGGTTCCAATGCTTCATCAAAGGTCATCCAAATAGGCTTATTCATATGTGTTTGACAAAATGAGGAAAAAGCTTTCAGTTTGGAAGGAAAATTCTTTGTCCTTTGCAAGCCGAGTAACACTAGCACAATCTTCCTTGTCTAGTATGCCAGGCTATGTAATGCAAACTTTAGCTATTCCAGTTCAGTTTGTGAGGAAGCAGAAAAAAATATGCAGAGATTTTATTTGGGGTATTACTGTGGATAAGAGGAAGTGTCATATAGTTTCTTGGGAAAAGCTTTGCAAACCCAAAAAGCTTGGTGGTCTAGGATTCAGAAGTATGAGGATTCTAAATCAGTGTTACATGATGAAGCTGGCTTGGCAATTAGCAAACAATAGGGAAAAGCTTTGGGTTCAAATTATGAGAGCTAAGTATCAATGTAGCTCTCAACTTCTTCCAAGGATCAGTATGAAGTATAACTCAACTAATGTATGGAAGGCCATTTTAAGAGTTTGCTCTCAAGTTGAAAACATTATTGAGTGGAGTGTGAGGAATGGCCAAGACACTCGGTTTTGGGAAGACAATTGGATTCCAAATTGTCACAGCCTTGAACATTACCTCTTAGACTCTGTTCCTCAAGCAGAAAAAGAATTTCCAGTATCTTTTTATGGGGACCAAGCTGTTACATCCGTGATTTTATGTATGGTTTACGTATGAGGATTAGGGTTAGGACTTGGATTATGTAGTTGAGATGTTGTTTGAGGCATAGAGACCTTTGCATGTTAAGTACGCAGCTTTTTCGGGTGAGTTTGAACGTAGAGACCAATTAGGGTTTCCCGGTTAGCATCTTTGAGACGTCTGAGTGTGAAATGAAAATTTTGGAGTTGGAGTTGAGATTAGGCATTTTTGATGGTTTCAGATTGTTTATTAGGTCCTAATGAGCCTATATCTCAAATTTGAGCACAATTGGACGTCAAACGAACCTTGAACGCAAAGAGTTGACTTTTTATCAAAAGTCAACACTTGAGCGTGGATGCACCAGCACTCAAGTGCCCAGGTCAACAGACAAGGGCCATGCTTTGACCTGCCACGTATCACCAGGGCTGACGTGGCACTCCAGGAGTGGTTGCATGGCGCGGTGGTCCACCCACTCCCAACGTTCGAGCGTGGAAAAACCAACACTCAAGCATTGGAACGCTCGGACGTTGTTTTCCCAACGCTCGAGCTCTGGCGCGATTTTCAGCAAAATAAAAATGGGACTTAAGTGACATAAGTCACTTAGTCCCATATGCAAAAACAGAGAGTTGAGAGCAGAGAAATTGAGAAAAACATAGAGGAGGGTTCTAGAGAGAGAGGGGGGAAATAGGCGAGAGAATTAGAGAATGAGAGAGGGAGATCACTAAAGAACCCTAAAACACAATTGTTGAGAGCTTTAGGAGCTGGAACAGTTCAGAGAAATCATCACCATACCTTCATCCTCCGTTGGATTTTGTCCAAATTTGACATGGAGGTTCTAAGCTAGTAGTTCTTTATATCTAACGGTTGGAAGTTCTTTACCTTTCCCAGAGTGTGAGTTATTCAGCCTAGAAGTTGGAGTTGAGTTCAACTCGGGTAGCTCCAGACCAGTCATCTTGAGAGGTTCATCCCCGGCTCATCCACCGTTGGATCGAGCTGAAATTTTTGGAGAAGGTGGATTTTGAGGCTCGGAGACCCTAGTTCTAGGTGAGGCAGAATCGAGGAGTTTCGAGGACGCTTCGTTTTAGTTCGTTTCGTCTCGTTTCGTGTAGCGCGCGACTCTCCAGGTGGGGAAAGAAACCATTTAACTACGGAAACGGCACGGCTACATTTAATTCAATAATGGCGTAGGGCGACCTAAACCCTATGCTAGAGCGAGTAACGGACAATGCCTATACCACATTGGGGACTACCTAGTGGTATCAATGATGATATAGAAATTGTGCGTTTATCATCATCACACTAAATATATATTTTATTATTATTTGATGATTGCCATGCTTGACTGGTTTATGTGAATTTGGTTATTGATTAATGATGATGTTAATTATGAGTGTTGTGATTATTGTATGAATATGTTATATTATTATTATTATTATTGGTAATGATGATTAATTTGGAGGTGATAATTTGATAACATGATGATGTGATGTGATGAGTGCCATTTGTGTTTAGAGGTTGAGTAAATAATAAGTTATGTTGAGACATAATGATGTATTGGGGAATGCATATGATATGAGATAGTAGTGGCAAACCGAGATGATTCCTGAAATATGAGGATGAGATTGATGAGATGAAAATAATTTATTTTGAGGTTATTTATGAGGTTATGATGAGCGATTAGGGCACTAGGGGAGGACCTGAAACATGGTCTGTGATATGAGGGACCTGAAACATGGTCATGTGGACCTGAAATATGGTCGTGTGGGGTCTATTCCTCGGAGGGAGAATTCTCGGGGATAGGCTAACGGCGGACCGTCCCAGACATGATTTCATTTTAGTCGCAGCAATAGTTCATGCATTGCATGAGCGCCCTGGATAGTGGTCCAGAGGTGTGCACCAGATTGTGTAGCTATAGTGCCATTGCTTTGCGTGAGCGCCCTCCATCCACGGACGAGGGTGTGCGTCGGGGACTGGACTTGTCGATTATATTGATGTGATATCTGGATATGGCTGATACCTGATGAGATTACAGCATTTGTATTGCATCATGATGGAGGGTAGGGGAAAGATCCTAGATGCAGATTGAGGATGATTGTTATATATATATATATACACCCATGCTTTGGAGACGGATTTTTAGTGTGCCGTTATTTAATTAAATGTAGCTAAACCCTTTCCACGTTTGATGTTATATGGCTTCTAATCCCCTTTTCTTTTGCTATGTGTTTGTATATATATATATGATTTGTATCACAAATCCAGATATAGTTGATGGCGCATTGGGATCACCCATGGATGATTCAGGACCCGGGGTTTCCCACCTCGGGAACCTTTGAGGTCGAGTGCATCGATCCGAACTGGTGGCTTGTGGACCCAGTCACCTGCTTCGTCGTATATACGGGTCTGATGTCCATTACCTCTGGGCTAGGACAGGGACTACCCATAGGTTTTACCGGCACCTTTTGCTTTGGTACTACACTCCCGTTCCCGATCGGACAGTCGGATGGACATATACCGCCCATGCCACCGATGTCAAGCATGGCCCCAGTTCCTTTCATGGTACCCTTCAAGGCATTGGTACCAGGACTCGCACCAGCACTAGTACCAGTGCCAGAGCCCGAGTTGGCACCCATTTCGGAGGAGGACCCAGTTGTCCCCGCCCAAGACCTAACACCCCTTCCAGAGGTACCCGCACCTCCAGAGGTCCGGGCTACGGTTTTAGAGTGTTTGCGGGTATCTTCTAGACGGCTACATCCTCGGGATAGCGGACTATACAGGCAGAAGTTTCAGGGGCAGCCGACCAGGAGCTCTTCAAGTGATAGCGGAGGAGTGTCCAGACCTGCCGGACCCCATGATGTAGACGAGGGAGGTAGTGTATGATGGCTCGGGCTAGTGCCATCCGTGTAGGTGTGAGTGAGGTTTTACTGTATTTTGAGAGGGGATGGGGTGTGAAGTGCATCGGTATGGCATTTTCTTTTGGCTTTTTGATGTATTTTGTTGATGTTACTAGCTTGTATATATACCGAGATCCTACAGATGAGAATCCCTTGACAGCAGTACTGGCATGTATATATATGCTTATAGTTATGTGCTGTATGTATGTTTACCTATGTTGTATATATTTTAAGTTTTAATTTTTTCCGTCGTTTTTAATATATCTGTTTAACGTTAATAACGAAATTAGGTCTTAATATTTTGGATTTTCTTTAATGGGACGTCGGGGCGTCTCATAAGCAGGTTGGAAATGAGACATAATCCAGAGAGTTGTGCCAGAATTTTTCTGTGAGAAAATAGAAGCTATCAGAGCTCATTTTTCTAACCAATATGACTTTCTAAACTGGAAACCTGAATCAGACGGTCAATTTTCAATCAAATCTGCATATTCTGTTCTGACTTCTCCTTCTCATGAGAATATGCTTCCAAATCCTTTATTTATGAAAGCTTCTTAGTGGAAAGGTCCTGCAAGAATTCGGTGTCATCATTGGAAACTCGTGCATGGTTATCTGTTAACAAATGAGGAGAGATTTAGGAGATGGATATCTCAAGACAATGTTTGGCCAAGATGCTCTGCCGCTCCAGAAAGTTTAATGCATATGGTGAGAGATTGTGAAGATATTTTGTTTTTTGGACTCAGTGTATTGATCCTCATGAATACAATAAGTTCTTCAATATGTGACTTCATCGGTGGTTGGACCGGAACTTTTCTTAAAAGTAAATGGCTTCTTCTTCTTGGAATTGGTTCACTTTTTTTGGAGTGGCTGTTTGGACCATTTGGAAGGATAGAAATGCTTTAATCTTCTCTTCTTCTTCTTCTATGAATTCTAGTTTTTAGGCTGATGTCTCCTCTCAAGTTCATTAATTGAAAAGGAGTTACATCATCCAAGCTTCATGTCTTATTCTCAGTTACAGGTTTAGAGTCAATTTTGGAAGAAACCTGATGCTGGATGGTTCAAATGCAACTCGGATGGGTCCTATAGGCAACAAGGAGGCAGCTCTTCTTGTGGGGGAGTAATTAGAGATGAATTTGGAAACTTTGTTAAGGGTTATTTTTGCAAGTTAAACCCATGGAATGCTATTATAGCAGAACTGCATGGTTTACTCTATGGCATCAAATTGGCCAAGTCAAGTAATATCAGTAAAATTTCTTTTGAAATTGACTCCCTTGTGATTTATGATATGATTTCCCAGGGCTTTACACCAATCTCTTATATTCAGCCTCTACTCTTAGAGGCCATTTCTTTTGAAATTGACTCCCTTGTGATTTATATTAAACCCTTCATTTTATTTGTAATCCAATGGAAGTTAGGTACATAACTTCTTTAATGAGTTAATGTAAGTCATTTGATTACAATTAAATGAAGGGTAATTATTTAAATTAACTCCTTGTTTTATAATAAAGTTTAGGGTTTAACTTACTCTTTGAGTAACTTGATCCTCTTTCTTTATATATATATATATATATATATATATATATATATATGAGTTGAGATCCATTAAATCTTACAATAGTAAGTTTAAAAGACTTCTTGATCCCCACTTTTCAATTTACTCTAATCCAATGATTTACATTAATTTATTAAAAAAGGCAAATGCCTTATATTGGATTAGAATAATTGAAGGGTGAAGATATCAAGATTAAGTCTTTTAAACTTACTCTTGGAGTCAATGAATCCTTTCTCACCCCCCCCCCCACCCCCCTCTCTCTCTCTCTATACCAGTGTAGGGTACCCGTGCAACGCACGGGTAAATTTTCCATTAAAACCATTTCTAATTAATTTTTAATAAAAAGAAGATTGCTATTTGACATGGTAAGACAATGGAAATAGAAAATTTTATTTTGTAGCTGCGACACAATAAGGGCTTGTTACGAATTTTTAAAAAATAATTTTGACATTCAATAATTTAGATTTTTTTTTACAGATTTTAAATAAAAACAAAACCTATTTTGTGTTTGATTATAATAATCGAAAATCATTTTTTAAATATTAGTTAGTGATTTTAAATGATTTTCCCAAAAGTTCGGTTTATACAACTTTTAGTTCTCTTTCATTTACATGATCGTTATGCAGCATAACCCTCAAGTTAATCATGTCTACTATTCTAACTCTTAAAACACAATTCATTTTTTCATCATTTTCTCTTTCAAGCTCCTACAATGTTTTCATCACCAGATAGAGAAGTTTTTGAATTCCTTATCCCCATCTAAGCTTGCACCGAAACTTAGCTCCCACCTCGTCTTTAAGTGTAATTGAATGTGGTCTTCCAAGATGGCTGAATTCGTTTGCAAAATTGACAAGTAAATTGTTCATTGTTCAAAATAAACTGTTTTTTTAAAATAAGTGATAAGCAAGTCTTATTCATTACTTATCAATTCTTTCACTACGTTGATATTATACTTCTCTGAACATTTAACATTATATATGTTTTCAAAAGTAACAGCTGCATTTCAAGCAACTATTTGTCAGGGCCGGCCCAAAGTGTTCTAAAGTAGATAGTAACTATGAACACCTAATTTTGTCCAGGTATTTTCTTTTTAAAATAATATTTTTGAAAACAAAAGAGAGATATAAAATTGTAAAAAAAATAAATATAATATCTTTGTTATTTTCTTGGCCCAATTTTCTTTTTATTGTTGCAAGTGTTGAGCTCATAGCCCAAACTCAAATAAAAAAGAAGAAGAAAAAGAATGCTTAAAATAAAAATAAAGATAAAAATAAAAAAAATTATGTTTTGCTGTTCTGCCTCTTGTACTCCCACGCCTGTACCCCTCTTTTGTCATTTCTTCTTTTTCAAAAAAAGGAGGGATAATGGTACACTCCTCCTGGCCTCTCTGCACCAAGGCTGCACCTGCAAGATGGTGGTAGACAAGGCTGATATGCTCCCCACTATCTGTACCTACACCAGCTGATAGCCTAACAAGAACATTTGTCATCTTCTTCAAAAATTCTTGCTATAAATTGGCACCCATCAGAAGAAGCAGAGGAGGGGGATCAGTAACATGGAGCACATTGAGAGACACCATTTCCCCTTCATCTCTCTATCACATTCCCACATTCTTATTCCTTTATCCTCCTTTCATATTTGAACCACCCTTAACCCACAAGCCAAAATCAGAACTACCCTCCTCCTCCCTCTAGCTTAAACGGCTCATGACCCACAAAACAATCAGAACCTTATTTTCACTTTGCCTCCACTGAGAAACAGAGAAGAAAACGTGTCCCTGATTGAACCAGATCCAAGCCCCGCCGCCATCTCCGCCATCGTTGCTTCCTTCTCCGCCGTGTCATCGCCGCAAGCGACGAATCCCGGATCCGCACCAGATCCAGTCAGAACCACCAGCCGTCATCGCCATAGCTCCTCCGCGCACAGCCATCATACCTCAGTCACAGTTTCCCCTCCCACCTGGTTCCGGTCTCAGACAAGTCATCCCAGTCACCGCACCGCCGCTCTGACGCACACCCACCGCGGCCCCCGTCTCGCTGTCGCCCTCCGTTCCCTTTCCGTCGCACGTCCACCCCCCGACACTCAGCTCCGTCGCCACATCACCTCCGTCGTCCACCCTCACCGTTGCTCGTACCTCGCTGTCTCTCCGCCATCCATCCTTCTACCCCTGTTGCTCCCCGTCGTTGGTAACCACTAACCACAAAGAGGATGATGCCTTCTGACTTTTGCTTCCTCTCTTTCCCTTTTTTAATTTTTATTCTGATTGTTATGTGATTTGTTTGGTGGTCTGCTGGGCTGGGCTTCTGATAATTAGGAGTGTGTTTTTATTTTGTTATTTGCTGATGGGTTTTGTCTAATGGGCTAAATCGTTTTTTGGGTCAACTCTTATTATTGTATATTTGGGTCAGGTTTTGGTTTAAGAGTCCTTTTTATTTGAAGTAACTTGTTTTTGTGTAAAATAAAAAAGAATCCTTTTTCAAAATAAAAAAATATATAATAAAAATGATCTTTGTCAAAAGGCAAAAAAATAAAAAATAAAAAAATTTCAAAAATATCATTTTCAAAGAAATCGAAAAATGAAAATCCTTCCCAAATAAAACCCTTTTTAAAAGAAATTCTTTTTGTAAACATTTTTTTCTGAGTTCACGCAACAATCTACGATGTTGATGTATGTATTTTTTTTTCATCCTCAAGTGTCGTATGAATTGTAAAGGTTCATCGTATAGCTTTGCTATCTTTAACCATGTGCAAGAGTGAATTCCCTTTTGTAAAAATATTAAATGTTTTTTTTTAATTTACACTTTTAACCAATTTTATCCAATTTAATTTTATGAAAATATCTTTTGAATTCACGCAACAATCTATGACGTTGATGTATGGACTTATTCATCCTCAAGTGTCGTATGAATTGTAAGGGTTTATCGTATAGCACTGCTATCTTGGACTCTATGCAAAAGTGAATTTATTTTAAAATAAAATCCTTTTTTAACAATAAAAAAAATCAAATCTTTATCAAAAATTAAAATCAACCAACCAATCAACCCTTTTTTTTAAAGAAGAGAACTACATGGCTTTGAGTTTCCCATCGCACCCGGGAATACGTAGGAGCAAGATAAATCATCTTGTTAAGCCAAAACTAAATTTTCCTTTTTTTGTATCTCTTTTTATGTTAAAATAATTAATCAAAATAATTAACTTTTCTATTTTTAGGGATGCTCTATGGACACAGTGCCATATTCAGTCCCTTAGATTTGAGGTTACCCTGTGGACTCATATGTCATATTCAACCTCATTTAGTTTTCATAAACAATAAATTTAAAAATATAAAAATTAGTAAAAATTTAAATAATAAAAATTAAAAATAATTCTTTCTTGTAAATAATTTTGGGGTAAAATAAATATTTAAAAGGTTATTAAAATTTTTTTACACAATTAACTTGAGGTACCTTTTTTTAAACGGGCGATGTGGGATGCTAATACATTCCCTACTCGTAACCGACTCCCGGAATCTCTCTCTCTTTTTTTAGATCAGTTTACCTTTAAATAATTGGGTTTTTCTAAGATTTTCCCAATAAAAAATTTTAGTGGCGACTCCTCTGTTTTTTTATCTCTTTTTTCGCGGCGCCCGGACGGGACGGTCGCGACAGCTGGCGACTCCACTGGGGACTTGTAGAGAGTCAGGCCTAACATAGTTGGTTGTGCATTTTTTAATAGCTTTGAAAATATTAATTTTACCATTCTTTGTTGTATTTATTTATTTCGTATTTAGTTTTATATGTTCTTATAAATGTCTTTGTATATTCTTGCAACCCTAGGATAGAAAACTCTTTTAAATGTTGGTTGTTATTGTGCAGGTTTGGGGATAGTTTTGTCTTTAGGTTTTGTGCAGGTTTGCTTGCTCCCAGCACACACATCACCATCACATATTCACACACTTTTGGGCTCTATACCCGAGCCTTGGAATGACATAAGATTAGAAGGGGTTTCGGTGATGCTATTGTGATGCTTTTGCATCCCTGACAGTCACTGATTCTCCCGCTTGGATTGCTACCGGTTCATGGACTACCGTATTGTGACTTATTTGTCCCTGTGGTGAGGTTCATGGATTCGGATCCTTATCTTTTAGATGAGGGTAATCCGGGGACCATATGTTTAGGGGTCTAGATCTGTCCCAAAAGTTATGCACATAAAATGCCATTAGCAGCCTACCAAAATAGGGTCTTGACTTCAGAAGTTCCAACTTTAGGATATGACCTATGTAGGACAAAAGGGAGCGCATTCCATCTTTTTCTCCAACATGAATAATCACATTTATATCTCATGCATCATAACGATTTTCTGCACACATCCCACATGCACCTTAACATGCCACTCATTGTGCACCCTGTTACACTCATTATTATATTGTATGCTCGTGCATGTAGTATTTTAGGCCATGCATCATCAATATGTCATTCATTCATGCATCTTTGTACACTCTCATGCATAAGTAATTTTTCTTTCCAAATGTTATTAATAAAATAAAATCTCCCTTGCACAGATAATTTGGTGAGAGATAACACCTTTGATAACAAGAGATGGAAAAAGTCAGACACACTAGCAATGCTCCCGCCACCAAGAGCTCCAGGGTGATTTTGAACTCATTAGAGAATATGAAAGAGTTGAGCCAATCTTTGCCTCAAGAACATCGAAAAACTTCGTCAAGAAGTATGGAGGGATCTTGGACCTAATTTTCATACCGGTTCAAGCTACTGCTTTGAGTGCTCTAAGTCGGTATTGGAGCCCGCATCTCAGATGCTTCGAGTTACCAAACATGGACATTACACCCACCATTGAAGAATATGCTTGCCTGTTAAGGTTACCGATGCAAAAAAATCCCACCGTGTACTTTCACCTGGGGCAATACTTGACCACTGCGAGCGTAGCAGGGTTACTAGGGCTTCCTGAAATTGAAGTGAACTTGATCGGGCACTCAAACTCGCGAGGGTTAACCCGAAAGTTTCTTGAAAATCATTTGAGGAAACCAATGCGTTGACAAGACTGGGAAACCTTTGAGAGGGTGTTGGCACTAGCAATATATGGGTTGTTTTTGTTTCCATCAGCGCTAGACATGATAGATCAAGCAACAATGGACGTGTTCTTCACAGTTGAAAGAAAGAAAAACCCCGTGCCGACAGTATTGGCTGAAACGCTTTTGACTCTAGAATTTTGCCAGCGGCATCCAAAGGGGAAGCTCCGATGTTGTGCACAATTTCTCTATGTATGGGTCATGACCACATGTATGAAAAAGGCCATATCAACCACCATTCAGATCCACTAAGAGGCTTCCATAACATCCCTACAAGACAACTTAATGAAGAGGAATGGAAGAACGAGTATGACAAAGTTGAAAGAGACTCTTTCAAGTGGGTATGCCCATGGTACGAAAGTCAATAGGGGAAAGATATCATTTATAGTTGTGGTTACTATCCAAATGTTCCTTTGATGGGCCCAAGAGGGTGCATATCCTACACACCCGCCATAGCCTTACGACAACTTTGTTGGATGCAAACCGTGCCACGAGAAGAACAACTCGGTGGATGCTGTTTCCGATACGAGGATGGTGAGAATACCAAGTTGTTGGCAAAAGAAGTTAGAAATGCAAGGAAAAATGTGAGGATGGCGGGGAGATCACAATTGGGCCGACCAATCCTAATCATTGTCTCAGAATATGAAGCATGGAGAAAATCAAGGAAAGGTCCCGTCAACATTCCTGCAGAAAGCATGAAAACTGAAGATTACTCCCCTTCGATAACTCAAATGGCAGAACAACTGAAAGTCCTAGAAGCACAAATGAAGGAAATGGAACAACAAAATCAAGATACCGAGTTGAAAATAGCCATTGGTCAGAAGCGTGATGAGAAGTTAACAAAGGAAAATGAACATTTAAAAGATTTGTGTGCAGATATCTCCGCAACCTCAAGAGTCCAGAAGAATACAGACAAGGTCCCGCCGAGCGTCATGACTAGAATCCAGAATCTTGAAAGCAAAGTATTGTCCTTGACAATAGAGAGGCATCAACTAAGAAAAGAAAAGTGTCGGTTAGAAGAAGAAGTCATTCATCAAAGAGATGTGAGAAAGTCATTGGAAGTGGAAGTCAATCAACAAAGGGGAGTGAATGGCAAATTACAAAAGCAAATTTGTGCACAAGACAGTATGACTGATGAATTGGTACAAAAGGTCCAAGAGCTGAATACCCTACTAGTCGAAATCAAGAAGCAGTGCGATTTAGGGTGGACCTCAGCAAAACACTATCATGATCAAGTGGTTCAAGCAATGAATGCCGTGAAGTGGTGGAGAGAAGAGGCGCGAGAGCGAGGGATAGATATTGACATATGGAAAGAAAGATATATGAGCATGAATTTGGAGCTAGGCTTTTGTATTCCGAATTTTGTCCAACACTTTGAAAAGGCAGAACAATTTTTTGACACGCTGTCGCGCACGCGTCAAAAAGTGAGTGGTTTACAAAAATGTAGTTTAGGGAGCGACAACTCGAGTATCGTCTCACAAGGACTCTTGGGTTGTTGTTAACAGAAAAAGTCAGATTTGGGGGGTTTTGGATTTGAAATTAAATTAAGAAAACAAAACAGAAAAACAATGTAAACTAAATAATTACCAAATAAGCTAAACGATCAACCTACTGCTTTTGGTTTCCAACTATCATCGGTTCATATAAATCCAAGCCCTAAGCGGATTCTATTCCCTTTTCGATTATAACATCAATTAACAAGCGAAACCGACGCTATGAGACATATGTTCCTACTTCCGAATTACGCAAACGGATTAAGCCCTTCGTGAATTAAGCAAACACGAATTGAACACACGCGAATTAAGCAAACGCGATTAAGTATAGGAACACACAATCATCGAAACAAATCAATACTAATTCTATACAATCCTGAATTAAGCAAACAGAACATACAGAACAAATATTGAAAGAGAATAGCAATGAGTTCAGGAATTACAGAACCTCAAGTGGCAGTGCGAACCGGTTACAGTAGATCAATCAAGGAGACTAGTTCTCCATTACGAAAGAAACACAAAATAATAAACCTAATTCGCAGCCGTACTATAATTAAAAGTCTGGATATCTCTCTAATCTGCCCTAAACAGCAATTTATAAACCCAGGATCAGCGTGCGCTCGCGAGGCGAGCATGCTCTCGCGACGCGAATATTAATTATGGCGCGAGTTCAAATTGGGTTCTCGCGAGGCGAGAGAGCAGTTCGCGAGGCGAGACTTCAAATTTTGGTTTCTCACAGCCGTGATGACTATCACGGGCAGGCCGTGATCACTTCTGACTTCGGATGCTCATTTGTCATGGCCGTGACCTTCATCACGGCTAGGCCGTGATGGTCTCTGTCCTTCAGGGTTGGATTTCTCGCGGGGCGAGACAGTGATTCGCGGGGCGAGACAGAGAGGATGGCATTTCTGGCATAGTAAGGCTTCAGGCTCGCGAGGCGAGTAGCCTCTCGCGGGGCGAATAACTCCAGAATTGCTTCTCTTCATTGACCTGAAAACAAGAGGTAGCAGTAAGTGCTTTATTCGACTCCAAATCAACTAAATTAACCTAAAAATACTTTACAGACTCAAAATGTTGCTTGAGGACAAATACATCCAAATTTGGGCGAAAACGAGATTAAACACGAATAAAACCATGGTCTTTACTAGTCGAAAACTAGTCGAGCCAGAGGCTGATCAAAATACCCCAAACTTAAACTTTGCTTGTCCCCAAGCAAACTAAAACTCAAAAAGGACTCAAACCTGTCAAGCTTAAAAGATTCAATCAAATTCGCACAAGTTTCATGCAATTTCAACAAAACAATTTTTCCTCAATGATTCCCCCCTTTGCAACAATGCAATCCCCACATTCATTTACTTTAAACAATTGAGAATTCCATCATTCATGCAATTGGTAATCTAAGCAAGGGATCTAAGTTACACACAGAAGGGAGATCACCAAATGCAAACAATCACCTTCCTCACAAGGGCATTTAGTGTTTCACTCATTCGCTTAGTTTGTCTAGGCTATCAACATTTCACTCAATTTCACTTTTAAGAGCACTTCCCATAAATTTGATTTTTATCTCAAACAAGGTTCCCACGGAAACATGCACGCAACATCAAAAGGTCTTTAAGGGTTGTAATGGGGCCTGGCTAAGGGTAGGATATTCAAAAGTACTATGCTTAAGTCCCTAGGAACTAAGAGAGCATGAGCATTTGATACATTGAATTTCCACTCAAATTCTTTTTTCCATTTTTCTTTTTGCCTTGGGTGACTACAGCCTTTCTCTTTTAATACCCTTTTTTTTACTTTTTTTTTTCTTTTTTTTTTCTGCCTTTGGCTCCAACCTTTATTTTTTTTTCTTTTTCTCAATCCCAAACAGCACATCATATCCTTGTAGCCACCCCAAACTTAGTTTCTTTCAATCCCTGTCTTTCTAAGGATCCATGCTCTCCTAATCCTAAGATTGGGTTAACATGGTTTTTCAGATTTTAGGCTCATAACATAGGGTCATCATGAAACAATAGGCTAGTTAGGCTCAACGGGGCTAACTAGGGAACATGCATTAGGGTCGGTTATTTTCAGGCCAAGTAGCTAATTCAAAGAAAATTGCCTAAATCAGTTGCTGCAAACACATAGACATGCAAACCATGAAGAGATTCAAGCAAATTCGGGACAGTTTAACTCAAAAGTGATTCACACAATTAAAAACATGTTGGAGGCTCAAATCCTCACCCGGACAATTTTTTGCAAATTGTTTGACCGAGATTCTATCCCTAGTGTGTGCATCCCTTCACCCCAAACTTATCATAAATCATGCAATCATAATAGAATATCTCAAAGTTCAATTTTCAATATTTCATGGGGATCAATTTTCAAATTTCAAGACCTAGGGGGAAATCATCAACAGTCAACAATATCTTGCAATCCATCTATGCTAATTCAATTAAAACCCAATCAATCTTGCAAAACTCTTGATCTTCTCAAATTATTCAAGAGCTAAAAGAAAACAAAACAAAAACAAGCAAGGAAAAGAAAATTAAAAAGAAGAGGGTTTAGAGAAACTCATGGAGGCGGTTCCACCGGGATCCCACTGTCTGTGATACAGTGGCCACGGAATGCCCAAATTGCAGTATGATCCTCCCGGATCCCATGGCCTACAGCATAAGTATGACAGCGGGCGCTTGATAATCATGGTAACTCCGCCAAGTGCGGCGGACTTCTCACTCCCTCTCGGGTCAAAGTTGACCTCCTGGTCAACAAAGTCCACAAAGTCCTCCCAATAAAAGTGGGGTTCAACCTTTTGGACTGGCCATAGTGTCTTCATACTCAAGGGTGCAAAATCCAGTCTCTCAGGCAGAGGCTTGAACTCCATCACCGGTTGTTCCACAGTGGGAGGTGGCAAACGGGTAGCGAGGATCTCTGGTGCCGCTTCAACTTCTGCACGATTCTCACTCACTGCATTATCAAATCCATCACCTGCTATACATGCAGAAATCTCAGCACACACCACACAAGGATTAGTGTTAGTACAGTCAATACATATAGTACAACAAACTGAATCAGAAAAGGCTTGAATGTCTGGAAATTCAGCACACAGTTCATACATCCCATCGCATTCAACACATGCATATGAATTAATTGAATCATCTAATTCCAAAGGTTCTTCATCATCCTCAGGCATGGTGAAGTAGACGTCCTCCTGATCCTCATTTTCTGTGTTTCTTGGCTGAACAGGGCCCTCAACCTCATATGTCTCATGTTCCATATGGATGTTTTGCTCTTCATACCTTTCAAAACATGCTACACACGAAGCAAATTCATTACAATCAGCACATGAGGTATAATAGATAGAATCAGGAAAGGTGTGAATATCTGGAGATTCAACACACAGTTCACCAATAGAAGTATTCTTGACATCATTATCAAAATTATCCTCAGAGGAAGTATTGTCAAGAACAACTATTTGCGAATCTGTATGTTCTTCAAGGAGATGTGGAGTTTGCAGTGTAGCTAAGGAGGAAACGATGAGAGCATTTTGAGTGGCAAAATCCTGACGACTTGCCTCCATTCTCTGTTGGAATTCAAGGTTTTGTTCTGCCATCCGTTGATTGTTCTCTTCTATCCGGTGAGTGTTCTCGGCCATTCGTTGTATCAGAGAAGCTAACTCATCCAGACTGCCTTGATCTCCACCATGTTGGCTAGGATAATCATTCACTCCAAACATGCCAAAATTACTACTAAACTCATAACCTTCAGCAAGGTTAGGATAATATATGCATGGTGGTGGCTCATAATAATCATTAGGCATATAACCATACATGTAATTATCCATGGGAAGTACTAAGATTCACAACCAGACAAAGCAGCCATAACTAATTCAGCAATGCAGTTTTTTTTCTGTTAATAACAACAAGAGTCCCTGGCAACGGCGTCAATTTTTGACACGTTGTCGCGCACACGTCAAAAAGCGAGTGGTTTACAAAAATGTAGTTTAGGGAGCGACAACTCGAGTATCGTCTCACAAGGACTCTTGGGTTGTTGTTAACAGAAAAAGTCAGATTTGGGGGGTTTTGGAGTTGAAATTAAATTAAGAAAACAAAACAGAAAAACAATGCAAACTAAATAATTACCAAATAAGCTAAACGATCAAACTACTGCTTTCGGTTTCCCACTATCATCGGTTCATATAAATCCAAGCCCTAAGCGGATTCTATTCCCTTTTCAATTGTAACATCAATTAACAAGCGAAACCGACGCTACGAGACATATGTTCCTAATTCCGAATTAAGCAAACGGATTAAGCCCTTCGTGAATTAAGCAAACACGAATTGAACACACGCGAATTAAGCAAACGCGATTAAGTATAGGAACACACAATCATCGAAACAAATCAATACTAATTCTATACAATCCTGAATTAAGCAAACAGAACATACAAAACAAATATTGAAAGAGAATAGCAATGAGTTCAGGAATTACAGAACATCAAGTGGCAGTGCGAACCGGTTACAGTAGATCAATCAAGGAGACTAGTTCTCCATTACGAAAGAAACACAAAATACTAAACCTAATTCGCAGCCGTACTATAATCAAAAGTCTGGATCTCTCTCTAATCTGCCCTAAACAGCAATTTATAAACCCAGGATTAGCGTGCGCTCGTGAGGCGAGCATGCTCTCGCGACACGAATATTATTTATGGCGCGAGTTCAAATTGGGTTCTCGCGAGGCGAGAGAGCAGTTCGCAAGGCGAGACTTCAAATTCTGGTTTGTCACAGCCGTGACGACTATCACGGGCAGGCCGTGATCACTTTTGACTTCGGATGCTCATTTGTCATGGCCGTGACCTTCATCACGGCTAGGCCGTGATGGTCTCTGTCCTTCAGGGTTGGATTTCTCGCGGGGCGAGATTGTGATTCGCGGGGCGAGACAGAGAGGATGGCATTTCTGGCACAGCAAGGCTTCAGGCTCGCGAGGCGAGTAGCCTCTCGCAGGGCGAATAACTCCAGAATTGCTTCTCTTTATTGACCTGAAAACAAGAGGTAGCAGTAAGTGCTTTATTCGACTCCAAATCAACTAAATTAACCTAAAAATACTTTACAGACTCAAAATGTTGCTTGAGGACAAATACATCCAAATTTGGGCGAAAACGAGATTAAACTCGAATAAAACCATGGTCTTTACTAGTCGAAAACTAGTCAAGCCAGAGGCTGATCAAAATACCCCAAACTTAAACTTTGCTTGTCCCCAAGCAAACTAAAACTCAAAAAGGACTCAAACCTGTCAAGCTTAAAAGATTCAATCAAATTCGCACAAGTTTCATGCAATTTCAACAAAACATTTTTTCCTCAATGATTCCCCCCTTTGCAACAATGCAATCCCCACATTCATTTAATTTAAACAATTGAGAATTCCATCATTCATGCAATTAGTAATCTAAGCAAGGGATCTAAGTTACACACAGAAGGGATATCACCAAATTCAAACAATCGCCTTCCTCACAAGGGCATTTAGTGTTTCACTCATTCGCTCAGTTTGTCTAGGCTATCAACATTTCACTCAATTTCACTTTTAAGAGCACTTCCCATAAATTTGATTTTCATCTCAAACAAGGTTCCCACAAAAACATGCACGCAACATCAAAAGGTCTTTAAGGGTTGTAATGGGGCCTGGCTAAGGGTAGGATATTCAAAAGTACTACGCTTAAGTCCCTAGGAACTAAGAGAGCATGAGCATTTGATACATTGAATTTCCACTCAAATTCTTTTTTCCATTTTTCTTTTTGCCTTGGGTGACTACAACCTTTCTCTTTTAATACCCTTTTTTTTACTTTTTTTTTTCTTTTTTTTTTTCTGCCTTTGGCTCCAACCTTTATTTTTTTTCTTTTTCTCAATCCCAAACAGCACATCATATCCTTGTAGCCACCCCAAACTTAGTTTCTTTCAATCCCTGTCTTTCTAAGGATCCATGCTCTCCTAATCCTAAGATTGGGTTAACATGGTTTTTCAGATTTTAGGCTCATAACATAGGGTCATCATGAAACAATAGGCTAGTTAGGCTCAACGGGGCTAACTAGGGAACATGCATTAGGGTCGGTTATTTTCAGGCCAAGTAGCTAATTCAAAGAAAATTGCCTAAATCATTTGCTGCAAACACATAGACATGCAAACCATGAAGAGATTCAAGCAAATTCGGGACAGTTTAACTCAAAAGTGATTCACACAATTAAAAACATGTTGGAGGCTCAAATCCTCACCCGGACAATTTTTTGCAAATTGTTTGACCGAGATTCTATCCCTAGTGTGTGCATCCCTTCACCCCAAACTTATCATAAATCATGCAATCATAATAGAATATCTCAAAGTTCAATTTTCAATTTTTCATGGGGATCAATTTTCAAATTTCAAGACCTAGGGGGAAATCATCAACAGTCAACAATATCCTGCAATCCATCTATGCTAATTCAATTAAAACCCAATCAAGCTTGCCGACTCAAGACTCAACACACAAAAACTCTTGATCTTCTCAAATTATTCAAGAGCTAAAAGAAAACAAAACAAAAACAAGAAAGGAAAATAAAATTAAAAATAAGAGGGTTTAGAGAAACTCATGGAGGCGGTTCCATCGGGATCCCACTGTCTGTGATACAGCGGCCACCGAACGACCCGAACAATCCCCCATATGGTTTGCCTCGTGGATTTGTGCCACCAATGACCCCCAGCCCACAAGATGGCATTCAAAACTCCGAACATATGACTCAGACACAAACCCCCACCGATGTTGTCGAAATGCCACAAACACAAACTCTCAACCCTACAGATGGTAACACCCCGATGGTGACACTTTCTGCCAATCCAAAAAACCCACAATGCATCCTACAATATGGGCCCCAGGGGACTCAAATGATGCCAAACTTTGGAAGTGTTAGAGGAGAGACTACGGGCCATTGAAGGGGCAAATAGTTATGGTCTTCGGGATGCCTCAGCTTTGCGTGGTGCCAAATGTTGGGAGTCTACCAAAATTTAAGGTACCCTATTTTGACAAATATCGGGGAACCACTTTTCCCAAAACCCATTTGACCATGTATGTAAGGAAGATGGCATCATACACTCAAGACGATAAGATCTTGATTCACTTCTTCCAGGACAGTTTAACTGGGGCAGCTTCAAATTGGTACACGTATCTCGAACGGGCCCACGTCCGATCCTTCAAAGATCTAGCGGATGCATTCCTGAAGAATACAAGTACAATATTGACATGGCTCTCGATAGGGTGCAACTCCAAAATATGGCAAAGAGAGACACAGAGACTTTCAAGGAGTATGCACAACGATTGAGGGAACTGGCTGCTCGGGTAGAGCCTCCATTGGTCGAGAAAGAAATTGTGGCAATGTTCATTGATACACTCTAGTCGCTCTTCTATGATAGGATGATTGGGAGTGTGCCATCGAACTTTTCCGACATGGTCATCATCGGTGAGAGAATTGAAAGTGGAATGAGGAATGGCAAGATCACTGAGACTTCAGTAATGAACGGCCAAAAGAGAGCCCCGTTTGCGAAAAAGAAAGGAGGAGAAGCACACGCAGTAACCTTTGAACAAAAAAAGCCAAACCAATATAGACCAAACCAAACACCCGCCTTCCAAGCCCAATACGCCCCATATCACCAAGCCAACCAGCCATACGTCGCTGCCACCTCACAATTTCCAAATCCTCACACTACAAAAAAAACCTATTTAGCGATCGAAGATTTCGGTCGCTAAACATGATAATTCATTTGCTATATTGTGTAGCGACCGAATTAACGACCGAATTAAGGGGGTAGCAGAAACCCTGATGGCTAAATGTTTAGTTACCGAATTTGTATTTCGGTCGCAAATTTGCGATCGATATTTCGGTCACAAAATTATATATTTCGATCGTCGTATAGTTGGTTGCAATCGAATTTGGTGACTGATATTCGGTCTCTATTTCGGCCGCAAATTTTGAATTTTTTTTTAATCAAAATTTTCCTATAACTTAATCCTACCAACCAAATTTTCCTGTAACTTAATTCTGATATAAACAAAATACACCAATATTTTTTTTGAATAAATAAAAAACGTAAATATGATGTACTAACGATCCAAAACACCACAGTCAATATGATCAAGAAAACACATACATTAATTAATGCAAGTTTAATAATTGTTTATAATTTTTTTTTAATAATGTACTAATTAACGATCAAAACATAAAAACACACCACAGTCAATAAGTACTAATCAAAATATCAAAACTTATCAATCTTCCAAAGGGATGAACATGTAGAAGCAAGAACCCCCAAGGTACTTAAACTTTGCCAATACACCAGTGGACAACAAATACAACACCCTGATACCATTTGTATCTGTTGCAAAATATGGGCGATCCTCATGGATTACTATATTCCCATTGAACAGATTTCCGTATTTATCTTCAATAGTCACAACACGCGGTATTTCTTGTCCCCAACGACGGTAGAATGATCGCGGGATTGAAATCAAATCCTGCAAATACACAAGAACAATTTAGTAATGATTAGTTTATGCCTTAACCATCATTACGTGAATCCGATCATTATTCTTAAGTTGATGAGATACTGTACCTGGTCTAAATGGATGGCTGTCTCAAAACATTTAGTCAGATCCATTTTCTGATAAAACGATAAGGAAAACAAGTCATTTGTCTAAACTTCATCAAGTGATAATAAGAAAAGATGGAAAGATCCATGTAGCATACTAGCATGTTAAAATAGAACAAAGAAATGCAACTTCACATGCAACTTTACATATTAGCAAACATAGTAGTTTTCAGGAAAGCAGATGCTTTTACGTCGTTTTGAAGGATGGTCATAGAGAGAACTTTTCCTACTGGAAATGCCTAGATAACCTAGTAAGGATGGTCATCAACAACTATTTTTGGAAAGCTCCATTTCCTAGTGAAACAAATGAGTAGAAAACCAGACTTGCTTTCATAATATTGTGTACAGAGCTACTTTCTAATGTGAATAATGTTTGAATGATGACGGAACGTCATGTGCCTGGCAAATTGTGCCCCACCCTTCATTTTATCTAACCCTATACTTAATACTTCATTATCTAATTTCATCATTCATACATAAGTAGATATACCTCATTATCCTCAATATGACCCAGTGGGTGTCATTGCCATTGCACACTATATTTTACCAAGTCAGATCAGCACTACAAATGAAAGAAATACACGAATGCATCTGCCAAAAGAAAAGAAATACAAAAAAGACAGCTTTCCACCTGCTGCAGCGCACAACCCCTTTATTGTTGTTCAATTGTAATGCACCCAATTTACCCACTCACCTCAAGCATTCCCTAGCAACACCCAAGCAATTAATGCAACATTTCCAAATACATAGTATTCAAAACCACCAGAGTCACTTTCATTCCAATCCTCATTCTTTGGACGTGTTTTAATTCATGGTGAACCATAGTTGCAAAATAAGTCAAGTGGTTGGGAACATGCAGAAATTAGAGCAAAGGAAAATTACTTTTCTCAAGTATGCTTAGTAAAGATGTATTTGGATTCACTATCCTAATCATCTCACAGTTGAAACAACAATGTACTTGAGTAATCTAAATAAGAGAAAGCTAACTTATATTATCTATCCAATAAGTTATTTAAATCAATATACCCCTACTGTCAAAATTTCTCTACTCTGGATTTCACTAGAATAACATCAATGATTAATTTGACAGCATAAATACCCATACTGACATAACTTCCCTAAACCCTAACCTAAGAGAGAACTGATCAGAGAAGATTGTAGGGGTGGTGGTTGCGCAAACAGAACCCCTTGAGATGGTGGTGGTGGCCGGAGGAGGAAGTGACAACACCTGAGAGAGACAATGAGAGAAACTGAGACAAAGAGAACCGAGCAAGAGAGAGAGAGCGAGATACACAGAGAGAGAGAAGAGGAGACCTTACCAAAGATGGAGGTCACGGTGCTACAGTGGTGGTCGTGGTGGCGGTGGTGGCACGGTGCTGTTGGGAGGAGGAAGAGAGAGTGAGAGACAAAGAAGGAGAAACACAAAATGAGAAGGATAAGGGGAGAACCTTACCAAGTGGTGGCCGGAGGAGGATGAGACGGTGAGAGGTGGTGATGCGCGGCCGAAACAGGGACGGGGCGGATCAGAGCAGCTGCGCGAGAGAGAGTAGAAGAAAAGAGAGAAATGGGGGAAGAGAGAAAGGAAATCGCGATTTAGGGATTTCATTTTTAGCGACCGAATTAAATCGGTCGCTAAATGGGTTAATTTGAAATTTGAAGTCATAAATTTAGCGACGGATTTTTAAATCGGTCGCTAACACGCGCTATTTTAATTTTTTTTACGCGTCGTTTAGCAACCGAATTAATATCGGTCGCAAATATAAATGAAGTTTAACCGTTGCATTTAAATCGGTCGCCAGTTCGGTCGCTAAAAAGTCATAAATTTCTGACTTTTACTTTCCTTTATTTAGCGACCGAAATAGCGACCGATAACTCTGCTACACTCTATTTCGGTCGTTGTTTCGGTCGCAGTATCAACTCTAATCAGTGTTTCATGTAGATCCTATAATCGGTTGCCATTTCGGTCGCAAAAAGCAACCAAAAAATTCGGTCACTATTTTCGATCGCTAAATAACCTTTTTTTTGTAGTGTCAACAAATGGCTCCTTACCGGCCATCATACCCCTCTCAACCTCAAACACCCCTTACCATGCCACCTCAAATTGTTCAACCCTTAAGTCCAAACCCAAACACCAGCCAAACAAGACCACCGTATAACTCAGAAAGAAAGATAGTACATTTCGACCCGATACCCATGACCTACACTGAGCTACTACATCAGCTTATAAGCAAATCTGTGTTGACCCCTATCCCAATGAAACCATTGGGGCCTCCTTATCCGAAATGGTTTGACCCAAATGCTAAATGTGAGTATCATGCGGGGGCAATAAGTCATTCCACTGAGAACTGCAGGGCTTTGAAATTTAAGATACAAGATCTTATTGATGCTAAGTGGTTGAGCTTTCAGAAAGATGCTCCGAAATGGGCACAAGGTCCTATGCCAAATCATGGGGGTTCGGGAGTCAATGCCATTGATAGCTTTATGGAACCTACTCTTAAGAGCCGAGTGGCTGATGTCAAAACTCCCATGAGAGTTATTTTAAGGGAGACGCAAAAACATGGATTGGTGCAAACCTCAATGGTTGAAGAGAAGACTTTTGATGAAGATATAAGGTGTGACTTCGACGGGAATATGGGACATTCAATTGAAGACTGTGCAGAATTTTGATAGGTTGTGCAACAGTTAATAGATATGAAGATTATCCTAATTGGTTGTGAACCGAATGACCACAAAACACCCGCAACCCGAAAAACCCATGAGAAAGCCGGGAAAGTCCACCCACGGTTGGCCGCACCCCCCCCGTCCCGGAACGAGCGCCAACACGCGTCCCGTGGGCGAAAAGCACACGCGCCGCGAGCAGGGGAAAAGCAGAGCCGACCGAAAAGCACGCGGCGCCGCCCGGAGGGCCGAAAAGACAGCCCAAAAGCCGACGGGCCGCGGCCGAAAAGCACGACGGCGCCGCCGCCGGAAAAGAGAGGCGCCCCTGCCCGGAAACAACCAAGAACCCAGCCAGCCCACCCACCCCCCCCGGAGAACAAGGAAAAAAGCCCCCACGCCCCCGACGAAAAGAAAGGGCCCCCTCCATCTTCAAGGGCACATGTGGACAGGGATGGAGGTGGGAGGCCGGAAAGACAAGAGACGGGCGATTCGGACAAGGCGGCAGGAGGAGACGGAAGAAGGACACGAAGGCGCCGCACCGCCACCCAACGACACCCCAACCCGAGAAGGGGAGACAACGATAAAAAACAAGGCCGTAAACCCCGGAACGCCCGAAATCCAACGTTCCCACCCCGAACGCCCCCAACGTCCACCAAACCCAGCAACCCGAAACGTCCACCAAACCAGGACGACCGGTCCCCCGAAATGTATTCCCACGTTAGGATCCAAAATTCTTTAGTGAGTGTGGCATTAACATGGTCGCTGAATCTACAATTTCCCCAACTCCAGTTAAGATAACTCCTTTTACTGTTGTGATTAATCCTCAACCGGTTCCTGAGCAAGTCGCTCCGAAGCCAGTGGTGATACACTATACTGAGAAGGAACCTATGCTGGTTTCGAGTGGGCCAACACCAGTTGTCATCAGAGTCCCAGGCCCTTTCCCTTACAAGGACACTAAAGCGGTACCATGGAGATATGATAGGCAGGTTCAACAAAGTCCTCCCAACGGGACCAATGTGATTACCAACATTTCGGGAATTGGTGGAATGACTAGGAGTGGTCGCATTTATACTCCAGAGGTATTGCGAAGGGAGGGAACAGAAAAGGAAGAAAAAGATCGCAAGGGAAAAGAGAAGGTGGAAGGAACACCGACTGAAAAGGATACCAAAGGGGGTGATAATAAAAAGAAGGTATCTGATGAAGAAGTCGGCGAATTCTTGAAGTTCATCAAGCAAAGCGAATAGAGGGTCGTGGATCAATTGAATCAAACTCCAGCTCGGATATCTCTTTTGTCTTTGTTGATGAATTCTGAGCCCCATAGGAGAGTACTGATGAAGGTGTTGAATCAAGCTCATGTCTCTCATGACATAACAATTGATAAGCTTGATAACATTGTGGGTAACATCGTTGCTGATAATTATATCACTTTCACTGATGATGAAATTCCAGCTGAAGGAATAGGGCACAACAAGGCGTTACACATCTCTGTGAAGTGTCGAGATCATGTCATGGCTAGGGTTCTCATTGATAATGGTTCTTCTTTAAATGTAATGCCAAAGTCCACACTGGCAAAGCTGCCTTTCAATGGAACTCATATGAAGCCAAGAACAATGATTGTAAGAGCTTTCGACAGCACCCGAAGGGAAGTCATGGGAGAAATTGAATTGCCCATTCAGATTGGCCCTTGCACCTTTGAAATACTCTTCCAAGTAATGGACATCACACCAACTTACAGCTGTCTCCTAGGAAGACCATGGATCCATTCGTCGGGAGCTACACCTTCCACATTGCACCAAAAAGTGAAGTTCATTGTCGATAGTAAATTGATAATTGTTTCTGGAGAAGAGGATATATTGGTGAGTAAGCCATCAACAACCCCTTACATTGAAGCTGCCGAAGAAGCTCTTGAGACCGCTTTCCAATCACTTGAAATTGCCAATGCCACTTATGTTGGGGACGGTGCTCCACTCTTGAAACCTCAGTCATCTAAAGCGTCCATTATGATGGCTAGGGTTATGCTCGGAGGAGGATACCGACCCAGAAGCGGTTTGGGGAAGAATAGCCAAGGTGTCACTGACATCCTCATGCTCACTGAGAACAAGGACATGTTTGGGTTGGGATATAAACCCACCAAGGCTGACAAGATGAGGGTTATAAAAGAAAAGAAAAGAAAGAGGTTGGCTGGCTGGAAAATCGTGAATACGAGGCTGAAAGGGTTCCCATCTGTGACATTCGACAGAGCTTCCGAAGTGTAGGGTTCGTATTCCTGGACCAAGCAGCAGCTGTTGAAGATGATTATCCCGCCGATCATGGTGTCAATATGGTGTATCCATGCCTTCCGGATACAGAGCTCAACAATTGGGAGGTCATTGAGTTCCCCAGGACCATAGAGTTTTTTTCAAAGTAATTCTGTAATGCTTATCCTTTATCTCTGCCCAAGGCTTTAGGATTTTTGTTGTAATGGGCTTACTTGTTTCCGTTTCAGTATGACTTATCAATAAATGCATGCATTCAATATCTTCATGTTCTTATCCCTTTTATTTTTTTTACTTTCGCCTTTATTCATCGTTCCTCACCAATAAATGTAGTTTCCCATCTTTAACCTTTATTCATTCATCTTTCCCTGATAACTACCAAAATGCAGATCTAAAAGCGACTCTCTTGAAAATGACAGTGTTAATAACTCAGCATGCAATTTTGACTATCCTATTGATCATGCTGATGAGGTTGCTGATGATGATGGGGAAGTCCCTCCTGAACTGTTGAGGTTGGTAGACAAGAAGTCAGGGAAATTCGGCCCCATGAAGAGCCGAGCGAACTAATCAATTTGGGAACCGAAGGTGATAAAAAGAGGTCAAGATTGGCCTTTCTCTGAAAGAAAAGGAGCGAAGTAGGATGATCAAGTTGTTGATGGATTATAAAGATGTTTTCGCAGGGTTATACAAAGACATGCTAGGGTTAGACCCTAGTGTAGCAGAACACAAACTGCCATTAAAGCCTGAGTGTCCTCCAGTAAAGCAAAAGCTACGAAGGATAAAAGCGGAAATGTCTTTAAAGATCAAGGAGGAGGTCAAGAAGCAACTGGATGCGGGTTTCCTAGAAGTGGTAAAGTACTCTCAATGGGTTGCTAACATCGTTCCTGTCCCCAAGAAAGATGGAAAGGTTCGAATGTGTGTCGACTATCGAGATCTGAACAGAGCTAGCCCAAAAGATGATTTTCCTCTGCCTCACATTGATGTTCTTGTAGATAATACTGCCCAACATGCATTATTCTCTTTCATGGATGGATTCTCAGGATATAATCAGATCAAGATGGCACCTGAAGATATGGAGAAAACTACATTTGTCACTTTATGGGGAACCTTTTGCTACAAGGTTATGCCCTTTGACTTGAAAAATGCTGGGGCAACATATCAGCGGGCTATGGTGGCTTTATTCCACGACATGGTGCATAAGGAGATAGAAGTTTTTGTAGATGACATGATCGCCAAGTCCAGATCCGAAGATGACCATGCTGATAATCTGCAGAAACTTTTTGAGCGGTTAAGAAAGTTTAAGCTCCGACTGAATCCAGCCAAATGCGCTTTTGGAGTAAAATCAGGCAAGCTTCTGGGGTTCATTGTTAGTCAAAGAGGAATAGAGGTGGATCCTGAAAAGGTTCGAGCAATCATCGATATGCCAGCACCTCGAACGGAGAAGGAAGTTCGTGGTTTTTTAGGAAGATTGAACTACATTGCCCGGTTCATCTCCCAACTAACCGCGACATGTGAACCAATCTTTAAATTGCTGCACAAAAATCAGGCTGTAACATGGAATGAAGATTGTCAAAAAGCCTTTGAGAAAATCAAACAATACCTACAGGAGACTCCAGTCTTGGTTCCCCCAGTGCCGGGAAGACCTGTCATCATGTATTTGACTGTGCTAGATGAATCTATGGGTTACGTGCTGGGGCAACACGATGAGTCAGGGAAAAAAACATGCCATCTATTATCTAAGCAAGAAGTTCACCAGTTGTGAAGCCAACTACTCACTGTTAGAATGCACTTGTTGTTCTTTGGCTTGGGCGGACCGCCGTTTGAGGCATTACATGTTGTGTTACACCACCTGGTTGGTGTCCAAAATGGATCCAATCAAGTATATCTTTGATAAGCCTGCTCTGACTGGAAGAATTGCTCGCTGGCAAGTCCTGCTATCAGAATATGACATTGTCTATGTCACCCAAAAAGCAATAAAAGGGAGTGCTCTTGCAGAATATCTAGCCAATCAGCCAGTAGAAGATTATGGATCAATGCAATGCGATTTCCCAGATAAAGATATAATGGCTTTGTTTGATCGCGAGTAATCACCAGAAAAAGAAAAGCGGACTTTGTTATTTGACGTAGCTTCTAATGCATTGGGACATTGAATCGGGGCAATACTAATCTCACCGGAAAACGATTATTTCCCTGTCACTGTAAGGCTTTGCTTTGATTGTACAAACAATATAGCCGAATATGAAGCTTGTGCACTCGGGATCCTGACAGCGATAGAATCAAAGGCAAGGATACTGGAGGTATATGGGGACTCTGCATTAGTCATCCACCAGCTAAGAGGGGAATGGGAAACCCGAGATGCCAAGTTAATCCCGTACCATGATTACGTCAAAGGTTTGATTGAGCAGTTCGATGAAGTCACTTTTCACTATATTCCCCGAGAAGATAACCAATTAGCTGACGCACTGTCTACCTTGTCCTCGATGTTCAAAGTAAGTGACGAAGAGGAAGAGCCTGATCAAAAACCGTGGTACCATGACATCAAATGCTTCATCCAAAGAAGGGAATACCCTCCGGGTGTTTCAGAAAATGACAAAAGAACTCTAAGAAGACTTGCAATGGGTTTCTATTTAGATGGAGGGTATTCTTTATAAAAGAAATCATGACATGATGTTGTTGAGATGCGTTGACGCAAAAGAAGCTAAACAGATAATTGGGGAGGTCCATGAAGGATCTTTTGGAACACACGTGAGCGGGCATGCAATGGCAAGAAAAATATTGAGGGCTGGCCAATACTGGTTGACAATGGAGGCAGATTGTTTTAATTATGCGAAAAGGTGCCATAAGTGTCAATTATATGCAGATAGGGTTCATGCGCCGCCAGCTCCCTTGAATGTCGTGTCGGCACCCTGGCCGTTCTCAATGTGGGGAATGGATGTGATCGGTCCAATCGAACCAAAAACCTCGAATGGGCATCGCTTCATTCTTGTTGCCATTGATTATTTCACAAAGTGGGTTAAGGAAGCATCCTATGCCAATGTGACCAGGAATGTCGTGATCAAATTTGTAAAAAGGGAATTAATTTGTTGTTATGGGTTGCCAAGTGATATTATCGCTGATAATGCGACTAACTTGAACAACAAGATGATGAAGGAGATGTGCGAAAACTTCAAGATAAAGCATCACAATTCCTCCCCGTACCGCCCAAAGATGAATGGGGCAGTTGAGACTGCCAATAAAAATATCAAGAAGATTGTCCAAAAGATGGTGGTGACGTATAAGGATTCGCACGAGGTGTTACCTTTTGCTTTACACGGCTACCGTACATTTATGCGCACCTCGACAGGGGCAACGCCATATTCTTTAGTTTATGGGATGGAGGCAGTGCTCCCGATTGAAGTAGAGATCCCCTCATTAAGAGTATTGAGGGAAGCAGAATTGGAAGAAGCTGAGTGGGTCCAGGATCGACTAGACCAATTGAACTTCATTGAAGAGAAGAGATTAGGGGCATTGTGTCACGGTCAATTGTACCAGAGAAGGTTGATGAGAGCTTATAAGAAGAAAGTACGCCCGCGACAGTTTCGGGAGGGTGACCTGGTGCTTAAAAAGATTCTACCAATCCAAAAGGATCACCGAGGGAAGTGGACTCCGAACTACGAAGGACCTTACATTGTGAAAAAGGCCTTCTCAGGGGGAGCTTTAATCCTCACAAGGATGGATGGGGAGGTTCTTCCACTCCCTGTAAAATTAGATGCAGTCAAAAGTATTATTCTTGAACGCACTTCCCAAGAAGAAGAAGAAAAGAAAAAAAAGTGAAAAATGAAAAAAAAAAAAGAAAAGCTTGTTAGGCTGAAAATCTGAAAAGACAGTCTAGGCAAAAGTTAGAGCAAACCGCTAGACTGAAAACCTGAAAAGGCAGTCTAGGCAAAAGTTAGGGTTCAAAAAATAAAATAAACAATGGAAGTGTCGTCAAGCCGATGAACTGGGGCAATCAGTGGGCTAGATGCATGAAGACTGGGGCAGATAGCATTCTTATATGCTAATTAGTGATCAGTCGATATGGTTTGAGAGATACTAACACTAGTCATGGAAAGAGATGTCACTTGAGGAGATGTGATTCCACTCCCCAACCTTTTTCCGCAATTCCATACTCCATTGTAATATCTGCTTTGTATACCTTTTCAGTCCAAATATAATGACATTGACTCCCAATTCTCTTTCTCTTAACTTTTGTCAATTGTGTGTGTGCATTCATGATAAGTATATACTGAAATGTGAAACATGTATTGATCTCTTCAAAAGTATTTAGAATTTCTTTGGAAGTCTCAAAAGGCCGTAAAGGACAAGATGGTCTCCCAACAAAGGGTACTGTGGTCTACTGACAGGAGGCATTGGGACAATCATCGCAAAGGAAGCATACCATTGCAAAGTGCTCAACCCTTTGTCTCCACAGAGACATGACTCGTTTTAGTTCATCTCAGAACTTGTCTGTGATCAACACTTTAAGGGGTCAAGGGTGATAATAAAGACCACCTAAGAGATGAAAAATATTAAAAAATAGTATTGTGTTACGAGCTTTCCTTGTGTTGCATTGAAATCATTTGAGGTTTTTTTCATCAAGCGTATAGGACATTTATGGCATCATGCATTGCAATTGTTTATCTCTTGTGAGCACAAAACCCGGTAAATTGCACAGACATCGTAGCTTTTTTACCTTTCTTCTCAAGCTTCAGCAGACAACCGGCTCCGCAAGCTTTTAACCTTGGTTTAGCGGATAACCGACTCCGCAAGCTTTTAATCCTTTTGCTTTCAAGCTTCAGCGAACAACCGACTCCGTAAGCTTTTAACATTTCATTTCAAGCTTCAGCAGATAACCGACTCCGCGTGCTTTTTATTTTCTGTCAAGCTTCAGTGGATAACCGACTCCGCAAGATTTTAATCCTTTTGATGTCAAGCTTCAGTGGATAACCGACTCCACAAGCTTTTTACCTTTTCTATCAAGTTTCAGTGGATAACCGACTCCATAAGCTTTTTACCTTTTGTCAAGCTTCAGTGGATAATCGACTCCACAAGCTTTTTACCTTTTGTCAAGCTTCAGTGGATAACCGACTCCACAAGCCTTTTTACCTTTCTTCTTAAGCTTTAGTGGATAACCGACTTCACAAGATTTTTTACCTTTCTTCTCAAGCTTCAGCAGATAACCGACTCCGCAAGCTTTTAACCTTGGTTCACCGGATAACCGACTCCACAAGCTTTTAGTCCTTTTGCTTTCAAGCTTTAGTGGACAACCGACTCCGCAAGCTTTTTTACCTTTCTTCTCAAGCTTCAGTGGATAACCGACTCCACAAGTTTTCTATATTTGGCAAGCGTCAGTGGACAAGCGACCCCGCAAGCTTTTTATCTTTTTGTTCGAGCTTCTGACGGGTAATCCACCCCGTGAGCTCACTTTTGTCTTGCTGTTCGAGCTTCTGACGGGCAATCCACCCTGTAAGCTATTTTATCTTTCTGTTTGGGCTTCTAACTGGCAATCTACACCGTAAGCTCTTTATCATTGTTTTAAGCTTAGCAGGCAATCCACCCTACAAGCTTTTCATGTGTAGACCACAGTGGGCAATCCAACCCACTGGATCTTCATAGGAAATCACTTTGTAGTCACGAGTCATTTTGCTTGCTAGTGTACCCAGAACAAAATTGGAGTTCATGTCTTTACTCTTTTCTTATAACGATAATAGGGTAACTACGGTTATACCTATTATCTAATAAGAAACATTTAAAGAGGGGCAGCTGTGAACACCTAATTTTGTCCCGGTATTTTCTTTTTTAATTAATATTTTTGAAAACAAAAGAGAGATATAAACTTGTAAAAAACAAAAAATATAATATCTTTGTTATGTTCTTGGCACAATTTTTTTTTTATTGTTGCAAGTGTTGAGCCCAAAGCCCAAACTCAAATAAAAAAAAGGAAAAGAATGCTTAAAATACAAATAAAGATGAAAATAAAAAATTATGTTTTGCTCTTCTGCCTCTTGTGCTCCCACGCCTGTACCCCTCTTTTGTCATCTTCTTCTTTTTCAGAAAAAAGGAGGGATAATGGTACACTCCTCCTGGCCTCTCTGCACCATGGCTGCACCTGCAAGATGGTGGTAGACAAGACTGATATGCTCCCTACTATCTGTACCTACACCAGCTGGTAGCCTAACAAGAACATTTGTCATCTTCTTCAAAAATTCTTGCTATAAATTGGCACCCATCAGAAGAAGCAGAGGAGGGGGATCAGTAACATGGAGCACATTGAGAGACACCATTTCCCCTTCATCTCTCTATCACATTCCCACATTCTTCTTCCTTCATCCTCTTTTCATATTTGAACCACCCTTAACCCACAAGCCAAAATCAGAACCACCCTCCTCCTCCCTCTAGCTTGAACTGCTCATGACCTACAAAACAATCAGAACCTTATTTTCACTTTGCCTCCACTGAGAAACAGAAAAGAAAGCGTGTCCCTGATTGAACCAGAGCCAAGCCCCGCCGTTGCTTGCTTAGCCGCCATCTCCGCCATCGCTGCTTCCTTCTTCGCCGTGTCACCGCCGCAAGCGACGAATCCCGGATCCGCACCAGACCCAACCGTTCCAGATCCAGTTAGAACCACCAGCCGTCGTCGCCATAGCTCCTCCGTGCACAGTCATCATACTTCAGTCACAGTTTCCCCTCCCACCTGGTTCCGGTCTCAGACAAGTCATCCCAGTCACCGCACTGCAATCTGACGCACACCCACCGTGGCCCCCGTCTCGCTATCGTCCTCCGTTCCCTTTCCGTCGCACGTCCACCCCCCGACACTCAGCTCTGTCGCCGCGTCACCTCCATCATCCACCCTCGCCGTTGCTCGTACCTCGCCGTCTCTCCGCCATCCATCCTTCTGCCCCTGTTGTTCCCTGTCGTTGGTAACCATTAACCACAAAGAGGATGATGCCTTCTGACTTTTGCTTCCTCTCTTTCCCTTTTTTAATTTTTATTTTGATTGTTATGTGATTTGTTTGGTGGTCTACTGGGCTAGGCTTCTGATAATTAGGAGTGTGTTTTTATTTTGTTATTTGCTGATGGGTTTTGTCTAATGGGCTCAATCGTTTTTTTGGGTTAAGTCTTATTATTGTATATTTGGTTCAGGTTTTGGTTTAAGAGTCCTTTTTATTTTAAGTAACTTGTTTTTGTGTATAATAAAAAAGAACCCTTTTTCAAAATAAAAAAAATATATAATAAAAATGACCTTTGTCAAAAGGCAAAAAAATAAAAAAAAATTCAAAAATATCATTTTCAAAGAAATCGAAAAATGAAAATCCTTCCCAAACAAAACCCTATTTTAAAAGAAATTCTTTTTGTAAACATTTTTTTCTGAGTTCACGCAACAATCTACGACGTTGATGTATGGATTTTTTTTTCATCCTCAAGTGTCGTATGAATTGTAAGGGTTCATCGTATAGCTTTGCTATCTTTAACCCTGTGCAAGAGTGAATTCCCTTTTGTAAAAATATTAAATGTTTTTTTTTTAATTTACACTTTTAACCAATTTTATCCAATTTAATTTTATGAAAATATCTTTTGAATTCACGCAACAATCTACGACGTTGATGTATGGACTTATTCATCCTCAAGTGTCGTATGAATTGTAAGGGTTTATCGTATAGCACTGCTATCTTGGACTTTATGCAAAAGTGAATTTATTTTAAAATAAAATCCTTTTTTTTAACAATCAAAAAATCAAATATTTATCAAAAATTAAAATCAACCAACCAATCAACCCTTTTTTTTAAAGAAGAGAACTACGTGGCTTTGAGTTTCCCATCGCACCCGGGAATACGTAGGAGCAAGCTAAATCATCTTGTCAAGCCAAAAATAAATTTTCCTTTTTTTGTATCTCTTTTTATGTTAAAATAATTAATCAAAATAATTAACTTTTCTATTTTTAGGGATGTTCTATGGACACGGTGCCATATCCAGTCCCTTAGATTTGAGGTTACCCTGTGTACTCATATGCCATGTTCAATCTCATTTAGTTTTCATAAACAATAAATTTAAAAATATAAAAATTAATAAAAATTTAAATATTAAAAATTAAAAATAATTATTTCTTGTAAATAATTTTGGGGTAAAATAAATATTTAAAAGGTTATTAAAATGGTTTTGCACAAATAACTTGAGGTACCTCTTTTTTTTTATCTCTTTTTTCGCGGCGCCCGGACAGGACGGTCGCGACAGTAACTACTAACTAGTAAGTATTTTTTTTTTTTTGAGACCTAAAGTGTCCCTTGCTTCGGTGGCTCAGCCCTTGAGTGGGCGTTGTTACTTGTTATGTTAATAATTTCTTTGGTTATCCTTTAACTCAATTTAATTGATTCATGTTTGTATTATAACAGATAACATGGAACTAATTTATTTTAAAGGTCCACTTACATAATTAAGTATTGCTAATCTTGAAGGGTGCCTTGTGGTTGGGCAGAAAAGGGTGAAATTTTTCAATTAAAGTCATTGAAGTTATTATTGTTGCTAAGACCTTTTATGGAATTACGTTTATCATCACTATATATAATTGAGTGTCGCTTTTTACATATTATACCTCCCACACCATTTCCCATGTGTTGCCAAACATATGAAAATATTTGACATAAAGCGAACTTAACAAATCAGAAGAAGATGTGCCTCTCTTTCGTTAAAACTCTTGAGAGAGAGTTTTGCAGTCCTTGTCGTCCTACCTGGCTTGAGGGATTAGTCTCCACAGTTACGTGTGGAGGATACCCTGAAAAACCAAAAAAAGAAAAAAGAAGATAAAATTATATAGGTCAACCGGGATATATCTTGCTCAGATGCTTGGCGTTTGAAATGAATATTTATACTTGAAATAGGAGTTACAAGGACGTAAATATCATGATTAGAGAGTTGAACAGTGCCCTTAGCTGCTCATTGCCCATCGGGGATCTATTGTATCTTACAGAAAAAAAAGTATCAAGGATTTTCAATATATTAAAAGAGAGTGTTTGTTACGGATTATTTGATTAAAAAAATATTTCTTTTAGTAAAAAATCATTTTTAATAAATTGGCTGTATTTGTTTAAGTTTTTCGAAAAAATTAATTTTTTAATCCGTAATAAATTAAATGGGCCCAAATTTAATATATAATAAGATGCTTGTCAAAAACAAAGGTTAAACTGAAATCTTAAATGTAAGTATATATAGATAGAGTGACAGTAATTGTCTAATTCAAGAACAAAAAAGTTTTTCCTTTTTTCCTTTGTAGCGGAGTATAAAAATTCAAATATTGTAAACATAAGAAGTGTTAAAATGTTTCTCTTTTTAAGCCAGCAGAAGAAGCAAGATTTGTTATGGTACCGTTTTCATTTTAAATATTTTTGTTTGGGTTACAACCAGTGTTATTAAAACCGAACCGGTAGTCGACTCGATCAGTGCACTGGATTAATGGGTCACTGGTTCAATCGGGTTCAACTGGGGGTCACTGGTTCAATCGGGTTCAACCGGTATACATTAAAAAATTCTAAAATATTCATATATTTGACAACATAATTCAACATGTCCATATTCCTAATCTAAGTTATGTATATATAAAATATTTGCAAGCATTATAATGCACTACAAAAAAAGAACTGTTTAGCGACCGGCGTATTCGGTCGCTAAACTTTCTAATTCGGTCGCTATTTAAGTTAGCGACTGAATTAGCGACCGATTCATGGTGGTGGCTGATAACCTGGTCGCTAAGCTTTTAGAGACCGAAATAATAATTTGGTCGCTAAATGGCGACCGTAATTTCGGTCGCTAAATAATAAAAAATGGTCGCTACACGGTTGGTCGCATTGTTTGGGTAACCATTTGTAGCGACCGATAATCGGTCGCTAGTTCGGTCGTCAATTTTGGTTACCGTTAACCTATATTAGCGACGGATTTTCGGTCGCTAGACCACAATCTGTTAATGGTAACTAAAGTTTAGCGACCGAATTATTGGTTTCTAATTCGGTCGCTAAACTAGTTTTTATTAAATTTTTTTAAATTTAATTTTTAAAATAATAATTTTTTTTCTATTTTTCTTTAAAGTTTAGCAAAAATACTAATAAAACACATCAAATTACTAATAAAATATACAATCGTAAGAAATAATGAATATATATAAAAAATAATAATCCAAAGTGTCGTACAAGAATCGTTTAAAGTCAAAAATATGGGAAAAAAAATTTCAGTCATGATGAGGGGGAGGTGGAGGAATCCAATCATCCTCAGCGTCCGTACCACCGACGTCTGCTATCTGATCGTCCTCTGCAGTAGCAGCATCGATCGAGCCGGCGGCGAATCGAGGAGCTACAGCAGGCGGCACAACCGTCAGAGCATCACCCTGAGCAACTGGAGTTTGGAGCCTCATCTGCTCCAACACCAGCCACAGTGTCTGGCCCTGCTCGATGCTCGTCTGCATCAGCTGCTGGTGTGCCTGAGTCAACTGTGCAATCTGGTTCGCCATCTGCTGCTTTCTCTCGCTCTTCTCCCGAAGCTCCGCGTTCAGCTGCATGATGGTGTCCTGCATTTGGTTGAACTGCTCCTGAGGGACGGTATCGGCGTAGGAAGGAGCACGCATGCCGGATGATGAAGCGATAAACTCGCCTCCCAAGTGTCCGAGGCCATACACGTGCCCCTTCTTGTTCCTGCCCCTGACGACCTCCAAATAAATGGCATTATCGTCGACGGAGATAGGAGAGCTGGGCCCATCACCAGTCAAGGCCTCATCTTGTGACTGTGAGGCACATGATATGGCATCATCCTTCTTCTCGTTGAAGAGATTTAGATAAAATTATAATCAATATTAACAAATCATTTATAATAAATTACAAGTAAACACTAAATTGTTTTTTTGCTTACAGCATAGTTACGGGCCTTGTCGTTGACCCATGTCCCCGACTTCAACTTCTTCGTCCTCTCCACCAACTCCATAGCAGTGGGGGCTCGCTGTTTCTGTGCTTTCTGCACAGAAAAATATAATCTTAAATTCATAAGAATAATTAAAAATGAAAACTAATTAAATAGTATAATAAGTCAAAAGTTTAATGTATTACCAGCTCGTCGTAGTGTGCGGCGGCTGATTTAGACCCGCCGGTCCAAGCACATGCGCCATCATCAGAAGCTCGATTACGCCGAGTTGTGGCCTGGATCTCCCGGAACTTCTCAATAGCCCAGTACTGGTCCAGCTGCCTCCTGATATCAGGATCCACCCACTTCCCCTTATTCTTACCCTTCCTCAGCTTGTTCGTCAGATTCTTCATGACCAGTGAGCCTTTATGCTCAAATATGTCCCCGACGAGACCCTCTAAAGCTACATCCCACCTATACTCTTTCTGCAACTTATAGTTAGGAAATTCGTGTGTATATATATATAATGTAAATTTAATTTAAATAACTTAATAAATTGTAACCTTAAACTCTTGAAACAACTGATCCCTATGGCCCTCTGGGATGGCCTTCCATGTAGGCCATGGACCATCAAACTTGCGTCGCAGGATCTTCGATATCGAATCAGAAGGGCCCTTCGCGGGCAGAAAGCTGCAGCAAAATTAGAGCATTAATAAATGTTATAAATAAATAAAAAACAAGTAAATAGAAATTAACGATACTTTATATATATTAAAAAAATTAAATTAGCTTACTCGTTATCCCCCCTGGGGATAAGAAGAATCCTCTTGTCGGATGGACCACGACTCTCCTGTCCCGATGATGATGATGGTCATGTCATAGGTGTGGATGATGAGGGTGCAGCCTGTGTCCCGACCACATGAAGCTGGGTAGGGGGTGCAACTCCATCACCCTGAGGTGTCCTGTCCTCAGAGGTGCTGGTAGGGTGGTCTCGATCTGAAGGCTGTGGGTCGGCCGGCGAAGGGAATCTCGCAGCACGACCTCTGCCACGACCTCCACGACGACCCCTACCTCTAGAGGAATCTACCATCTGTGTAAAAAAATGAAAAGATGATTACACAACAGTGTAAATAATACAAAAATAAATTACCTAAGTAGAATGACATTTACACAATGAATTATGACATAAATAAATTACCTAAGTAGAATCTCCGTCACTAAATTCACCCTCACTCTCATCAGTCTCACTTGATTGGAATGTGCCTTCGCTAGATGCGTCCAACTCGGATTGATCCATTAACTCTCTTTCAACTTCTTCCCCATTTTCGGAAATGTCCGCCGGAGAATTAACAATAATGTCCGGCGTAATTTGCAACGGTACGTGGGGTCTTGAAAACTCATCATCTTGGTACGGAGCATCTTTTTCAGGCTGGTTGATTACATTATCAGTAATTATACTGCGAGCCTTTATCTTAATAACACCCAACCAGCCTTGATGTCCTTCGAGATATGGCGAGTAATAAACCTGATCTGCCTGTTGTGAAATGAATGGGTCGTACGCCTTATTATAATCGAGTTCAAGGATGTCAGTTAGAACCCCATAGAAATCATCCTCTACATTGCCATCAGTGGCTCGCACACAAACACCATAGTTACATGACTGCATTCCTTCATTCCATGTTTTTGTGTTAAATTTATATCCATTTACAATGTAAGTATTCCATGATGTAACCCATCTGTTAGGCCCCCATGCCAAATTTGTAAATAATGGATTTTGAACATTGTTTTTTGGATCTAGTACCTAAAAAATCAAATATTATATTATTCTTATACATGCTATATATTTAAGGAGATAAAATGTCTTGCAACAAATGAAGATGCTTAACCTACATATTTACTGAACCACGTAGCAAAGTGAGAAGTAATTTCTCGATCAACCTGATCGTTTGAAATGTCAGGTTGGAGATCCCTTAGAAAATTGTCGTACATCCTACATATGGGAGATTAACAGCATGACGATTAATAATCATAAATGTCAATTGAACTTATAAAAGACATTGTAGAAACTTACTCTAAATATGGCGACACCTCTTCACAATTTTGAAGGATATACAGATGAGCAGCATTAATGTCACGCTGCTCCAAGAAATATCCTTTTGTTTTGCCACTAAATCTGCCCGGATAGTTGAATATTGATATAGGGGCCTAGTTGAACTTCCTTCGCCCGAATCAACGTTTCTAGGCATCCTTGTCCTTCTCGTGTTAACTTCGTCCGGATAGTAATAAGAGGCAAAAGTGGAAGTCTCCTCTACTAAGTATGCTTCACAAATGGAACCCTCCACTCGTGCCTTGTTCTTGACTTTGTGTTTAAGGGAGTGCAGGAACCTATTAAAGAGGGATACATACAAATAATTACTAGTTTTAGGGAAAGCTAAACTATGATTTCGTGTTCGTGAATTTCATATGTATTAAGTAAAATAGTTGATGTTGTTTACCTCTCAAATGGATACATTAAGCGGTATTGGACTGGGCCACCAACTCTTGCTTCGTAAGGTAGATGAACTGCCAGGTGTTCTATGGAATCAATGAAACTCGGCGGGAAGATTTGCTCCAGCTTACATAACAAAATGGGTATCTTGACTTCCATATCCTTTAATTGATTCACATTTAGTGTTGTCGATGTAAGCTCCCTGAAAAAGTGGCTAAGCTTAACAATTGGGTTCCAAATTTGCTTCGGTAATGCATCGAACGAAATTGGAAGCAACCGTTGCATGAACACGTGGCAATCATGACTCATCATTCCATGTAACTTTGCTTCCTTAATGTCAACACATCTACCCAGATTGGAAGCATACCCATCTGGTAACTTTAGTTCTTTAACCCACTTACAGACGGCCACTTTCTGTGTTTTGCTTAGTGTATAACTTGCCTTCGGTTTGATAAGTCTTCCACGACCACCGTCCTGCAACTCAAGCTCCTTCCGATTACAAATTTCAGCCAGATCCAATCGGGCTTTATTTGTATCCTTTGTCCTCCCTTTGATGTCCATCACAGTGTCAAACACATTCAAAAACACATTCCTCTCAGTATGCATGACATCAATGTTGTGACGGAGTAGCTGCATCCTCCAATACGGCAACCTCCAAAATATACTTTGTTTTGTCCAATTATGGTTGACGCCATAATCAGGAATATGTTCTCCTTGGGATTCATGGAAGAGCGGTAAGTACCGTACTCTGTGCCATACATTAGGACCAGTCAAACATGGTGGAGGCGGTGTTGTCTCCGCACAACGCTTCTTGAATGCATTCTTGTTCCGCCAATAAGGATGATCTTCTGGAAGGAATTGACGATGACAATCAAAATATGAGATCTTTCAACTGTTTTTAAGCATGAATGCCTTCGATCGCTCCATACATATTGGGAATCCAAGCTTCCCCGCGGTCATCCAACCCGACATCATCCCATAGGCGGGAAAGTCGTTGATCGTCCACATCAAAGCTGCTTTCATGATGAAATTTTGCCTCAAAGATATGTCATATGTCAACACACCATCATTCCACAGCATCGTCAACTCATCTATCAGCGGCTCCAAGTACACATCAATCTTACCTTTTGGATTAGGCGGACCCATAATTATGACTGTTAGGAACATAAACTCCCGCTTCATGCATATCCCCGGGGGAAGATTGTACGGAGTCAGGATAACCGGCCAACAAGAGTATTCTTTTCCAGACTGCCCAAAAGGATTAAATCCATCAGTAGATAACCCCAATCGGACATTCCGAGGGTCCTGCGAAAATGCCATATGAACCCTATCAAAATGCTTCCAAGCTTCTCCATCAGATGGATGACACAAGACATCTTGCTCCCTCTCATTCTCACTATGCCACCTCATGTGAGTTGCAGTGGCCATCGAAGAGTACAATCTTGTAAGTCTTGGCACGAGCGGAAAGTACTGCATCTTTTGTAGCGACCTCTTCTTCTCAATGCCCATCCTAGTGGTTGTCTTATACTGATCCGCACCACAAAATCGACAACATGTTATGCATTCCGCTGAATCATCCTTATAGTACAACATACATCCATTCGGGCAACAATCAATTTTCAAACACCCCAGATCCAAATTTTCCACAGACTTCTTAGCATGATAAAAACTAGTAGTCATCCATTGTCTTCTGGCAACGCCTTGGACACTGACCTGGTGAGGCGATTAAAACAGCCTTCTTGCATATTGTAGTCATATTTGATACTCAACCATTCCATGCACATCGACAACTGCGTGTACTCCCGACATCCTTCCCACAATGGATATCGTGCAGCACTCAACATATCATAGAATCTTTGAGCTTCGGGATTCAGATTCTCCTCTATGTAATGGGAACCCATTCCACAATCTTCTCCCCCATCTTCTTCTAGTACAACACCAACCGATGGTCCAACATGATCCATTATCATCTGCTCGTATGGATTCAATTCTTCCCTCCGGTCACCACTTCCAAAGTACGAACCTTCAAACACAATCGAGTTTAAATCAGGTAACGTCTCACCATGGTTACCCCACCAATAGTAATCATTCATGAAGCCCTTCTCATAAAGATCGGCTACAACTCCATCCACGCTTTTGAAAGATTGACACTTGCATCTTTTTCAAGGACACCTCAAATGATCATCGCCCAGCCGTATAAATCTCTCCTGGCTAACAACAAACTCTATAAACTCACCCACTCCAACTCTATACTCTTCCCTAAGACATTTATTCTGATCCAACCTACGATACATCCATTTTCGATTCTCCGAAATATCCATTGCTGGCAATTAAATAGCCTGACCAATCCTACAATAACACTTATATATTACGGTGCATTCCACTAACTCCATCAATCTCGTTCTTATGCCAAGGTATGAACCTATCCCATTCGAAAAGAAACCATTACCACACTCGGCTAATAATAGTTATATTCCCATATTCAAATACCTTATACTTGACAAAATTTTGGCAGCATTTCCCATCTGTCTCCAAGTACACGACTCGAGCACGGTGAGAATCATCGCGATCAAGTATGCACTAGGAAAACAAAAGGAAATGCATCAGACCGAGATTTCAACAAGTATATAAAGCATTTGAACATTGAAATGACTATTGTACGAGTGTGAAAAAGGTTTTTTCCCAAACTGTCCTACTTGGACAATTCAAGATTCAATACAATGAGCATGCGTACCCTGAGAAGGTACGCATGCTCATTAATATTGAATCTCAAACAGGAAACTATGGCTTTCGTAAATTAATAATTAACTCCAGCAGAAAATGAAACCATTAACCTATAAATATAGTTGAGCTTATATATTGCAATGTAAATCAATACAAAATTCGATAAAATATTGTAGCAAACATCCTATTGAGCTCTGCTCTCCACTAACAAGTAACACATAATTGTCAAACACATGCATAACTTCTAAATTATCATCACACAACCAGCATCCAGCCTTTCGGACTGGATCACATCCTATTGAGCTCTGCTCTCCACTAACAAACAACACATATTGGCAAACACATGCATAAACATTAAATTATCAGCACACAAATCCTATCGAGAAACAACATATAAACCCACTGATCCTATTAAAAGTTTAAAGCACAAATTCATTGCATAGAGTAACTAAAGTGAGCTTCTCTTGTGCTCACTTGTAAGTTGTAGCTTGTATGCTAGATGGGTAAATAATAACAGAATGTAACAAATACTGTACGACAGATAAGCCAAACAGTACACACACATATACATACAAAGTAAAACAAGAAATTGATCAAACCAGAGCATTCATATAAATAAATAAATAAATAAAAGATCATGGCTCATGGCTGTTAGGCCTTCATGTGACATCATAAAAAAATTAAGCATCATCAACCAAGCATAATCTTAAAGTAGGTTAAAAGGGTATCATATAACATATTTTGACACAAATTTCTATTTAAGGGTATCTAACATTGCTCTTTAAAATAGTGCTACCAACATAAAAAAACTTTCCAGCATCACTCTTCATTTTCGTTGTCAGGAACCATGGGCACCCACACAAAGCAATTTAAATGAACCTTACACCTATATTAAAACCATTCTAAATTTTCACTTTCATGATACACTGTTGTTATACATATCAATTTGTTTTGAAGCATGAATAAATATTAGGAATAATTAAATGAACCTAAGATGAAAAACAAATGATGACAGAAAAGAGATATAACAACAGATTGACACAACAAACCATATGAAGGCAACACAATAATCCATGTTGAAAATCCAGTATTCAAACACACAGTCAATGCTGCTGTCTAGATTCACAAGTTTGTTATATTCATCATAGTACCAATACAACTCATGCATTCTCTAAAAAGTGCACCCATATTACTGACATATGGTCTACTATTTACCATTACAGATTTATAGGGTAATGGATTTGTGAAAATAAAAATAAAAGAAGCAAGTTGCAATTTTTGCTCCAAAAATACAAACAAAACAGAGCCTTCAAAGAGCCAGAAAGCAGAGAGCATAGGGTAGAGAGCAGAGAGAAGGAACTTACCGAAGGTGGTGGTGGACCGGTGGTGCACGATGGCTCTCAGATGGTGATGGTGGCTCTGCAAGGAGGCAAAGTAAAATTCAAAGAAAATTAAAAAAACAGAGCAATATAGGGGAAGAGAGATAGAGAGAGACATGGAGATAGAGGGAAATGGATACCTGGGCTCGCAGTGGTGGTGGTGGGGTTGGTTGTCGCCGGACCGCGGCGGCTAGCAGTGGTGGGGGTAACAGAGAAGAGAGGGAGAGAAGAAGGAAAGGGAAATGGGGGGGGGGGGGGGGGGTAAGGAGGGGTAGCACGTGTTGGTTCGTGGTGGGTGTGGGGGTCGCTCGTCGTGGCCTCACCGGAGGAGCTGTCGGACAAAGAGAGGAGGAGAGGAGCTGAGCAGGGAAGGGAAGAAACAAGAGGGAAAAGGAAAAATGGGGGGGAGGCTGCGTGCGTTTTAGGGTTTTTATGATTAGCGATCGAAATAATTCAGTCACTAATATCGGTCGCTAACTGGGTTAATTTGAAATTTGAATTCATTAATTTAGCGACCGATTTAATATCGGTCGCTAACACGCTGTATTTAGATTTTTTTTACGCGTCGTTTAGCGACCGAATAAATATCGGTCGCAAATATAATTAAAATTTAACCTCTGCATTTAACTCCGTCACCATTTTGGTCGCTAAAAATTCAGCAAGTTTTTACTTTTACTTTCCTTTATTTAACGACCGAAATAGCGACCGATAACTCTGCTACGCTCTATTTCGGTCGCAGTATCAACTATAACCAGGTTTCATGTAGATCCTACAATCGGTCGTCATTTCGGTCACAAACAGCAACCAACAAATTCGGTCACTATTTTCGATCGCTAAATAACCTTTTTTTTGTAGTGATGGATGTCTTCAGTGGCGTAGAGGTAAAACACAATGAATCTCTCCTAGAAGACCAAGCGCGTGTGGCACATCTTCGGACAGCGTGCACGTGCGTAGTTCATCGGGTCTTTTCGATGGTTCAACCGGACCGGTTCAGCCGATTTAATCCGGTTCAATCTCGGTTCAGTGACGTCAGTACCAGTTCGATGGCTTATGCGGTCTGATATATTGACTAGACCGGCCAGAGGTCCGATTTTCGGCCGGTCCGATCTGAGTTTAATAACACTGGTTACAACATCTTCACTTAATTTTGGGTTAGCTTTTCCTTGGTGGTGCTAAATTTCATTTCTTTGCTTTTGGGTCAAAGAAAGCTGAAAGTACATTATTCGGCCATAACTCTGTGCAATCAGTATTCAGTAGTGAAGGCCCAATGATTTGGACAAAGGGGTGATCGTAGAGTGTAGGGCCTGATTGATGCTGATGGACCAAAAATTAAAATCAACATATAGAAAGGAAAATAGACTTCCTGCATTAAAAAAAGCTATATATACATTCACACATTAACATATCGGATTTGGATCCCCCGCATTTACGCATTCACGAAGTTATAAGATACACTATCAATCTTGCTTTTCATTTTTTAATTTTTTTAATACACACTCAAATGCATCTAATGATCTATATCAATGAATACGTGAATGCGTGAAAATAATAAATACAGGGGATCCAAATCCATGTAAAAGAGTAATTTTTGAAATGCAAAGATCCAGATCCAAATAGAGAGATCAAGGGAGATTTTTTGCAAGTAACTAGAGCATGGAGATGCAATCATTTGTGCGCTGCAGATCAGTGAAAACCACACTGTTCTTGTTTGTTTTCATAAGAGAAGCCCACTAAGCGGCACAAAACTTGGGGGAACTAGGTGGTTCCCATTACATCATCAAGAATTTTCATGCGTACCACTGGAACGGAAATGGATTCCCTGCGGTTACTTCGTGAATGCAGGGAAATCTTGATCGTTAATTGAATTTTGGATAAGATAAATATATTAATTTAAGGATGTGTGTATAAAATCCTAACCATCACTAGTGCAAAATATGCTTTTAACATCGGGGTTTTAACATCGGTTTACAGAAAACCGATATGAAAAAGAAGGCGGTGACATTTTTGAAATTAAATTGAAAACTTTTAACATCGGTTCTAAAATAAACCGATATTTAACATCGGTTTTTATAAACCTGATGTAGAAAATTGAACAAAAAATAAAATTTAAAAAATACATAAGTTAACACATTGGTTTTTTTATAACCAATGTGGAAATGTTTATGTTTTAACATTGGTTTTTTATAAACCGATGTGGAAAAACGAATAAAAAATTAAGGAAATGAATAATATAACTTTTAACATCGGTTTTATTTATAACAGATGTGGAAAACATTATAACATCGGTTTATTAAAAACCAATGTGGAAAAGGTCATAAAAATTGATAAAAAATAAATCAATATCTCAACATTTAACATCGATTTTAATTATAACCAATGTGGAAAACCTTTTAACATCGGTTTTAATGATAACCGATGTGTATTGTTCATCTGTCATTTTTAGTTCCCTCACCCTCCTTTTCATTTTTCGCGCTGCTATGAAACCTTTGACCAAAAAAACCCCTCTTGCATGCGCGCTGCTCACTCTCCCTCCCAGAAAACCCTATTTCTCACCTCCATTGCCACGAAAACAAGACGCCGCCGCCGCCCTCCACTCAGTAAGCAAGGGAGGAAGACGTCGCCCTCTGACCTCGCCCCGTTACCACGAAAACAGGTCACACACACACACACACTCTCTCTCTCACTCTCTCTTCCTCTCTCTCAACCCTGAAATACATTTAGCGTAAATGGGAATATTTGGCCATGGAGGGTGGGGGTTCTAACCACTTTCTTTTGTTTTCTTCGAAAGCTCAAAAAGATATGGAAACCGTAATGCTCACACCCTTATAACCTCTGTTCCTTGCTCGCTCCACCGCGTCACCATCTATGGCTTGGGAGGACCGCTGCGTCACCTCAGCCATGAAGTTCACTGCTCTCCACTTGCTCCTCCGTGTCGTTTCCGTAACCCTAGCCTGTATCCTCTACTTGAAGTGCAAGGTCTTCTCATACCCTCTCTCTAATACCCTTTCCATTTATTTTATGTGTTGAATAATTGCCATACTGCACAGAGAGTTTTTTTTTTGTTTTGCTTGCATTTTCATTCATAAGCTGTGATGAACTATCTGCACATTTTTGTGTTACTTTCTGGGTTTTCAAGGAAAATGGTATAATTTAACTTTAGCCAGGAACTAGGTGATGATGGTTTGGAATGTAGGTGGGGGTGAGAAAGCCCCACTTTACAGTATTAACCAAATCATTAAAGGAATTTAAGTGAGCATTTTATTTGGATTAATGCATTTTGTGTTTGTGGTTTAACTTATTTTCCTCACAAGCATACCTGATTGAAGGTAACTTGTTATTGAAGTGGATCATATTTTTTGTTTTTGGGTTAAACAAGTTTGTGCCATCGCTGTTATGTCTTTTATCAGGGAAAAAAAATTCAACAATGTGTGCATCCTATTAGTTTCTGGTTTGTTCGTAGTGTTGTGTCTCCAGAATTACCTACACAATGCAGCTATGATCCCATTGAGTTAAAGCGTTATTTCTTTCCATGGAGGATATTTGTTAAGCTGGATTGTTGTTGGGGATATGTTTTGTCTTTAAGATTTTACTGTTGATCGAGTATGATATAATTTAAAAAGGAGTTGTCTTTGATAGTTATCAATATAATTTTAAAAGGTCTTCTTATAATTGAGGATGCTGGATAATGATCTAGTGTGAGAATTTTGCAGTTATGTTTAGCTTGTTGTCATTTATCTGGTTGAGATTTATAAGTTTTGTCTCATTAAGTGACTGAAAGTAATATAAATGTTAGTTGATTAAGTTGGATCGGTTTTATGTTAGGTTTAGGTAGGATAGGATTGATTAGTCTACGGTTTTGATTGCCTGCCATGTTAAATATCAAGAGACTAAAACTTACAATTCCGATTTGTTTTTCAAGAGTTATAGATTTAAATGCATGAGAGTGGGAGAAATGCTGACACACCTAACTCAACCATTCCAGACTTCATTTTGATCATCTTCCCCATCAAATTTTGAGCTCCAGATTTCATTATCATTCTACCTGCTAAATCATTTATATGTGTATACAACCTTATATGTGTTCATCAACTTGGATTTTCTACTGTAAGCTCAGCTATTTCTTATATGTATGTGTGAGCTTTAGCTCTGTCATAGTTCTTATGTATTTATGCATCTATACTGATCAAGCTACATAATTGTTGTTGTGAACTTGTTATTCTGGTCTTGTTATGAAAATATTCACAAAGTGCTTCTCTTTTTATATAGGTACACTTGCTGTTATTGAAACTATTACGATACAAGTTCCGAGCAGAATATTAAGCATAGTATTCATTATTCATTATGGTTTTCGGCTGAGTGTTCTTCCCACACCCGGTAAGCTTTCTCCTCTCCATTTTTCTCATTTGGTTTTTGTTTGCATTGTACTTGGGGATTGGAGTGTTTTATTATTTTTCTTAATGTTAATTAATTAGTAAAGTCTTAGTTTCCCGTTTGAGATGCAATACTAATGAGCACACGTGTACGTGCTTAAGGTACCGCTCATTGTATTGGATCTTGAATTGTCCAAAGTTGGACAGTTTGGGAAAACACTTTTTCTTCATTCAGTTAAAATAGTTATTCATTGATTCTCATGTTATATACTTGATGAAAGTTCGGATTGATACATTTCCTTTCGTTCTCCGGGTGCATACTTTATCGTGGTGGATGTCATCGCGTTCAAATCGTGTACGTCGGAGACTGAAGGGAAATGCTGCCGAAATTTCGTCGAGTATGAGCATGAGAATTAAGGACTAACTGTTAACCGAATGTTGAAAAAGTTTCTTCTCGAATGGGGTAGGGCCATACCCTGTCATAAGAAGTATTTGATGATGATCTTGGATTAAGTACGAAGTTATTGGTTTTAGTCATGGATCGCGGTTGGATGAATGTGAGCAGCCGCTAGCTCATCTAGTTTTATGGCTAGTATGACCAGGGTTTTGTGCTAATTATATATCATTTTCACCCAAATTAGACTTGATTGTCTTTAAGCAACATTTTGAGTCGTTAAAGTATTTTTAGGTTAATTTAGCTGATTTAGAGTCGAATAAAGTACTTACTGTTAATCCGTGTTTGCAGGTAATAAAAAGAAATGATTCTGGAGTTTTTCGCCCTGCGAGAAGTCATTCGCCTCGTGAACCTGAAGCGTGACTGTGCCAGAAATTGCAATCCTTTCTGTGTCGCCCCGCGAATACATGTCTCGCCTCGCGAGACTGAAGACCAGAAGCCATGACTTTTCCATTCCTCGCCACGCGAGCCATACTTCGCCTCGCGAGAAGACCAAACGTTGCAGACAGTTCATAATATTCGCCTCGTGAGACAGTGTTCGCCTCGCGAGCTCGAGCAGAACTCACAGATATAAATTGTTGTTCTATGACAGATTGAAGGAGTTTTTTAGTCAGTAGTAGTTTATCTTCTTTCCTTTTAGAATAGGACTGCTACGAATTTAGGTTTACAGTTTTGTTTTTCCTTTGTAATGGAGAACTAGTCTCCATGATTAATCTACTGCGATTGGTTTCCATTATCACTTGAGGTTCTGTAATTCCTGTTTTGTTTGCTATTCTCTTTTCAATACTATGCTATATATTTTTGTTTGTTTAATTCAGGAGTGTATGGTGTTGTGTTGATTTATTTCGGTGATGTTATGTTCCTATATTGAATCGCGTTTGTTTAATTCGCGTGTGTTCGCTCATGTTCGTTTAGTTCATGAGGGCTTAACCCCGTTTGTTTAATTCGGGAATAGGAACATATATCTGTAGTAGTGATTTTGTTTGTTAATTGTTGCTACAACCGAAAGGGGATTAGAATCTTCTTAGGGCTTGGAATTTACATGAACCAATGATAGTGGGAAATCGAGAACAGTAGGTTAATCATCTTTAGCTTATTTGATAGTCATTTAACTGCTTTGTTTTTACCGCTCTGTTTTCTGTTTTGTTTTCTTTGTTTAAATTCAATTATCCAAAACCCCCCAAAACTGATTTTGTGTTAATAACAACAACCTAAGAGTCCTTGTGAGACGATATCCGAGTTGTCGCTCCCTAAACTACATATTTTGTAAACCGCTCGCTTTTTGGCGCGTGCGCGACAGCGCGACCAAAAATTGACGCCGTTGCCGGGGACTCTTGTTGTTATTAGCAGAAAATAAAATTTCAAAAAAATAAAAATAAAAATAAAAAAAATCTCTTTGCTGAATTAGTTTTGGCTGCTTTGTCTGATTATGAATCTTAGTACTGCTATGGATAATCTCCTGTTTGGTGATATGCCTAATGTTGATTATAAGCCATCACCATGCATATATTATCCTGATTTTAATAAACCACCACCATGCACAAATTATCCTAATTTTGCTGGAAGTTATGAATTCAGCAGTGGTTTTGACATGATTGGTGTGAATGAGGTCCACAGTTCTTCTTCCAATCAGGCCCGTGATGATAGAATTGATAGGATCACTTCTTTGGTGGAGAAATTGGCAATGGATAAGGTTCAGTCGGCAATGTTGTGTGGCATGTGCGGCTCTCCTGAGCACCTGTTTGATGCATGCCCCATTCTGAAAGAAGGGTCAGTTACTGATTTGCCTCAAGCTTATGCAGTCCATCCTTACAATCAAGGCAACAATCAGAACCGGTACAGCGTTCCTGATCCCTCCACTGATGAGTACCACACGAGCTGGGGAAACCATCCAAACCCTTGGTATGGGGACTCACAACTGATGTTACCACTAGCACCACCCCAGAATCCTCCCCAAGCGACCACCTCTGTACCTTCTGGACCTTCACTAGAGGACATGTTCAAGCAATTGACTGAACAAAATCTCCAGTTGCAACAGCAAATTGGACAGTTCCAGGCCTCACAGGCACAGTTTCAGCAGCAAACAGATGCTAGCATTCATACTTTTCAGCAAGTCAACGGGACTACACTGCAAACTCCACATTCCCTTGAAGAACATACAGATTCACAAATAGTTGTTCTTGACAATGCTTCCTCTGAGGATGATTTTGATAATACTTCTGTTGATGAACTGTGTGTTGAATCTCCAGATATTCACTCTTCCCCTGATTCTATCTATTATACTGCATGTACTTATTGTAATGAATTTGCTTCGTGTGTAGCATGTTTTGAAAGGTATGAAGAGCAAAACATCCATATGGAACAGGAGACATATGAGGTTGAGGGCGATCAGGAGGACATCTGCTTCACCATGCTTGGGGATAATGAAGAACCTTTGGAGTTAGATGATTCTATTAATTCATATGCATGTGTTGAAAGTAATGGGATGGATGAACTGTGTGCTGAATTTCCAGACATTCAGGCCTTTACTGATTCAGTTTATTGTACCATATGTACTGACCATACTAACACTAACCTTTGTGTGGTGTGTGCTGAGATTTCTGCAGGTTTAGCAGGTGATGGATGTGATAGTGCAGTGAATGAAGATCGTGCAGAAGTTGAAGCAGCATCAGAGACCCTCTCTACCTATTTGCCACCTCCCACTGTGGAACAATCGGTGATGGAGTTCAAGCCTCTGGATTTTGCACCATGGCCAGTCCAAGAGGTTGAACCCCGATTCTATTGGGAGGACTTTATTGAGAAAGAGGTCAACCTTGACCCAAGAGGGAGTGAGAAGTCCGCCGCACTTGGCGAGGTCACCATAACTGTCAAGCACTCACTCCTATATCAAGGCTGAAAGTTAGGGGACCATGGAACAAGCTTCAGTCCCTTGTATATTACGTGGGCCTTATGCTGCATGCCATGGGATCCGGGAGGATCATACTGCAATTTGGGCATTCCGTGGCCGCTGTATCACAGACAGTGGGATCCTGGTGGAACCGCAGCCCCAATGAGTTTTCTTAAACCCTTTCTCTTTAGTTTACTTTCATTTTCTTGTTAGTCTTTGCTCTGCTTTGTTTTGTTTTGTTTTCTTTTAGCTCCTGAATAATTTGAGAAGATCAGGAGTATATGTGTGAGTCTTGTGTTGGCAAGCCTTATTGGTTTTGATTAATTTTTGCATAGATGGATTGCATGTTATTTGTTGACTGTTTTCCCCTAAGTTTTGAATTTGAAAATTGTTCCCCACTTGAAAAATTGAAAACTGAACTTTGAGATTTTGTTGTGACGGCATGATTTATGATAAGTTTGGGGTGATGGGAAGCACACACTAGGGATAGAATCTCGGTCAAACAATTTGCAAAAATGTCCAGGTGAGGATTTGAGCCTCCAACATGTTTTTAACTGTGATAATCACTTTCAAGTTGCACTTTCCTGAATTTTCTTGAGTCTCTTTATGGTTTGCATGTTTATGTGTTTGCATCAAATGATTTAGGCATTTTCTTTGTAAATAACTACTTAGCCTGAAAAGAACCAGTCCCTATTGCATGTTCCTTAGTGAGCCCCATTGAGCCTAATTAGCCTGTTAATTCTTGTTGACCTTATGTTATGAGCCTAATTTCTGAAAAACCATGTTAACCCGATCTTAGGATTAGGAGAGCATGGAATCTTAGCAAGAGAATGGTTGTAAGAAACTAAGTTTGGGGTGGCTACAAGGTGTAATGTGTTGTTTGGGATTGAGAAAAAAATAAAAAAAAATAATAATAAAAAGGTTGGAGCCAAAGGCAAGAAAAAAAAAAAGAGAAAAAAGAAGAGATAAAAAGTACAAAAATTTCAAAAAGGATATTGAAAGAAAAGAGACTGTAGTCACCCAAGGCAATTGAAAAATGAGAAAAGGAACTTGAGTGGAAATTCAAAGTGTAAAAAGGTCATGCTCTCTTAGTTCCTAGGGACTTAAGCCTAGTATCTTTGTATATCCTACCCTTAGCCAGGCCCCATTACAACCATAAAAGACCTTTTGATGTTGCATGCATGTTTTCTGTGGGAATCATTTGGAGATGAAAATCAAATTTATGGGAAGTGTTCTTAAAAGTGAAATTGAGTGAAATGTTGATAACCTAGACAAAAATTGAGCGATGAGTGAAACACTAAATGCCCTTGTGAGGAAGGCGGTTGTTTGAATTTGGTGATCTCCCTCTTGTGTGTAACTTGGATCCCTTGCTTAGATTAATGATTGTTTGAATGATAAAATTCTCAAATGTTTAGAGTGAATGCATGTGGGGATTGCTTTGTTTAAAAGGGGGGGAACATTATGAAGAAAACTGTTTTGATGAAATGGCTTGAAATTTGTGCAAAGTTGATTGAATCTTTTAAGCTTGCCATGTCTTGAGTCTTTTGAGTTTTTGAGTTTTAGTTTGCTTGGGGACAAGCAAAGTTTAAGTTTGGGGTATTTTGACCAGCCGCTGGCTTATCTAGTTTTATGGCTAGTATGACCAGGGTTTTGTGCTAATTATATATCATTTTCACCCAAATTAGACTTGATTGTCTTTAAGCAACATTTTGAGTCGTTAAAGTATTTTTAGGTTAATTTAGCTGATTTAGAGTCGAATAAAGTACATACTGTTAATCCGTGTTTGCAGGTAATAAAAAGAAATAATTCTGGAGTTTTTCGCCCCGCGAGAAGTCATTCGCCTTGCGAACCTGAAGCGTGACTGTGCCAGAAATTGCAATCCTTTCTGTGTCGCCCCGCGAATACATGTCTCGCCTCGCGAGACTGAAGACCAGAAGCCATGACTTTTCCATTCCTCGCCACGCGAGCCGTACTTCGCCTCGCGAGAAGACCAAACGTTGCAGACAGTTCATAATATTCGCCTCGCGAGACAGTGTTCGCTTCGCGAGCTCGCGCAGAACTCACAGATATAAATTGTTGTTCTATGACAGATTGAAGGAGTTTTTTAGTCAGTAGTAGTTTATCTTCTTTCCTTTTAGAATAGGACTGCTACGAATTTAGGTTTACAGTTTTGTTTTTCCTTTGTAATGGAGAACTAGTCTCCTTGATTAATCTACTGCGATTGGTTTCCATTATCACTTGAGGTTCTGTAATTCCTGTTTTGTTTGCTATTCTCTTTTCAATACTATGCTACATATTTCTGTTTGTTTAATTCAGAAGTGTATGGTGTTGTGTTGATTTATTTCGGTGATGTTATGTTCCTATATTGAATCGTGTTTGTTTAATTCGCGTGTGTTCGTTCATGTTCGTTTAGTTCATGAGGGCTTAACCCCGTTTGTTTAATTCGGGAATAGGAACATATATCTGTAGTAGTGATTTCGTTTATTAATTGTTGCTACAACCGAAAGGGGATTAGAATTTGCTTAGGGCTTGGAATTTACATGAATCAATGATAGTGGGAAACAGAGAATAGTAGGTTAATCATCTTTAGCTTATTTGATAGTCATTTAACTGCTTTGTTTTTACCGCTCTGTTTTCTGTTTTGTTTTCTTTGTTTAAATTCAATTATCCAAAACCCCCCAAAACTGATTTTGTGTTAATAACAACAACCTAAGAGTCCTTGTGAGACGATATCCGAGTTGTCGCTCCCTAAACTACATATTTTGTAAACCGCTCGTTTTTTGGCGCATGCGCGACAGTGCGACCAGAATGCTAGACAGACAAGTGATGAGTATGAGAATGGAGTGGAAGATTTTCTGCAATTTTCAAAAACAAATGCTCATGATAGTGGTAACAAAAGGTTTTATTGTGCTTGTTTTAACTGTTTGAATGAGAGACGACTAGAAGCTGAGGAGATACGGGAGCATCTTATTTGTGAGGGGATTTACAAGAGTAATACAATATGGATATGTCATGGTGAATCGTTAGACAGGCCGAGGTCGTCGCTTAGAGAGGAAGTTGATGACGTGGATATGGACGATGGACTAGAGGACATGATCCGTGATCTTGGGCAAGATTCTTTTCGGCAAGCACATGTGTATGATACTTTGTGCAGTGATGCGAAAGTGGCTTTGTATCTGGGGTGCACTAATTTCACACAGTTGTCAGTGGTGTTAAGATTTTTCAATGTGAAGGCGAGAAATGGGTGGAGCGATAAAAGTTTTATCGAATTGCTTGAGTTGTTGAAAGACATGCTTCCAGAAGGTAACACATTATCGTCCCGAAACTATGAGGCGAAGAAGATATTGTGTCTGATGGGTATGGAGTATAAGAAAATACACGCTTGCCCCAATGATTGCATATTGTACAGGAAAGAGTTTGAAGTGATGCACGAGTGTCGTAGGTGTGGGGTATCACGCTACAAAGTGATGGATGGTGATTCTAGTTGTGATACGGTTACCAAGGGTCCTCCTGCGAAGGTGTTATGGTATCTTCCAGTAATTCTGCGGTTCAAGCGATTGTTTGCTAATGAAAAGGATGCAAAGAATATTAGATGGCATGCAGATGAGAGGAAATGTGATGGACAACTTTGTCATCCGGCTGATTCTTTGCAATGGAAGAGAATTGATAGTTTGTTTCCGGAGTTTGGCAATGAGCCCAGAAACCTCAGGCTTGGACTTGCTACCGATGGAATGAATCCATATGGAAACTTAAGTTGTATTCATTGTTCGTGGCCTGCTCTCCTGGTAATTTACAACCTGTCTCCTTGATTGTGCATGAAGCGTAAATACATTATGTTAAGTATGATGATTTCGGGTCCAAAACAGCCAGGAAATGATATTGATGTTTATCTGAGTCCCTTGATTGAAGACTTGAGAATGTTGTGGGATGAAGGCATTGATGTGATTGACGGGTATTGCCGTGAGACTTTCAGATTGCATGCCATGTTCTTTTGCATCATCAACGACTTTCCATCATACGGGAACCTGTGGGGGTATAGTGTTAGGGGGCATAAAACATTTCCAATATGTGAAGAAGGCACATGTCACCATCAACTGCAACATGGAAGGAAGACAGTTTACCTTGGGCAACGGAGATTTCTCCAGGGTAATCATCCTTATCGTAGATTGAGGAAAGCTTTCAATGGACTTCCGAAGAATGAAATTGCTCCGGTGGCCTTGACTGGAGACCAAGTATATGAACGGGTGAAGAACACTAATGTTATCTATGGGAAGACCCAGAAGAAGGCTATTAAGAAGAATATATGGAAGAAGAGGTTGATCTTCTTTGATCTTCCATACTGGTTCAAGCTTGATGTAAGACATTGTATTGATGTGATGCATGTGAAGAAAAATGTGTGTGACAGTTTAATCGAAACACTTCTCAACATTCAAGGCAAGACAAAGGATGGTGTGAATGCTCGTCGGGATCTAGTTGCGATGGGTATACGAAAGCAGTTAGCTCCACATAAAGTGGGGGATAAGAAGACTTATTTGCCCTCAGCATGTCATACTTTATCAAAAAAAGAGAAAAGAAGTTTTTGTGAATGTCTACGAGGAGTCAAACTGCCACAGGGTTACTCTTCAAATATCAAGAGACTTGTCTCAATGAAAGATCTCAAATTAGTTGGCTTAAAGTCTCATGATTGCCATGTATTGATGCAACAACTACTACCAGTAGCCATTCGTGACATCTTGCCTAAAAAAGTCAGACATGCCATTACTAGGTTATGCTTATTCTTCAATGCTATATGTAGCAAGGTCATTGACACTAAAAAGTTGGATGACTTGGAAAATGAGGCAGCCATTATCTTTTTCCAATTGGAGATGTATTTTCCACCCTCATTTTTTGGGGTTCATTTGATTGTTCATCTAGTAAGGGAGATTAGCTTTTGTGGCCCTGTTTATTTAAGGTGGATGTACCCGGTTGAGTGATACATGAAGATCTTGAAAGGATATATGAAGAATCCTCACCATCCCGAAGCATCTATTGTTGAAAGGTATGTTGTAGAAGAATCTATTGAGTTTTGTACAGACTACATGTCAGAAGCGGAACCTGTAGGGCTTCCGAAGTCTCGTCATGAAGGAAGATATGATGGTAAGGGTACACGAGGTATCACTATTATGAGCATGGATCGGGAGGAAGTACTTCAAGCACATTGGTATATATTGAATAACACTGATGAGGTTGAACCATACTTATGTGAGTACAAAAGCATCACCAATGAAACTTACCCTATAATGAATGAAAAATGGTGTTTGAACAAGCATAATAAGACTTTCTTGAACTGGTTTAAAGAAAAAATTACAAAGTATGGTACTGCTTCTAATACATTAAAATGGCTAGCACAGGAGCCTAACTTTGATGTCATATGCTGGAGTGGGTACGATATCAATAAGTTTTCCTTCTATACAAAGTCCCATGATGAAAAAAGTACTTTGCAAAACATTGGGGTTATGGTCGTCGCTGAATCCATGCATTTCTTTAGTTCTAAAGATAAAAACCCTGTTATGGCATCTGTTTCATACTTTGGAATCATTGAAGAGATATGGGAGGTTGATTACACGAAGTTTAGAGTGCATGTTTTTAAATGTCAGTGGGTCGACAGTAACAACGGTGTGCAAACCGATGAGTTAGGATTCAAATTGGTGGACCTTAATAAGGTAGGTAATAAGGAAGAGCCTTTCATCATGGCATCCCAAGTAAAACAAGTGTTTTATATCTGTGATCCTTCTAACAAAAGGTGGTCAGTGGTTCTCCACGGAAAAAACATGTATAATGGTAGTGAGGGAAATCAAGATTCAACTCTTGATATTTCTGATACTCCTTCTTTCTCAACCCGGGTGCCTAATTTCAATGAGGAAAATGAAGTGGACGATGTACATGCTACTGGTAATGATCACCAAGAAGGGTTATGGGAGAACTTTACTACTTGACCACAGTGTAAGTTTAGTTTGAGTTATGTTTAAAGTCATATTATATGTTTACGTTGATATTTATAAGTTATGGTTACTTTGATCGATATTTATAAGTTATGTTTGATATTTATCCCGACATACTGACAATTTTTTTTTTCTAAACAGGTATACATGGCTGATCCTGAGGATATCCCTCTTTCTTGCAGCGGGTCGGAGACCCCGTCTACGGGTAGAAAGGGTAGACTTGCCACACGAATGTGGAATTTGACTACCAACCGTGGTTCAAATCAAAGGATAAGAATCGACTTTGATGCTAAACTCAATCCTATTGGGCCAATGGCAGAGCAGTTTATCAGTTTTGTGGGGACCCTTGCTCGAAGCAAGTCTAGTATACTTATTGAGCGTTGGAAAGATGTACCGTAGGGCGTGAAGGATCAGATATGGGAGAGTATTCTGGTATCTATAATTTTACGTCATGTGTTTGTATCTACTTTATTTTAATCTTATTAATATCATTCAATAATTTGTTGATTCTTTTGGTGTTAATGTAGCTCACCTTTGACCTGCCGGATTCGACGGATATGAAGAAGCGTTTGATAAAGTATGCTGGTGAATGTTGGAGGGCTTTTAAGGTGGACCTGGGCAGATATTATGTATTCAAGCCAAGCTGTGAAAAGAACCCACTTGAGGTGTACCCGTTTCTTGACCAGGCGGCATGGGATTGCTTTGTGCAAAGCCGACCCAGCTTTCAGGTTGACTTATTTGAGTTGTCTCTAAATTTATGTGATTTCATTAATTTTATTAATTTACTTATATAATTTAATTGCCTTCTATTTATAACAGGAGAAGAGGAAAAAGGGGCAGGAAGCATCTCAGGCAGATCCTACAGCTGATAATCATCCAGAAGTTGTTGATCCACTTCCACCCCCACGCCATCGTAAATGGAAGAGGGTTTGACAAAGAAGTACGAGACAATATACATCTGAGGAGGCCCGCCAAGTAGTTGAGAAGATTGTAAGTATAGTTTGAATTGTAAATGTGATTTTAACAATGTTACCGAATTGTATGTGACCTAATATTTTATATGTTGTAGGATGCCTTGGACGAGAAGGCCACTCAAGGAACCTTTGTTCCTAGAGGACGCGAGGATATCTTAGCTGCTGCCATCGGTAAACCAGACCACCCGGGCCGTGTCAATGGTGTTGGATGGGGCGTTGGCATTCGCCAATACCATGGTTCATCTTCACACCAACGCCACAGGGATATTGATGCATATAGAGAACGACTAAAATGGGAGATTGCATATGAGCTTAGACAGGAGATGGGCCAGCAGTTTTCCCAACAGCTGGCAATAATGGCTGCTATGTCCTAACAAAACACAGGTGTCCAACCCTCTGTCCATGTGAGCACTAAGGGCTCATGTGATCCTCCTCATCAGTCTGAAAATGATGATGATGATGATGATGATGACGACCCTGATAGGTGTGATCTGTATGTTGATGATCATCATGATCGCCGCTTAGTGGCATTGGGGAGGGCACATAACTTAGGTAATACCATACACCACCGTTTATTACCGGATGATCAGGTGAGGGTCGTGGTTGAGATTATTCGAGATGTTGATGCTCGAGTCCCTATGCCCACTGAGGAGGTTCAAACAGTGGGCTAGTCCCCTGGTAACTTCATCCCCTGGCCAAGAAGACTGGTCAGGTTTCTTGTTGCATCTGAGGTATTCAATTAGTTGTGTTTTTCTATATTTATAGTTGAAATTATTTATTATTGTTTAAAGATAATGTTTTTTTTAAGGATGTTGGAAATGATATTCTACCTAAAAGGTCGGATCCAGGAAGACCAGAAAAGTCTGCTCCTGCCAAGGTATTCATTTGACCATTCAATTAATTACGAAGGAAATAACTTAATTGTGATTACTAATGTATATCTTTGTTGTTTAGGGGATCGACAAAGGAGATCCTGGTGGTGTTTTTAAACGTCTGGCTATACAGGTTGTGAACATGGAGGCTGACGCAGCTTTGGTAAGGTTGGAACATGATGCCAGACCAGGTGACGATCTGTATATCCCAAAGAAGGAAATTATGGAGATGGAGCTCGATCGTGAAATGGCTAGTGCTGCACACATCTCGATATGGTGCACGTAAGTACATTTTATTTGTAAGTTAAGTAATTAAATTTTAAATACTATGATAATTAACATGTTTTATCAATATATTAGGTATCTGCATCGCATGTTAGTTGATCAGGGCAACCTCACCCTTTATGGGTTCATTGACCCCATGCTCATTCATGGTGATGTTCTCCTAACATCAGAAGACCCGATTGCCACCATACGTGATATACTTTCCCGAGATGATCATCTGTTCTACCTTGCGCCTTATCTCAATAAGTAAGTACCAGTTATTTAATTATAACGTACTATATATGACTTAATTACTAATTGTTTCACAAATGCAGTAAACATTGGCAATTGTTGATCTTGTGCCCTCGGTTGAATGTCGTGGTCTTCTTCTGCTCGATGGGAAATAAGCCGGCGAAGCAACTGAAGATCATCATGGAAACGTAAGCATTAAAATAATTTATAATCAGTAATGAAGTTGTTTTAATCATCTGAAATCTATAAGATATACTTTAATTTATTTTTATTTTCTTATGATAGTTCTATTGATGCAATCCACATGCTGCGTGGTGAAATACAATGGGCTATTAGACGGATTAGGTTCCTAACGTAAGATATTTATTAGTACAAATGCTTCAAGCACAATGGGTATAATTATTGATTTCTATTTAATTCCTTATATTCTAATTGGGTTTCATTTGTACGTAGTCCCGTAGACAACGTGGATCATGGGAATGTGGATATTATATGATGAAGTGGATGGTCGAAATTATCTCCTCCGGTATCATTGAAAGATGGCAGGAGGTAAATGCTAATTGGTAACACAATTAGTTGTAACAGTTATAGACTCGTTATATGTTTTATTTTAGTTTATTACTTAAAAGATATAATCTTATGTCCAATTAAACATGCAGATAATAATCCGACTCCACTCTCTGATAACCCCACATTTCACATCGGTTTCTTAAAAAACTGATGTGGTAACCCCACTTTCCACATCGGTTATTTTTAAAACCGATGTGAAATGTTGGTTTCCACATCGGTTTTTAAAATAATCGATGTGGAAAGCGGGGTTACCACATCGGTTTTTTCAGAAACTGATGTGACAAGTGCTGAACATGATTTATTATCTTGCTGAAATAGAATTTTTAACATTGGTTTTAAAACCGATGTGAAAAGTGGCAATAAACCACATCAGCCGTTTCAACATCAGTTTGAAAACCAATGTGAAAAACCAAAAAAACCGATGTGAAATCTCTTTTCTATACTAATATATTGATTAAGATAAATGTATGAAAGCATGAAATTTGTAAATACAGTAAATTCAGATCCCACGCGATGTAGCTCTATCTACCCATATCATGAACAAAATTAGCTACTCCATATACAGCATGGTTGCTCATTGCCTTTTTCAGTAGATATTCGTATAACTGACTCTGACTCTCCATTCTTGCAGGATAAGTTGTTTGAGCTAAAGTAATTAATCAGATTCTTGCAAAGATTGTAACATGAATTCAATGTTTTTTTTAAGGAAAAATATCAAATAAAAAAACATTGACAACAACAAAAGTCGTTAAAAGTTAAAAGATCACATAAACAAACGTCAAAATAGAACTATGTACGACAAACTCAAGCCAACAACCACAACAAAAGTCGTTAAAAATTACAAGGCTCTATTGTTGATCATGTACGATTTTGATTCCTGAATTTTTTTTTTTGTCCATATTTGATCTCCTGTGTTTTCAATTAAACAAATTTGGTCATTCTATCTAATGTATGTCAATTTTTTCAATGGCCAATATAGAGGAACCACTTCTCTAAGCACGCACAACCAGAAGTTGAGGTTCTTCCTCCTTTGCATCTCTGATTCAACATGATTCAGTGGCTCCCCACTGCTATTTACTGGTTTTGTCCCTTCTTTTCGGGACAGTTTTTGGTTCTACCACATGATCCTTTACCACAAAAGCTCAAAAAGATGTTCTATGCACTTAGAGCAATAGTTCTATATGCTAATAGGAGTGGTTCCTCTATATTGATCAATGAAATATTGGCGGACATTGACAGAATGACCAAATTTGTAATATTAAAAAAATAGAAAATCAAATATGCACGAAAAAAACTTTGGGGATCAAAATCACACGTGACTAATAGTAAAGGAGCAAAACTAAACATCACATAAACAAACGTCAAATAGATATTAGAGTTCACACCGATCGACCAACGTAAAACACGCTTACTGACTTCCTCATTTCAGACGGACCAACCACCACAGTGCATACTTGCAATACAATATATACAATGAAAAATGCTAAATTGACACAGAATTTGGGACAACATACGGTACACCGTATGAACAGTGCCGCACAGTGCGGCATTGTAGCTGCACTGTGCGGCACTGTAGCACTTTTTTTTTTTAATTTAAATTTTTTTTGTAAATAAATTTTTTGATTAAGTATGTGTCAATATCTGGTGAACGGGGTACAAATATCTGGTGAATGCCTTCAGATATGTGGTGAATGCCCATACTAAAACCAAGTTTTGGATGCCTTAGATTATCTGGTGAACGTAGTTCAATTATCTGGTGAATGTCTTCAAATATGTGGTGAATGCTCATACTAAAACCAAGTTTGGATGCCTTAGAGTATCTGGTGAACGTAGTTCAATTATCTGGTGAATGCCTTCGAATATCTGGTGAATGCCCATACTAAAACCAAGTTTTGGATGCCTTAGATTATCTGGTGAACGTAGTTCACTTATCTGGTGAATGCCTTCGAATATGTGGTGAATGCCTATACTAAATTAGCTTGTGGATGCCTTAGATTATCTGGTGAACGTAGTTCAATTATCTGGTGAATGCCTTCAAATATGTGGTGAATACCCATACTTAATCAAAAAATTTATTTACAAAAAAAATTAAATTTAAAAAAAAAAAAAAAAGCGTACTTCTGATCCGCATTGTATAAGACTGTTCATATCTGAAATCTACGTATGTTGTCTGGCAAAATGTGTCAAATTAGCAAAACTGATATACAATGTAAACGTATATATACACGTGTAAACGTATAATATACACGTGTAAACGAAAAAATATGATAAACAGATCCATCACATTCAACACAATTATTAGGCTTTTTGATCAAACTGGTTCCTTTTAGAAACTATTTATCAGTTTAGGATTGTTCTAAACTATTTATCAATGGGGGTCCTTTTGAAAACGTGGCATATTTTATTTTTTTTCACTCTGACGGGTCAAAGGCGTCAGTCAGACTGACGCCTTCAAAGGCGCTAGTCAGACTGACACCTACCAGTATTAAAAAAAAGACAATTGATGACTGACGCCTACCAGTATTAAAAAAAAGACAATTGATAGCAATAATAAAATGTATAAAAAAATAATAGCAATCACAATTTACACCAATAAATATTCATCAATTATTACAGTAGTAAAAATTTTTTTTACCTTGTAATAGCATTAATGTCATCGTTACTCTCTATACTTATAATATAATTTTTTTAGCAGTGTTCCTTTAAAATTGCTGGTAACTTTCTTTTAATTCTTACAAGGTAAATTTTTTTTTACTACTGTAATAATTGATGAATATTTATTGGTGTAAATTGTTATTGCTATTATTTTTTTATGACTCTTGTGATATTATTTGCTACTTGTTATTAGGGGGTTTTTTTATTGCCTCTTGTTGTTTTAAATAGATACTTTATCATTAATGTCATCGTTACTCCCTATACTTATAGTATAATTTTTTTAGCAGTGTTCCTTTAAAATTGCTGGTAACTTTCTTTTAATTCTTACAAGGTAATTTTTTTTTACTACTGTAATAATTGATGAATATTTATTGGTGTAAATTTTATTGCTATTATTTTTTATGACTCTTGTGATATTATTTGTTACTTGTTATTATGTGATTTTTTATTGCCTCCTGTTGTTTTAAATGGCTTTTTGACCAAAATGGGTATCTTTTAAAAACTATTTATCAGTAGCAAGTAGCAAATAACAATGACAAGTAGCAAATAATATCACAAGAGACATAAAAAAATAATAGCAATAACAATTTACATCAATAAATATTAATCAATTACTATAGTACTAAAAAGAAATTACTTTGTAAGACTTAAAAGAAAGTTACCTGCAATTTAGAAAGAACACTGCTACAAAAACAATTATACGATAAGTATAGGGAGTAACGATGACATTAATGATAAAGTATCTATTTAAAACAACAAGAGACAATAAAAAAAATCCCCTAATAACAAGTAGCAAATAATATCACAAGAGTCATGAAAAAATAATAGCAATAACAACTTACACCAATAAATATTCATCTATTATTACTGTAGTAAAAAAAATTTTACCTTGTAAGAATTAAAAGAAAGTTACCAACAATTTAGAAGGAACACTGCTACAAAAAAAAATTATACTATACGTATAAGGAGTAACGATGACATTAATGCTAAAGTATCTATTTAAAACAACAAGAGACAATAAAAAAAATCTCCTAATAACAAGTAGCAAATAATATCACAACAGTCATAAAAAAATAATAGCAATAACAATTTACACCAATAAATATTCATCAATTATTACAGTAGTAAAAAAAAATTTAACTTATAAGAATTAAAAGAAAGTTACCAGCAATTTTAAAGGAATACTGCTAAAAAAAATTATACTATAAGTATAGGGAGTAATGATGACATTAATGCTATTACAAGGTAATTTTTTTTTTACCACTGTAATAATTGATGATTATTTATTGGTGTAAATTGTTATTGCTATTATTTTTTTATACCTCTTATTATTACTATCAATTGTTTTATTTATTTATTTATTTTTTAATACTGGTAGGCACTAGTATGACCAAAGGCGCCAGTCTGACTTACGGCTTTGACTTGGAAGGCGCCAGTCAGACTGACGCCTTTGACCTGTCAGAGTGAAAAAAAATAAAATATGTCATGTGTCTAAAAAGACCCCCCATTAATAAATAGAACAACCCTAAACTGATAAATAATTTCTAAAAGAAAATCAGTTTGATCAAAAAAGCCCGATTATTAATTAGCCTTGAGCTTCCTTAAGGCTTAAATTGCATCCATATAAATTCTCTTATCCGCACAGAGACAGATATGAAGCGTTTATTTTTAATTTCTTCAATGCCTGATCTTCCTTCCTGGTACTGCTTCAGTGCTTCTCATCCATCCCTTCGTCGCAGCCATAAAGGATACTAATCTTGTGCTTCCTTGACTTAATTGCCTCAATATAAATTGAGAAATGCTAAATGAACACAAAAAATTGACACATACACCATATATTACTGTAGCAAAATACTATTTTAATAATGAATAGAGTATTAACAATTAAATAAGCTATTTATGAGCTAAGAAAATACTTAGAAATACTAGAAAATTTAGAACAAAACAACTATCTTTTTTACCAACAAGAATTGGTTAGTAAAAGAATAAAAAGATTAAAACAAGAATTAGAAAATTACATAGGATAATGAGTTTATCTGAAGAAATAGAATCATGATTCAAAGAATTAGAAAGACTTATGAAAGAAATAAACAAAAATATTATTCAACTAATCGAAAATACAGATAAAATTGCAAATTACACTTGCAATAGAATACAAAAAGGACAAGATGAAATAAAAAACATCAAAGAAACATTAAATAATATAAGCAGAGGAAAAGAAATAGATGAAAATGAAGATATCATTAGAATGAAAATTATTCTAGAACAATTAGAAGACCTTCTAAGGTATGAAGAAAATAATAAATGTATAACAAAAAATGAATTAAAGGAAATTTTGGAAATAAGGAATTTAGAAAGAATAATAATTAAAAAAGAATTAGATCAAGAACCATCAAAAATACCTACACCAGTATCCACATGGAGAGGATAAAAGACGAATACATGGAAACATTAAGAAAATAAAATGATATAGAAGAAATTCAACAATTATTAAAACAACTTTAAATTGTCGAAGAAGAAAATAATCAAATACACAAAATTGAACGAATTGATAAAAAAGGTACGGAAAACAATGAGAATGAAGAAATAATCTTGAATTATAGCTCATCTTCAGAATTTGAAGAAAACCATATAAGAATGGAAAAGGGGGAATACAGTGGAAAAAGCACTAAAAGGAAATGGGAAGAATATAAATATATATACACCCGAAGGAGCTTGGGATAAATATGAAGAAGAAGCCATGTACAATAAAGAATATGCAAGAAAAAATAATAATAAATGGACAAAAATTCAAGAAGAATTTAAACATCAATACCATAATATAGGAAATATACTTGAACTTGATTGTATAAGAAATAAAGAAGAAGCCTTATTAAAATGGACTAATGAAATAATATTAATGATCTTGACTGATGAAAGATTTAAACAGTTAAACTTTATAGAAATCAAGAACTTTGTAATATTTAAAACATCTGGAAATGTACAGAAGTTTTTAGTAGGAATTAAAGATGAACACTGGATTAAGTATGGAAGAATGGTAGATAATAGCTCAGATTATGTTAAATTAATAATGACACTAATACATCAAGAATTTTTAGGATATAATCTGATGGAACAAAGAGAAAAGACAAACAAAACTCTACTTGAAAATGCTAAGTCACATCTAAATAGAATGCAAATATGTGATATGTGCCAGATTGAAAGTTTCATCTGCGAATATCAAAAATACTATTATCAACTAGATGAAGATACTAAAGAAATATATAAATATATTTTTATAGATAAATTACCATATCCACTTATTTCAAAAATCAATAGATTATGGGAATTAAAACCAGAAGAAACCGCAAATACTTTAGGAGTAGTTATTAAACTCTTATACCAAGAATTAAGAGAACAATGTTTGAATAGGGAAACAATAAGACAATTAAATAGAGGAAGTAATGTCATTTATTGTGACATTCCAGAAATAAAAAACCAGGAAAATATGGATGTGATAAACAATAAGAAGAAAAAGAAAATACTATAAAAAATCAAACTTAAGAAAAACTTACCCAAGAAAGAAAACTTATTATAAAAATAATAAAAGAAAATATTTTAGAAGAAAGAAATCAACACCAAGAAAATATTGCCCGAAAGGAAAAAAGAAATTTATATGTTGGATATGTAATGTTGAAGAACATTATGCTAATGAATGCCCTCAAAGGAAGGAGAAAGATTTTAAAGAAAAATCAAAATTAATAAAACAGGTCTTTCAAATATATGAATTAGAACCATTAGAAGAAGAATTAAGTAATTCAGATGTAAGCATATATGAATATTCAGAAGATGAATTATCTTCAGAAGAAAGAGAATCCGAATAATACATATATAAAAATACTTATAGAAAAAGGTAATAAAGAAACAGAAGCCTATATAGACACTGGAGCAAGTCTTTGCCTTGCAACAGAAGCCCTTATTGATAATTGGGAAAGACTAGAAAAGCCATTGAAAATACAAATTGCAGATGGATCAATACATCCTCTGTATTGGATAGCAAAATGAATTACTTTGGTAATACGAGAAAAGATATTTATTGTACCAACGATATATAAACATGAAACTAGAATAGATATAATTATTGGAAATAATTTTTTAAGACTTTATGGACCATTTTGCCAACATCTGAAATATATTACTCTAAAAACACCATATATTTATCAGAAGCAAAAACGAGAAATTATCAAAATACCAATTATTCATTTTTCTGCATGTACTTATTCATCAAAGTTTCAGCAGCTGAAACGTGGTGAGATTATTAGATTAATTTGTACAAAAATTCGTCATGTACTAATAAATTTAGAACCAAATAGAATAATTCCAGCTCATATAGAAGAACTTTTGGACAAGGTTTGTAGCGAAAACCCTGTAGATCCAAAAATTAACAAAAATACTGAATTAGTTGAATTAAAATTAAAAGACCCAACAAAAGAAGTGAAATGTAAACCAATGATTTATACAAAAATAGATAGAGATGAGTTTGTAAAAGATATTGAAGAAATGTGTAAAAAAGGATTAATTAGACCATCAAATAGTAAACATTCTGCACCAGCTTTTTATGTAGAAAACCATAATGAAATAAAAAGAGGAAAAAGAAGAATGGTAATTAATTATAAACAAATTAATGATGCCATGGAAGGAGATGCCTATTTTCTCCCAAGAAAAGACTTAATTATTGAAAGAATTAGAAATATGGATTGGTTTAGCACTTTTGATTGTAAATCAGGATTTTATCAAATCAGATTGACTGAAGAATCGAAAGCTTTAACAGCATTTAGTTGTCCTCAAGGACAATATGAATGGAATGTACTGCCAATGGGATTAAAACAATCACCAGGAATCTTCCAATGAAGGATAGATTCAATTCTCAAGGAATTCAAAGACTTTTGTCTTATCTATATTGATGATATATTAATCTTTTCTAATAAAGGATTAAATGATCATTTTGAAAAAATAGAATTAGTTCTTAATAAATGCTATGAACACGGAATAGTTTTAAGTCAAAAGAAGGTTGTATTAGCCCAAAATAGGATTAATTATTTGGGATTAGAAATTGAGAAAGGAAAAATAATAATGCAGCGACATGTATTAGAAAAACTTCAGAACTTTCCAACGAAATTAAAGGATAAAAAGGATTTACAAAGATTTCTTGAACTATTAACATATATTTCAAATGAAGGTTTCATCAGGAATCTTGCAGCGGAGAGAAGAATACTCCAACAAAAACTGAAGAAAGATGTCCCTTGGACATGGACTGATGAAGACGATAGACTTATTTTAAAAATGGAAGACTTATGCCAGGATCTTCCTAAGCTTTATCATCCATCGGATGATGATATAATAATTATTGAGACTGATGCCTCAAATGACTGTTGGGGAGGTGTTATGAAAGCAAAACCCCCTGGATACAAAAATGAATTACTGTGTCAATACATGTCTGGAACTTTTTCAGACAGTGAAATTAATTATCCTACTCATGAAAAGAAAACACTGGCATTGATCCGTATGTTAGAAAAACATCGGATTTATATACTGGATAAGGACTTTATTGTCCGAACCGATTCTACTTATGTTGCAGGTTTTAAGAACTTAAATCATAAAGGCACTTACAAACAAGGACGCTTGATTAGATGGCAAATGAAACTTGCCGAATACAATTACCCAATCTCTCACATTAAGGGAGATAAAAATGTTCTTGCAAATATATTATCAAGATAATGGAGCAACAAACAATTGAAGATATAAAGAAGCAGATTCAATTACAAAGGATACTGGAGAAACAAAAAATAATGGAGCTCAACCTAATCAAAGCTAACATTGAAGTACTGGAATTCCAACTAAAAGCAAAAGGAGAATATGTGAAAGAAGATCCTATGAAGAATATAAAACAACAAATACAGGAGAATACTAAAAACAAGTGGTACACCATTTTTAATGGACCACACCCAGGTATTTATGATGAATGGCACAAAGCAGTCCCTCACTGCATTGGACTCTCAGGAGTTCATCACAAAGGATTTCGCACCAAGGAAGAAGCTGAAAAAGCTTTGATAGACTATCAAAAGGAACATGACAAGGGCAAAGAAGTTTATCGTGGCCCAAGAACTTTCTCCGAAACAATAAGAATTCCACCAGAACCAAAGACTTCATTAAAAATACTCGGAATAATTCCTTCTTCCATTGATGACCACCCAATTACTTCCAGAAAAGACCACGAACTACAAATTCAATTTTCCAAAGAAAAATTTTATGAAAACTTGAAAAGATTAACCAACTGGTCTGAAAAAGAAAAAATTAATTGTTTCTACATGGTAAACCGAAACATTTCCGGGGTTAAAGCCATAATTACTCCAGGAGCATCATCGATTCTTACATTTAATATGTTCCAATTTGGACTTATTGAATGCCTTTACTTAAGCAAAGACTTAGAAGAAATCAGTTTGTTTCCATATAATCTCAAAGAAGCTGTCCAGAATTATAGAAGAAATGTTGCGATGGATAGAACTATCTTCTTGAAGTTCTATTCAACCTATCCAGACTTCACAACTAAGCAACCACCAAAGAATCTAATCTTCATTGGAGTAAGAAATAATAGCTTTTCCATGAGAGATGAACCGACTGGCGAAGACTATAATGAAGAAAAAATTACTGCAATACTAGCTAATCAATTAGCGAGTATTTTTACTCAATGTCAAATTATTGGGAAAGATTCCTTCATCAAAGCACTATACAAAGGACCACATACTTTGCTTATAAGCAAGACTAGCGGAAAACTGATCAGAGAAAAGGACTTGGCAATACTGACAAACTTTGAATTACCCTTTTACACGCTTCAAGGACTTTCTATGAATTATCAGCCAGCTGTACTCGACTTATTGTGCTCAATGATTAAAGAAAATGGAAACCACGCATGTGAAAGATGCATAACAAAAAAGGACTGTCGGCAAGAAGATAAGGACTCAGACGAAGCAATAATAGAGGAATGACGTAAGCTGTAACACCCCGATTTTTGCTGCTTTGTAATATCGGTAATAAATATATAAATATATATTTTTATCCGAGACTTAGAAAATGATTTTGGATAAACCAAGGTCATTTCCTTGTTATACTTATTTTCATAAGGTTACGGGGAAGTTTTTGGTTGAAAATTCAGACGGAAGTCGGTCTACCGTTTTCTGTGTTTTCGCTGACAGTAAAAGTTTACTGCTCAGAAAACCAAATTTTAATTCGTGAACGAGATGAAAAATGTTGTTATCGTATTTGCTACGATACAGGAAGTTTTGAAAAATTTAGTGTAAAAAATTAAAATATTATATTTGTTGCGGGCGTATACGTCGAGATTATCTCTAGGAAAAACCTGCGCCAGATGAACCCAGAGTCGGCAATGGAGCTGAGATATTGGATTTGACCGACTTGACGAGCATTTATGACGAGCTTATCTGAGTCATAATGGCCATAATGGCGCATTTATGGCAAAGGCAATTTTTGCTATGAAATGACCATTTTACCCTTGTCTTTTTATGACAATTACAAGCCATGCCATTGGAAAATTTGACCAAATGTTACCCAAAACCCATGGCTCCTTCTTCCATTCCAAGCATTTGGACACCACTTTTTCCTAGCCATAAATGAGCATTGATGTTAAGTGGATGAGTCATAGGCAAAGTCACACTCTCATCATTATCCCGAAACTGCCACGAAATTATGACTCTTATATGTTCTGAATCTCGGAAAACTTTCTACATGAAAGTTGTTCATCTTTCTCTCTTCTTTCCAACGACATAAAGATCATCAAAAACGGACAAGTATGTTGGAAGATATGTCCAAATTACCGAAACTGCTCTAAATCTTCATCATCTTTATCTTTCTCTCTAAACTTCTCTAGAATACTTAGAAAAACCAAGGTTTATTAACCATGATTTGCAAACCAAGATATTTTCTCCATAATATGTGGTGTAGGAGGCATCCACATCTCTTCAAAATTTAGGACCACATATTTTATTAACCATGATTATACATAAAACCCTAGTTAGGTTACTATTAACTATAGTTAAGTTATTATATTATTTTCTAACTTAACCTTGATCAAATAAACTCAACAATGGTTCTTTTATCTCATCAAACCACACATTTTCTTCTCACACCCACCTCTAAACCGTGCCCATCATCCACACTTGGATCATTTTCACTCATTTTCCAACTTCATCATTTTGTCTCTCTCAAAACTTCATGTTCTTCATTTTCTCTCTCAAGTTCTTCACTTGTTCTTCATTTGTTCTTCATTTGTTCTTCACTTATTCATCATTTATCTCTAACTTAGAAACATAATCTCATGATTCTTCATTCATGAAACTTGTTCCTTAGATCAATAACCATCACTTGATCCATTTTGTTCTTGAATCCATGAACTTTCAAGTTCATCTTTTCTTTCCTTCAAATTCGGCCCATACCCATATATAACCCTCCAAACCTTGTTTTGATCTTCTAAGATCATATTCTCACTTATCTAGATGATCTAAACAATTTCTATTTCACATCTCAAGTTTTTCCCCACAAAACACAAAGAACTCCTTAGTGTTCTTGCTAAAATCATCTTTGTTCTTCAAGTTCTTGAATAAATCTTTTTATTCCAAGGTGAGGAATATCTCTCTTAATCTTGATATTTTAAGCTTTTCTATTCACAACTTTTATGGATTTATGCTTGTGTTCATCATGTTCTTCATATGAGTCAAAGTTCTTGAAGCTTTCTTCAAAAATTCATAACTAATTCTAGAAAAATCCTTTTGACATGAAACCAATTTCTATGATCTAGATATAATCCCTACTTTATTTATCCAAGAGCATGTGATCAAAATCATTTTCCTTCCCTATTAACCATTAAGGGCCGAACCTAGGTAGGAAAATGGGTTTGGTGTTTTGTTGTTTGTTTTGAAAGTTAGTACTTGACTTAAGTTCTATAATACATATATAGCTTAAATCCAAGAGCTTGAATCCAACTAAATTTCCTAGCTTATTTTCCTAATATGGGCCGAAACCCTAACCCTAAAGGTTAGAGCATTTTGTTTCAAATTTTAGTCTTGTAATAAGTAATCTATGTTAGTTAAGACTTTAGTAACTAGGATCCAAAAGATGGCATTAAGAAGATAACCCTAAACCTATTTTCTAAGTCTTGGCCGAACCTAGCCCTAAAGTGTCATAGATGGTTGTTAGTTGATTAATTATAGTTATGTTGTTTGGTTGAAGGTGTTTGTGTTAACTCGTGGCGGGATAACGAGGATCGTCGTGTACGTGTTTCCCGTGCTAACTCAGGTGGGGGAAAGAATCATTCTACCGTCGGAATCGATAAGTAGCATATTATATAATAATTGTGTAGGGCGACCTAAACCCTACTAGTAGTTGAGTAACCGACAAGACCAAAATCACATTGGAAACCTTTTCTGTAAAACCAATGGTGATTCGGGGATTGTAGGTTTATCGACAATAAGGTTGATTTTATGATGTTGAGGATGTGTGGCTTTATTACTTATTTGAGTTGATTGTGATATGTTGGTTGTGATAATTTGCTCTATGTGATATTTTATGATATTTGAATATTTTGTTGATATTGTGTTATGCATGATCTGCCTGGTTCGATAAATTGCTTAGTTGATTTTAAGGAAAGATATATATTGCTCAGAGGTATTTTATTTGAGTGAGAGTTTTGAATATGAATTAGAAGTGCCTCGCTATTATGGTATAGAAGTAATGTGATATAGTATGTAAGTGGAGGTTATGAGGAAAAGCTTGAAGTACTAGGTTGTTATTGATAAAAGTCAGTGAGAATCATATGTTGCATTGATGTTCATAACCGTGTATTTGAGATACACGAGGTCCGAAGTTCTTGTAGACCGTTCCAAATTAGAATTTAAGTTGTGCAACTATAGTGTCATTGCTTTGCATGAGCACCCTTGACTGAGTTGAGAGAGAGAACCAGGGTGTGCACCGGCGGTACTGTGCAGCTATAGTGTCATTGCTTTGCATGAGCATTCTCACCATGGATGTACACCATGGGTGTGAATGTGCACCGGCGTTGGGAACGTGTCACTTGGACGACTGACTGACATTCCTACCGAGGAATGTGTGACAGGATTTGCAGTGGCCACGTCAGCATAAAGGTCTAGTTGCATGAGTTGGAGGGTAGAGGATGATATAGTGAATTGAGGATGATTGTATATTTGAGTGATGCGTGTCTGTGACTATTATTGTATTATATGCTATGAATCTTTTCCACTTATGATGATAGAACTGTTTCTTATCTCCCTATTTCTATATTTTTGGTGTATATCTACTTCGTTACGTTAGAAGACCAGATGGATGACTATGTTACTGAGGAGATGGATGGAACCTCATACGAGACGGAGATTGTTGAAGAGTTGAACGATGTTCCGGATGAAGTTGACACTGAAGAACAACCTATTGATCCTAATAACATAGTGTAGTAAGTTTAGGGCCAGTGAGTCATATAAGACGTTTTTGTTTTCCGTTAGTTATAAGAAGTTTGTTTAAATAAGTACCTGTGTGGGATCCTAATGAGAGGATACCCTAAACAGTGTTGTGTAAAATAAAGGATACTTATGTGTGTATTTATGTAATATAGTTTTGGTGTGTTTTGTATTTGTAGAAGTTATATGATTATTATTTAAGTTTTAAATTTTTACGTATTTTCAACGATAAGTGCGCGATTAAGTAAATAAATATTAAGGTTTTAATTTAATAATACAATGGGGCACAACGGGGTGTCTCATTTGGTGGTATCAGAGCAGTTCGATTCTAATCGGACTGTGAGGTCTTGGATGTGTTACTGGCCGTGTCTAGTTGAGTCCACATCGGATTTTAACTATGCTTAGAAGTTGGGTTGTGTGTCCGAACCCGATGCGATAATTAGCATTAGTATGGCATATGGTATTTATATACCTGTCTATGTAGTATTATATGTCATACTGATGAGAGAGGATGATTTATGTTACAGAATCATGGCTAATGGAAGAAGAAGTCCGATTATTAGTAGCGATAGAACTCCTGAGGGAACCATTGGAGCTGACAATGGTGAGGTTAATCCTAATGGAAATGGAGGAGAGTCATCTGCGACTCCCAATATCATGGAAACGATAGCTGCTACCTTGCTATTTCAAACACAGCAGAATATGAAGATGCTACAAATAAACAAAGAGCAGCAGGAATTGCAGAATCAAATAACAGCCATTGAAACTGAGGAGGGAGAATTGATTATTTTCCTAAAAGGGAAGCCACCACAGTTCCGAGGGGACTATGACCCAAAGAAGGCAGAATGGTGGGTACAAGAGATAGAGAAGATATTTGACACCATACGCTGCATGGAGGGGAGGAAAGTGACTTATGCTGCATACATGTTAACTGGAGAAGCAGAGTCTTGGTGGAGAGATAAGATAAGATTACTGGAGTTAGAAGGTAGGATTATCTGCTGGCAGTTGTTTACTGAATGCTTCTTCGAGAATTATTTTCCGAATGTAGTCCGACGTGCGAAGGAGAGGAAGTTTACTAGTCTTCGACAAGGAAACATGACACTGTAGGCGATTATGTATCACGCTTTGAGGCTCTGATTAAGTTTTCAGAATTCTATCAGAGATTCCCAGATGAGGATTGGCGGTGTAGAAGGTTTGAAGAAGGATTGCGACATGAGCTGTGAAGAGCTGTAGTGTATTTAGATATTCAGTGTTTTCCGGAGTTGGTTGATAGTTGCAGTGCTATAGACAGCATAGACTAGAGGCAAGATGCTGAGATGAAACAACCAAGAAGTGGAGGCCCTAATCGATCAGGTTCTCCAAGGAGGGTAGATAGTGGTTCTCAAGGGAGATGGGGACCATATACTAAACCAGTGCAGACAGCTGCACCAACACTAGTGGTTAGATCGGATCAACAACAACAAGTCTATGCTTGCTTCGGATGCAGAGGATCGCATCATTTTAAAGATTGCATGGAAAAACCTAGTTGTTTCCATTGTGGTAAACCAGGTCATTATGCTCGTAAGTGTAGACAGAGAAATAGGCATCAGACTGTAGCTGCTGGTAAGGAAGCTGGAAGTTATGGAGGTGAAGCTAGGAGAAGAGATCCAGGAGCAGGTCAGCAGCCGCAAAAGAGCTTGGTGTGCTTCAGATGTGGAGGACCTCATCATGTTAGAAATTGTAAGGAGAACCCTAGTTGTTTCCACTGTGGAAAACTTGGTCATATAGCTAGAGATTGCGGACAGTGGGTCACTGGGAGAGTGTTTACAGTGAGGGGAGTTGAACCTTCTCACTTTGCAGATTTCATATAAGGTATGTGTTTGACATCAGTGTCATATAGTTGTTAATAATATGACATTTATTGTAAACACTTGTCGATGATCTTATGGAAGTGGAAATCGTGCTCTTGGTGGGAAAGTCTGAAGATGGTAACGGAAATCCGCAAGTTTTTTTTTAGTTAGTCGGTTGTGGTTTTCATGCTTGTTTAAAATCAAGTACAGTGAAAGTATAGATTGTTGTGGGATAATTGGTATTAAGGGAACTTTATATTAAGTGCTTGATATATTTGGATAGTATGGGTAGTCCTTGAAAATAATAAAGAGATAACGAATTAGTTTGGAGCTTATCTAGTATAGGATTCATTTGGTTGAAGCTTTGTAGCCTTTTATTTTTGAGATAATGGTTATAATGATATGTTGTTCTTGTTTAAATGGTGAGTTAGGATTTCACCTTAAGCTCTGATGGTTATGGATTAAAATTAAGACTTGATTGAGCAACATATAATCTAGGTATAATACCTAAGTATTGTTTCCCTATAGTAGGATAAATAGGAAGTGATGGGAGTTTTGAGATATAGATATGACTGGTAAGATTAAGATCAGTATCAGTGAGTAAGACAATTACTATAAATAAAATGTTGATCGAGGCATAGTATCATTATGGAATCTAGGGCAATGATTAATGATCGTAGTTAAGATGGATTGTATGAGTTTCGGAAGAGTAAACGAAAGTGTATATAGTAATTTCACCTAAGTTGAATATGAGATTTCACTTAAGTTGAATATGAGCAGAAAAGATGATTTTCGATGTAAATTGAGGTTACTAGAGAAATTCAAATTTGTTAAGTTATATAATCCTAACAGGTGTTGTTCTTTTGATTTTATCTTACGTAATGTTGAGATGTTTATTTGGAGACTTGAAAGGTGTGATTTTGATATAATCTAGAATAGTGAAATACATTTTAAGGAACTAAGACTGTGATTGGATACATGAAGTAGGAAGTTAGGGTAGTTCGATTTAGGTGTTAATTGTAGAAGTTAGATGTTGAAATTGATTGTGGTGTTAATTGCGGTTAATTGTAGAAGTTAAATGTTGGAATTGATTGTGGTGTTAATTGCGGGAGTTAGATGTTGAAATAAAGTTCTCTAGTGGATCAGTAGTAAGAAGAATGAAATGATTAAGTTTTAATTATGTCCTTCAAGGATGATAGATCAAGGTGAAACGTTAAGGACAATGAATATAATGTAGTGATGGATTGTTTTGAGGATAAATAGAACGATATAAGAATGAATTTTGTTATGAAGTTACCGCTGTCACCTAGGGGAAAAACAGCGATGAGAAATATATTGTTGGAGCTTTAGATTAAGATTCTATTACAAGATGATGTCTAGTGTTGAGTTAAGAAATTCCGAGGACGGAATTTTTTTCTAAGAGGGGTAGTAATGTAACACCCCGATTTTTGCTGCTTTGTAATATCGGTAATAAATATATAAATATATATTTTTATCCGAGACTTAGAAAATGATTTTGGATAAACCAAGGTCATTTCCTTGTTATACTTATTTTCATAAGGTTACAGGGAAGTTTTTGGTTGAAAATTCAGATGGAAGCCGGTCTGCCGTTTTCTGTGTTTTCGCTGACAGTAAAAGTTTACTGCTCAGAAAACCAAATTTTAATTCGTGAACGAGATGAAAAATGTTGTTATCGTATTTGCTACGATACAGGAAGTTTTGAAAAATTTAGTGTAAAAAATTAAAATATTATATTTGTTGCGGGCGTATACGTCGAGATTATCTCTAGGAAAAACCTGCGCCAGATGAACCCAGAGTCGGCAATGGAGCTGAGATAATGGATTTGACCGACTTGACGAGCATTTATGACGAGCTTATCTGAGTCATAATGGCCATAATGGCGCATTTATGGCAAAGGGAATTTTTGCTATGAAATGACCATTTTACCCTTGTCTTTTTATGACAATTACAAGTCATGCCATTGGAAAATTTGACCAAATGTTACCCAAAACCCACGGCTCCTTCTTCCATTCCAAGCATTTGGACACCACTTTTTCCTAGCCATAAATGAGCATTGATGTTAAGTGGATGAGTCATAGGCAAAGTCACACTCTCATCATTATCCCGAAACTGCCACGAAATTATGACTCTTATATGTTCTGAATCTCGAAAAACTTTCTACATGAAAGTTGTTCATCTTTCTCTCTTCTTTCCAACGACATAAAGATCATCAAAAACGGACAAGTATGTTGGAAGATATGTCCAAATTACCGAAACTACTCTAAATCTTCATCATCTTTATCTTTCTCTCTAAACTTCTCTAGAATACTTAGAAAAACCAAGGTTTATTAACCATGATTTGCAAACCAAGATATTTTCTCCATAATATGTGGTGTAGGAGGCATCCACATCTCTTCAAAATTTAGGACCACATATTTTATTAACCATGATTATACATAAAACCCTAGTTAGGTTACTATTAACTATAGTTAAGTTATTATATTATTTTCTAACTTAACCTTGATCAAATAAACTCAACAATGGTTCTTTTATCTCATCAAACCACACATTTTCTTCTCACACCCACCTCTAAACCGTGCCCATCATCCACACTTGGATCATTTTCACTCATTTTCCAACTTCATCATTTTGTCTCTCTCAAAACTTCATGTTCTTCATTTTCTCTCTCAAGTTCTTCACTTGTTCTTCATTTGTTCTTCATTTGTTCTTCACTTATTCATCATTTATCTCTAACTTAGAAACATAATCTCATGATTCTTCATTCATGAAACTTGTTCCTTAGATCAATAACCATCACTTGATCCATTTTGTTCTTGAATCCATGAACTTTCAAGTTCATCTTTTCTTTCCTTCAAATTCGGCCCATACCCATATATAACCCTCCAAACCTTGTTTTGATCTTCTAAGATCATATTCTCACTTATCTAGATGATCTAAACAATTTCTATTTCACATCTCAAGTTTTTCCCCACAAAACACAAAGAACTCCTTAGTGTTCTTGCTAAAATCATCTTTGTTCTTCAAGTTCTTGAATAAATCTTTTTATTCCAAGGTGAGGAATATCTCTCTTAATCTTGATATTTTAAGCTTTTCTATTCACAACTTTTATGGATTTATGCTTGTGTTCATCATGTTCTTCATATGAGTCAAAGTTCTTGAAGCTTTCTTCAAAAATTCATAACTAATTCTAGAAAAATCCTTTTGACATGAAACCAATTTCTATGATCTAGATATAATCCCTACTTTATTTATCCAAGAGCATGTGATCAAAATCATTTTCCTTCCCTATTAACCATTAAGGGCCGAACCTAGGTAGGAAAATGGGTTTGGTGTTTTGTTGTTTGTTTTGAAAGTTAGTACTTGACTTAAGTTCTATAATACATATATAGCTTAAATCCAAGAGCTTGAATCCAACTAAATTTCCTAGCTTATTTTCCTAATATGGGCCGAAACCCTAACCCTAAAGGTTAGAGGATTTTGTTTCAAATTTTAGTCTTGTAATAAGTAATCTATGTTAGTTAAGACTTTAGTAACTAGGATCCAAAAGGTGGCATTAAGAAGATAACCCTAAACCTATTTTCTAAGTCTTGGCCGAACCTAGCCCTAAAGTGTCATAGATGGTTGTTAGTTGATTAATTATAGTTATGTTGTTTGGTTGAAGGTGTTTGTATTAACTCGTGGCGGGATAACGAGGATCGTCGTGTACGTGTTTCTGGTGCTAACTCAGGTGGGGGAAAGAATCATTCTACCGTCGGAATCGATAAGTAGCATATTATATAATAATTGTGTAGGGCGACCTAAACCCTACTAGTAGTTGAGTAACCGACAAGACCAAAATCACATTGGAAACCTTTTCTGTAAAACCAATGGTGATTCGGGGATTGTAGGTTTATCGACAATAAGGTTGATTTTATGATGTTGAGGATGTGTGGCTTTATTACTTATTTGAGTTGATTGTGATATGTTGGTTGTGATAATTTGCTCTATGTGATATTATATGATATTTGAATATTTTGTTGATATTGTGTTATGCATGATCTGCCTGGTTCGATAAATTGCTTAGTTGATTTTAAGGAAAGATATATATTGCTCGGAGGTATTTTATTTGAGTGAGAGTTTTGAATATGAATTAGAAGTGCCTCGCTATTATGGTATAGAAGTAATGTGATATAGTATGTAAGTGGAGGTTATGAGGAAAAGCTTGAAGTACTAGGTTGTTATTGATAAAAGTCAGTGAGAATCATATGTTGCATTGATGTTCATAATCGTGTATTTGAGATACACGAGGTCCGAAGTTCTTGTAGACCGTTCCAAATTAGAATTTAAGTTGTGCAACTATAGTGTCATTGCTTTGCATGAGCACCCTTGACTGAGTTGAGAGAGAGAACCAGGGTGTGCACCGGCGTGATCTTGTGCAGCTATAGTGTCATTGCTTTGCATGAGCATTCTCACCATGGATGTACACCATGGGTGTGAATGTGCACCGGCGTTGGGAACGTGTCACTTGGACGACTGACTGACATTCCTACCGAGGAATGTGTGACAGGATTTGCAGTGGCCACGTCGCCAAGATAAAGGTCTAGTTGCATGAGTTGGAGGGTAGAGGATGATATAGTGAATTGAGGATGATTGTATATTTGAGTGATGCGTGTCTGTGACTATTATTGTATTATATGCTATGAATCTTTTCCACTTATGATGATAGAACTATTTCTTATCTCCCTATTTCTATATTTTTGGTGTATATCTACTTCGTTACGTTAGAAGACCAGATGGATGACTATGTTACTGAGGAGATGGATGGAACCTCATACGAGACGGAGATTGTTGAAGAGTTGAACGACGTTCCGGATGAAGTTGACACTGAAGAACAACCTATTGATCCTAATAACATAGTGTAGTAAGTTTAGGGCCAGTGAGTCATATAAGACGTTTTTGTTTTCCGTTAGTTATAAGAAGTTTGTTTAAATAAGTACCTGTGTGGGATCCTAATGAGAGGATACCCTAAACAGTGTTGTGTAAAATAAAGGATACTTATGTGTGTATTTATGTAATATAGTTTTGGTGTGTTTTGTATTTGTAGAAGTTATATGATTATTATTTAAGTTTTAAATTTTTACGTATTTTCAACGATAAGCGCGCGATTAAGTAAATAAATATTAAGGTTTTAATTTAATAATACAATGGGGCACAACGGGGTGTCTCATAAGCACTAACGCCATCATGAATTATTCAGTCTGATAGATTGTAATAATGTAGGGACTTTCTTGTAAATTACTTAGCCTTCTCAAGTGTATAAATAAGCCCTCTTATGCTGAGGCAAAGCAGAACTTGAAAGAATTTCAATTCTCACCTTTCTTCTCTTTGAGAAGTTCTCTAGCTCTGCTAGTTCGAATCCTTGAGAGTGGATTCAAAATAGTTCTATGTACTTCAACCACTGATCATAAATAAACACTACTTTCATATATTTCTCTACTTCTTATTACTTTCATTACTTTCAACTACTTGTTGCAATAAAATCTCAACTTGACTGAACGGAAGCAGCGGTGGACCAAAGAAATTTAAATAAAGAAGCACATAGAAAAAAGATTGGTTATATTCATATAGGAGCTATACAAGTTTTAATTAAAGCAACTTTCCAGGAAGGAATAAATTCACCTATAGAACTAGTTTTAAAGGATGATAAATAACAGACCCGAAAGACAAAATACTAGGAGTAATCGAAGGAAACTTAGCTTATGTTAAGTTAAAATTTGAAATACACCCAAATATTGGAATACCATTAGATACTCAAAGATTAGATCAATCTTTAACCATGGAACATAGATTTTTAAGGAATAATTTAATGAGACCAGGAGACAAAATCTTCTCAATTACTTACTGTGTTAACTATGCACTAACAAATTCTCATCATAGTATTACTTTTAGAAATAATGATAGAATTGATATACCAAGACTTTTTGAAGAAATAGGAAAGATTTATTACCCCAAAAGAAATGAATTAACTGAACTAGGGATATCTATAAGAAATCCAAAATCACTGAGTTTTAGAAAGATTCCTAAACCAATTACTTTTCCTGAAACAGAAGAAATAAATAAAGACGAAAATATAAATAAACTATCAAACCAAGTAAGAGATTTAGCCCAATACTTAAGAAATAGAATATGAATAAAGGAAAATAATTAAGGAATATTTATGAAAAATCTTATAATAAAATAAATCAAGATAAAAATAATATAAAAGAATTTATAAACATCTACGATCATCATGTTAAAAAAGATAAATAAGATAGAAATCGAAAACAGATAGAAAAATATATTATGGAAAAAGAAAAAGAACTTGTTAACCTAAGAGATAAAAGAGAAAAAATATAAAAGACAAATAATAGAAAAAATAGAAAAGATAGAAAAAATGACTCAATCATCGAGCAATTATTTTAGGCTAACTGCACCAGCTTTTGAGGATAGTGACATCAAATAATCAATGGAAATATACTCCGAATTTGATGATCAGACTGAAAAAGAAATAATAAGTGTATTGGTAATGAATTTACCCACTGATTGTAAACAATTAATAATTGAAAAAATAATGGCCCAATTTAGACAAGAAGATTATTATCTAGCAGTTATTTCTTTAGACATAGAATGGAATTATATGGAAGAAATAGGACTAGCTTTTGAATATGATATACTATCTGATTCTGATATATATGAAGAATATGACTTATTAGATGATTAAATGGATCAAGAAATATTATGTATTTTGGCTATTAACAAATTAAAACACCAATATTGGCAAGAAAAACTTTACCTAAAACAAATACAGCAAAGAGTACAATTAGCATTTTGCAAAGAAGAACGAACATATCTAGGTAGGTATTTAGTTTTTGAATTTTCATTTTCCTGAATTAAATGTTTAATGTTTAATTTTTTAATTAAATGTTTAATTTGTGATGATGTTAATTTGTTTTTTACGGAGTTGCTATTATACCATCATCACCACCGTTGCAGAGGAGCCACCATCGTATGCACTGCCAGGAGTCTATTTTATTGAATTTATATTTTTTTTGAATTTATTTGAAATTGTTTATTTTGTCGAGTGTTTAATGATATGAAACTGTTGTTATGGTTTTTTTTGACTGATCGTATAATTATATTTGTTTGATTTGGAAGTGTAGGAATTTGTGATTTTGATTTATAATTAATGTAGGATTTTAATTTTTATTGTAGCTAATATTTAGCTATCATATAAATTGATGCAATTAAATTTCAATTAATAAAATTAATTAATTGAAATAATGAATTAATTAAGTAACTTAAGAATAATGAAGCATAAATCAAATTAAGTAATGATTTGAAGCAATAAATTAAATGATTGAAGAAGTGTTTTCAATATCCAAAGTATTACCGTGGCGAATGGAATCGATGGCTAGGTATTAGTGAGCGAGAGTATCAAACACAATTATTTGAATTAATTTTTGTGATAATTAATATAAATTACATATTAAAAAAATATTAATCAAAGGTGAGACGATTAGGTACTCATGGCACATCGAAGATGGTGGACGAGGCGACGGTCGTGATTAAAACAGAGTGTAAAAAAGTTGCTTACTTACATAACAATAAAATTAAAATTAATTAAGATTAAAATTGTGAATAATTAAATAATTACATTTCAATAAATTACATTAAAGAAATAAATATGAAATTAAAGAAGAAAAATTTTATAAAAAATGACACGTATTAAGAAACATTGACGAATCGACTGTGATTAAAACGAAGGTGCTTAAAAAAAGTGAATAACAAAATAGTTTAATATCTAGATAAAATTAATTTTATATAACAATTGTAAATTTAATAATAATATTAATAATAAAATTAAATATATGTAAATAACTAAATACTTACACAGCATTTAATATAAAATGAAATAAATAATAAATAAAGATTTAATAATTAATGTATTTAAAAGTAAATGATATAATATAAAGTTAGACAAATAATTATGAGATTTATTTTATAGACGAATATTTTGTGTATCATAGTTGCTTATGTGTTTTAATTGTTTGCCAACAATGTCAAACTTTATAAGATGAACTGTTACATATAGTTTAAATTTATTTTAGACTATAATTAATACGTACTTGAGAAAAATCGTAGTTTCCCGTTCAAGGTTCAATATTATTGAGCATGTGTACTCGTGGTCATTGTATCGCTCATTTTATTGAATCTTGAATTGTCCAATTGTGACAGTTTGGGAAGAAACTTTTTCTCCACTGCTATAATAGTTACTCATTTATTCTCATATGATAAATAGTTGATGAAATATCGGTTCGATGCATTTCCTTTTGTTCTCCGGGTCCATACTTGATTGTGGTATCTTACCGCAGTCAAGTCGTGTACTTGGAGACCGATGGGAAGTGCTGTCGAAATTTCGTCAGCTATAACACATGAGAAGTAATGACTAACTAGTATAATACAGTGGTGAAAAAGTTTTTTCTCGAATGGGATAGGACCACACCTTTTAATGAAAGTGAGCGATTCAGGGTCATAGTATCATGTTTAAAAATACGTCAATTTATCTGAAAATGCAGAAGGATGGAATATTATCCCTCGAGCCGTAGTTGGGCGTATGATAGGAACGAGTCTGGGAGACGACTTCTGAAACAATCATTTGTAGATGGAGTTCAGGAGTTTATATCGAAAGCCAAGCAACATTGTGATTATGTCGAAGATGGGGGGATTAGATGTCCGTGCACAAAGTGCAACTGTATGACGGTTTTGAGTGATGATGCATAAAGTTACACCTATACTGACGTGGGTTCAAGCCTAATTATTGGATATGGACTGATCATGGTTTCAAGTCGGTGGTGACAATCTTGACATGGGTGCATCAGGCAGTGGCTAACACGACAACTATGTCGAACAACTCCAGTCAATGCATATGATGGTGAATGATTGTCTTGGGCAACATGGGAATTTCGAGGAGAATGAGTCTGATGACATGGAAGAGCCTCCTAATGAATCGACGTAGAGATTCTACAATTTATTGTTAGAGACAAATAAGCCATTATTTGAAGGGGCGTCAGATTCAAAATTATCAATTTGTGTTAGGCTTCTAGCTTGCAAGTCCAATTGGAATGTCCCCGAGCAATGTTTGGAGTTTTTTTTTTGTAAAATACTTCAAGATGTGACATCATTCAAAGAGTTGTTACCAAAAAGTTATTATGACGCTAAGCGGTTGGTGTCAAAACTGGGGTTGGGGGCTAAGATGATTGATTGTTGTCCGAACGGGTGCATGCTATATTATGACAGTGATTCGGGCACAAATGACAGCACGCTGGAAGAATGTAAATTTTGTCAGACACCCAGGTACCGCATTCAAAGCAGTGATCGTAGTAAAAACAAACCAGTTCCTGCGAAGGCAATGTTCTAATTGCCAATAATTCCAAGGTTGCAGAGATTGTTTGCATCAACACAAACTGAGGGACAAATGAAGTGGCATTATGAAAATAGAAGAAGTCCTAGCGTTATACGCCACCCTTCTGATGGGGAAGCCTGGAAGCACTTCGATCGGGTACACCCTGAATTTGCATCATATTCTCGCAATGTACGACTTGGGCTGTGCTCAGATGGTTTTACCCCGTACATTCAGGTGTCAGCTTTGCCATATTCATGTTGGCCAGTGATTGTTACACCGTACAATCTTCCTCCCGAGATGTGCATGTCAAAACCGTATATGTTTCTTACTTGTCTCATTCCAGGACCATCTAATCCGGGGGCTGGGATAGATGTATATTTGCAGCCTCTGATCGATGATCTGAAGAAGTTGTGGGATGGTGTGTTGACGTATGATGTTTCAAAGAAGAAAAACTTTATGATGAGGGCGACACTGATGTGGACTATCAATGATTTTCTTGCATATGGAATGCCCTCTGGTTGGGGGACCCACAGTAAATTGACGTGCCCATATTGCATGGAACATGGAAAGGCTTTTACCCTAAGATATGGTGGCAAAAGTTCCTGGTTTGATTCTCATCGTCGGTTCTTAGATCCTGACCATCCCTTCCGAAGGAATATCCGAGCATTCAAAAAGAATCAGACAGAAGAGGAAGGTCCCCCGCCTTTGTTGACTCCTGAACAAATATGGGGTCGGGTTAGTGATCTTCCTAAAGTCACTGAAGCAGGTGTGTCAAAATTACCCGGGTATGGAGAATGGCATAACTGGACAAAACAAAGTATTTTTTGGGAACTACCGTACTGGAAGGATAATCTGTTAAGGCATAACCTTGATGTGATGCATATTGAGAAGAATTTCTTTGACAACATTTTCAACACGGTTATGAATGTGCCTGACAAGACGAAGGACAATGAGGAGGCAAGGATGGACATGGCTATGTACTGTAGACGAAAGGATTTAGAACTGAAGCCGCAGCCTAATGGAAAAATGGTCAAACCAAAAGCTTGTTACACTCTAACCGCCGATGAAGCGAAGTCAATTTGTTGGTGGTTAAAAGACCTTAGGACCCCTGATGGTCATTCCTCTAATTTGGCATGATGTGCTGATGTCAGAACGGGGAGGCTTCATGGGATGAAAAGTCATGATTGTCATGTATTCATGGAGTATTTTCTTCCTATTGCTTTCGGCTCGCTGCCTCCTCATGTTTCGAACCCGCTTACAGAAATCAGTCATTTCTTCATAGATCTATGCTCTGCAACTTTAAGAGTGGATGGTCTGACGAAGATGGAAGAAAACATTCCAATAATTCTGTGCAAGATGGAGAGGGTAGTTCCCCCGGGATTTTTTTTACTCAATGGAACATCTCCTTGTCCATCTTGCATATGAAGCGAGGCTTGGTGGACCAGTACATTATAGGTGGATGTATTCATTTGAAAGGTAATTTTATTATATTTTGACATTTAAATAATTAGCGTCCCTTGAAAAATGCCTTGTCACTAATGTTTTTTATTACTTAGATTCATAGGCGACTCTAAACGATTAGTTAAAAACAAGGCTAGGGTGGAAGGATCAATCTATGCGCCTTACTTACACCGTAAGACAACCCATTTCTATTCCCACTATTTCAACAACTTCATGTTGGCCCCGAGAATTATTAGGAACGAGGTAGATGCTTATAGTGCAGGGTATCCTTATATGTTATCCATATTTAATCTTCCTGGCCGTCATGCTGGCAAGGAGCTTACTTACTGGTTAAGTGATGAGGAGTATGCATCGGCCCATGTGCATGTCTTGATAAATTGCAGAGAGGTGAAACCATACCATGAGTAAGTATCAACAACCCATCTTTGAATTAATGTATCACATGTTATATCAATTTCTCCTTTAACACATAGTTCACATTTTATTTGTTATTGTGTTCCTGCAAATTGATCAATTAAGTGAATAAGATGCTTCTGCTCGTACACATGCAGTTTTTCCTGAATGGTTCAAGCAACAAGTAAGTGTCATATAACTTAGCAAACAATATATTAAGCTTAATTGCTTATTGAAAAGTAATAATTTAATATGACTTACCTATTCGTAGGTGTATCAGCAACTATTAAGCGTGACTAATCAACACTTGAGTGATTTAGCGTACGAGCCCTATAGCTGTGTTAGATCATGCATACATACTTTGTTAATGGGTACAAATTCCACACAGATGAATGGAACGTGGGCAAAAAGACAATTAATAGCCGGGTTGTCGTACAGGGTGCAGGTACTGGTGATTTTTATGGGGTCATAAAACACATATACGAGTTACAATACAATACTACTACATCCTGAAAAAGTAGTCTTATTTTATTGTAACTGGTTTGATCCATCAAGGACAGGCACAAAGGTGGATCCCAAGTATGGAAGTGTGGACATTCGCAAGGATAGAAGATATCAACAGTTTGATCCGTTTATAGTTGCTCAGAATGCAAAACAAGTTTATTATGTCCCTTATATGCGAACGGATAAACGAGGTTGGTGTGTTACTGTCACTACCAAGCCTAAGGGTCGCATAGAAATCAATGATGCAGAGGATGAGACGCCCTTCCAAGCAGATGAATCGTCACATGTCAATGAAGTAATTGAGGTCGAGCGTATTACTGGCATGTTGGGATCTGCAAATGAAGGGGAAGAGGTTGTCATTGGTAATCAGTCATCGATGCATGCATCATCAGAGGAAGAAATCCAAAGTGATGACTCAATGCAAGAAGAAAAAAAGTCAGACTTACAATCAGATGACGATACCGAGTCTGAATAGGAATTTTACTGTTAAGCTATTTTTATTGTATTTTAAATATTTGTTTTGCAATTAAATGTAAGACTCGACAAATATTGTTGTATTTTAAATATGTGCTTAGTTTAGACTGTTAGACGTCGATTGATTTGTTGTTTTTACATTGATTTATAACTGTGCTATAAAAATAGATATGTCAGTATCAGGAGGACAGCCGCCCCGCCCCCCACTGCCTAGCGGTGATAAGGGGAATGGGAAGGCTAAGCGGGGACGATACATCATCAAGTCCCTGGTGCTTGCTCGCATTCCTGGAGGTCCCTCAGCACCCACCGTACCCACCCGCATCCCTACTGTACCCACCCCATCGGCACCTACAGGAGCCTCCCCCACCCATTCTACACCCTCCCCCACCCATTCTACACCCTCCCCGATCCATACTACACCATTCCCTACCCATACTACAATACCCCCGACCCACACTACCCCATCCTCCACCCATGTCCAGACCTCCACTCGCTTTGTGCCACGACGTGCACTAGCCGGCTACTCGCCGCCCCCTACTGGACACACACCACACCCACACCCAACACCACCATCATCATCGGTTGTGTCGGCCACACAGCCAGCAGGATTATCATTTATGCTGACTCCTGGGATGATCCCATAGCCGGACACGGCCATTCCATCCTCATCATCTGCGCCCGCATACGTTCACGACACGGTCATTCCATCATCGTCGTCTGTGCAGCAGTCGACCGCGACAGAGGACCTGCCTGAGTGGACCAGGGTTCCCGTACCTGAGGATCAACCATGGATCCGACCTATTTCTGGATCGTAAGTTTTATTTAATTTATTTTTTTTAAAATAGTTACTATTCAATAAGTAAATATTTGTTGGTTGTCATATTGTTGAATTAATAAAATTATAAATTTTTCAGCTTCATTCCATCAAAAGTGGGATCGAAGCACGTTACCTATGCCATCAATGCGCAGTATCGTTGCTTCTGGCCACCATGGGTGGTGATCCCCGGGGACGATCATGATCGTATCTTCAGACGATTCGGGGTAAGTTGTTGTTTATTATTTCATGTAATTTTCCCTTATTTTTCATGCATTATATATATATATATATATATTATTAATATTTTTTCTTTGTTAACAGGAGCTTGTGCACTGGTTACCGGAGCATGCCTCAGAGATACGTGCTATCTTTGACGACCGAGCAGCTGCTTGACTGAGGGACATGATCCGGGAGCGTAGGGAGACCCGAATATTTCTGGATTACATCGGGCCCAACATCTGGGCCCATCTGTGTGCATACTGGGACACTCCAGCACAAGCTGAAGTGTCAGCAGGTGAAGAGAAATCGGGCTTCCGAGAAGGGTGGGAGCATGCACACTGGTGGTTCTATTAGCCACATGCAGCATGCCATTTACATGGTATGCATATATAAATAATTTTATTTATATACTGTATATTTTTATTAAAAATTTATTTTATAACTAATTGATTTTATATGTGTGTCGGTTGCAGGTAGGAGAGCTTGCTTGGTCCGTTAATGTACCTACGGTCTTTGAGCAGACACAATTACTCGGACACCGACGAGTTTGTTGATGAGAGGTCGAGGCAAACAGTGGTGAGCTAAAGTGTTTTTTTATATTTAAAGTATAGGTAATTATTATATATATAGTTTAATAAATATTGATTGTAATGTATTGATCACAGGCGGAGTACAATGCCAGGTTTAGTCAAGTAGCATCTGAGACTGCCTCCAGCTCTGGTGCCTTGGATCCTTCTCAGTTGGACCCCGTCGAGGTTGAGCGACTACAGATCCAGGTCTAGATGGATGTGGCGAGCGTGAAGAAGAAGGGGTGGATTTACAGTACTGCGACCTTAGCCAAGTCGATCCGTTGGGGGTCGACGTCGAGCTTGATCATTCGGGAGCCTACATCCTCCGGCTCACAGGACACGGAGGAGGTGCAACGACTGAGGCAGGAGGTGCAGCAGTTGAGGGAGGCGAACGAGCGCATGATGCAGCCGATGGAGACATTCTCTACGATCATGACCGTTGTGCTCGATTTCCTCCCACCAGAGAGGCGCAGCGCTCTGTAGGGGGTCCTCCATGCCACCCAGCCCTAGCCCTCCACTACTTTTACCGATCCACCACCGCAGCCACATGATGCCGGTCTGTCTTCTGAGCCGCAGCCTGATGGTCCTGTGACGCTGGTAGACTCCCCCCGGCCGGACGACGATGACGGATATTATGGTGATGGGTATTAGGATAGTTATAGATGTAGTAGAGTTTTGTAGCTAGACATATATTTTATTTATGGATTATATGTTGAGTTTGTTTTTATTTTAAATTAATTTTAATTTAATTGATTTTTAAATTTTATTTGTAATTTCAATTTTGTTTTTCAATTAATAATATAATAATAATAATATAAATAAAATATAATAATTAATTAAAATAAAATATAATAAAAATTAAAATAAAATATAATAATAATTAACAAATAAAATATAATAATAATAATAAATATTCAAAGTATAAATTTTAATAAAAAATTTAATAATTAATTATTAATATAAAACAAAATAAAAAAATCAATTTAAAAAAAAACCTTGTTTTCGACGGTAACTTCCACTGACAGTTATCGACGGACAATTCCATCGGTAATTAGGGGCTCCGTTTGACGTGTTTTTCGACGGACAAGGCCATCGGAAATTTCCGACAGACGACCCAGATCCGTCGGAAAGCCTTTCCTACGCCCTTATTACCGACGGAATTGGGTCCGTCGGTAATACTGTTTTCCGACGGCTTTTCTTCCTTTCCGACGATTTTTGTCCGTCGGTAATTCCCCCCTTTTTTTTGTAGTGATATTGGATGCCTAACCTTGCGTTTGGTGGAGCTTAATCAGTTCCCTTGTATTGTATGTCTTTGCCTCTAAAATGTTTCTGCTTGGGATCACTAGAAATAAGCATTTGTATACTCCAATGTTTGCAGCTATGTAATACCTTCATCAATATTTTGGTGCAATAATAATAATTCCAGTTAATGTTGTTTGTAAATATTGGAAAGTCTTCTAGATATATATGACAGAGTTATCATTGAATAAAATCAAATTGTGCATATATAATACCTCTGACCCATATTATAAGAGACAGAACCCTAAATCACAAAGATTAAGGAAAAGTTTTAAAATGGGCTAATTGTAATTAATACTCGTATAAATTTTCGAAAATGCCCCTTTCTAATTTTAATTAACACTCCGACGGCATGAAAAATTGATATATCTCGTAAATATAAATCATATTATACATAAAGATAATATTGGAAATTAACATTTAATGTATGTGAAAATTGATGCATGTTCCTAATATTTTGGGGGGAAAAAATGGACCCATTTATTTGTTATAATATAAATCGGAGGTAGTACTTATTTTGGTGCAAAAATATACATAATAGAAATAGTTAACCTGAATTCCTACGAGGAATCCACTGTATCCAGCCATTTTTTGAATAGTAAACATGCTCAAGTTTTGTGTTGATGATCACTCTAAAAATATATACGAAAAAAGATATGTGCACAATGTGAATCATTCAAAATAATTTACTATATATGGGACTAAGATCACTATGGTATTATCTAATGGCTTTTATGAATATGTCAAGGAGCAGATAATATAAGTTTGTACAAATATCTCTGCTCTTGAATATTATCTTATTATTATACATATATGTGCTATCAGTTGGATCATTATTAATGTTTTTTTTTTATATATAAACAAAAGTATGTTAAGATGAGTATAAGTGATATCCAAATCTATATACACCAGGAAAAAATTAATAACATGTACAAAAGAGGAAGAAGTTAATTCTTCAACCACAAGCCTAAGAAACTACATGGTTGAAAAACTAGCTAAACCTCACCCAAAAGAATCATATCCCTTGTAGCACCAAACAAATCACCTGACCCAATCTATCACCTACTTGTCCAAATTAAAAACTAGTTACAGACCCAACCAAAAAACAGCCTCAAACCATGAAGGAACAGATGTCAAACACAGGGACCATTATTAATGCTAATGGTGATGTTTTACTGTATTACCTTAAAACCAATAAAAAAAATAAACTTTCCAAACTTGATTATTATCTTAATATCTCATCGGATGTGCATGTTAATTTAATGAGTTTTAATAATTCACTATCCTATGAATGACTTGGAGCATGGCAATTACGCAGATCCGGAGACCAATGACCTGCTGCTTGATAATAACCCTATTCCCAGTGACCTTAGCCACACACATACATACACAGGATTATCTACAACCATTCAGGAAATCTACAACATAGGGTAGTGGAAAGCGGAAACAAAGAAAAGCAGTGTCTTTTCTTGCATTGGGTACGGCTTAATTAATCAGGACTTTTTTTGGAAAAAAAAAGATTAGAAGAAAGATCAAGGTAGCCAGCAAATTTCATGCAATGAAGTAAGGAAAGGACATGTATGAAATTTATCTTATTTTAAAAGTTACAGTAACTACCTTTATAGGTTAGTCAAAAAAAATTGACCACCTTTATAGGGAAGGGAGAGGTCAGTGCAAGTGTAATAATAATATCGTAAACGGTACATTTTCTTGTAGTTATTATTATTTGTATGCAAAAACGAAAGCATGAACTCTCGGATTACTACCGAATTTAGCGTCGTTTGATGATCAGGATAAGAGAAATAAGATAGGATAAGTTATCATATCCTATTTGAAACTGTTATTTGATGAGCCAGCAGGATAGGATAAGGTAATTAATCCTGTCACTTATCCTATCATGTTCATCTAGTTAAAATTATATCCTGAGTGGAGGGTTGGATTAGCACTCAACAGGATAAGATAAGATATTTTTTTCTGATAACAAGATAGGATGATTTAAAGTATAATAAAATATAAAAATATATAATATATAAAATAGTTAAAATATAATAAAATAATAATTTAAAGTATAATAAAATTTAACATGATTAAAAAAAAAAGTATAATAAAATATAAAATATTTAAAATAATAAAAATATTAATAATTAATTTTAAATTTTATTTTTTATATCACAATGCTAATTTTATTATTTTATATTATTTTTAGAAACAGTAAAATATAAAAAATTATTCTAATAATTTAACTATATGTAAATTAAAAACAAAAAATGAATATTTAAAAATATAAAAAATCAATTTTAGTTAGACAATATTTAAAAAATTTAAAACATTATATGTAATTTTATCACAAAGATAATTTTGTCTTTTTATATAAATTTAAATAATGAAAATTATAAAAAAAAAAAACTAAATCTAATAAAAGATGAAAACATTTAGAATAAAAACGAAAAATTTTAAAGTTCATACTTAAATTATAATGTTGTCCAGTTGGTTATCTGGTGGATACCAAACATCGGATAGGATAATAACTTATCTTATTCATATCTTATATTACTCATATCCTATTCTTTCATCCTACCTATCCTTATTCTATCCTAACCACCAAAATACCCGAGTCTTTGACATCTTTCCATATTGACTATGGAGAGGGGGATGTGTCGCGGAGCTGGGAGTCTATGACCAAGGGTCAGTTCGTTGCTCCTCTCACAATCAAGTCCCCTCCTTTCTCTATAAATAATTTTTTAATTTATAAAACATCAACAAACAAATCAGATTCCTTGAATTACAAGACACTGTGAAAAGTACACATGCTTATTCGTATTCCGCGAAGCATCCACATATATTTTGTCAAGGTTTTGCCATCCCCGTCTCACAAGTCACAAGGTCATTATCCTGAACACACACAATTACCCATGAGGAAAAGCTAGTTTTGATTAGAGGTGGCTAACCCGTCTTTTTTTATGGTGGATGTTATACTTTTCAACCCATAAACTCTTTCTGATCTGCCTCGTCTTATCTATCAAAAATATGGGGTTGGGGTTGGGGTTGGGGTGGGGGCGGGTTGAGTTGTCATGTCAAGTTTCATTTTTTTAATTTCTTTTTTTATTTTTTTATATTAATTTAAATATTTTGTTTTTTTATAAGAAAAAGAAATTTATTAAAATGAGTAACATAACCATACAATGGTTTTTTTTATCTACATTATTATTATGTTTATGATGTTTAAAATTTGTAACAATACTCAAATATTATTAACAGAATTCAAATAAATAATAAACAATAATTTTTTTACAATATTGTAATAGTAAAATCGTATAAAAAGAAATTAATCACACAAACGGGGTGAAGTGTGGTTTTAAAGTGGGAACATGATTAATTTAAACATGTTTTAGGGACTTAAATAAATTTTTTTTTATTTTTGACGGGCCAAACCATCAACCGTCGTTAAATGGGGAGGGGGTGGTTTTCAACCCGCTTTTAACATTCAACCCGCTCGCCCCGCCCTGTTTTATACGGGTTGGCGGCGGGGCGGGTTGATCCATTTTGCCATCCCTAGTTTTGATAGCTTTGAAGATTTTCACCTTTGGTACGATATATTTATTATCAGCTCGCCACACACATTCAGTGTGTGTTTGGATATATAACGTTTGATAAACTACTAGAAATCTTCTGATTTTCCTGCAAATTTTGTTCAAAAATTCGCAGGAAACAGATTTAATGCGGATTTTCCTACGGATTTCTATCGCCAGGTAATACTTTAGTAGGTAATTTTTTCCTGTGAATTTCAAAATCCCTAGGAAATTTCCTGCAGATTTTCTTGCGAAAAAATTAAATCCGCAGAAAATATATGTCAAAATTTCCTGCAAAATTAAGTCTATGGGAAAAAACCTTATTTCTGTAAAAATGTTGCAAAATTCGCAAGAAAATCCGCAAGTAATCCTTGAATTTCTAGTAGTGATAAAAGTGTTTTTAAATGTAATTGATTTTGTAAAATTGATTTAGTTAGAATTGAGTTTGAAGTGAGGTGATTTATGTTTGGATGTTTTTATTTTGAAACCAGGTTAAATGTAAAACTTAGTGTAAATTTTTTAACTCAACTCAAAAGCTACTTTTTGTAGGTTCTAGTCATAATCGCTTCTTGAGGCAAAATCAATTTTACCTGACAGTAGCCAAACATCTCTTTTTTTTTTTACTAAAATCACGTTTTACAGAGGCAATCAATTCTGTAGGTTTTTAACATGAAACCAAACACACACTGAGATGTAATTTCCCAAGATATAGGTTTTGAACCTGCTGAGTGGTTGAACAAGGTTAACTAGATTTTCAAATAGCTAAAGAGGGCCACTAAATTAAGGTGGTTTCTAGGGTGGAACAGCCACTTAAGTGGTCCACTAGTAAACCATTTTTTAACCCTTAGATATAATAATAAAATAATGGGATGGTTAAGATTGAATAAAATTAAAATTTGGTAATTGTGTATCAGGTAACCAGAAATATTGAAGTGACAAATTTGCCCTTCCTCCCTTCACCCTCATCCTCTGTCTTGAAATATCTACCAGGAAGAAACGCAGGAGCTAATCCAATCTCCGTCACCGATCACCATGTCGTCTGACGACACCGCCACGATCTCTTCCAACTCAAGCCCAAGGGTCGTCGTAAGGCCCACCACCATGCGACGGCGCGTGGCCGACAACATTGATGCAGTAGATAAACAACTCCGAGCTTCGATTTCTTCGAAGTCAAACAGGACGATGGGACCAACTCCTCGGCTCTCATCGACCGGTACACCACCACGACCATCGTACCATCTCCACCACCTTCAGTCATGCGCACCATTTCTCCACCTCCCCTCACCCCCATCCCACAGAAACGTATAAACGACACCATCAAGACAAAAACGGCACCATCCGCATCGATCTATGCCGCGGTGGCGTTGAATATTGGGTAGGGGTTGCGAATGGACATGACCTCCGTGAAATGGAGCAATCTTTTCCAGATGGGGGTGATTGTGAGTGGTAGGTGTGATTGTGATTGTGAGTCTTTGAGCTCCAGCTACCAGGTGCAATAAATTATTTTGGCAAATGTGTAATCGATGCGTATAATGTAATTGAATCTATTCATTTCGACATACAATGTAATCGATTCATTTAATGTATTTGAAGCTGAATCGATACAAAAGTCAATTGTATTTTTACTGTTCGTGGTAACACTGTCTTTGTACCGTTGTCACATTCAATATTAGATATATGTGAGTGAAAGGGATAAGGATGACTTTTCTCGAGGCAAAAAAAAAAATGGTCCATGAGTGGATCACCTATTTGCTCATCCACCCTAGATAGCACCCTAAATAATACCTTTGAAATTTTTCCATATGGACTATACATGGAGAAAGTGGTGTACAAGGACTTAGAGGAGGGGGTTTTATTGTGAGAAGGGCAGCGATTGACCTCGCGTCATACCTCCGCCACACATATGGTAGAAACAGAAATGGAGAAAATTATTTGGTTTTATTTTCAGTTTCTTGTTTAAATAAAAAATTATAAAACAATCATATTGTTTTATTTTATTTTCCATTTTTAAATATTTATACAAGAAACAGTAAAAAGCAGAAAAAATTGTATTCAATATTTTTCTATACAACTTTTTTAAAATATGAAACAAAATAAAAATAATATGTCAGTTTTGTAATTATTTCTTAAAACAAAAAACAAAAATTGAAAACTAGAAACAAATTAAAGCAAACAGATCTAAGTACTATTTTGTGATCGAACAATTCAGATTCTTTGTTCAATACTTCAATTACAAGACTTTGACTCATCTCATCAATTTGATTGTGTAGTAAGCCTCAAACCTAACCCAACGGTCCCGACTTTAACCCGATTCGTCTCTCTCTTATACATTATTTCCTATGGCCCTAGAACTAATAGAGATCACCTGTCTTTAAATGGTATGTCACTTTCTGCTCTACCCAATTAGATTGTGAAATCTTATTTAAAAATATAAATTTATAATAAATAATAGATGAGTGCTACCAACACACTCTCCAACACTTTTTTCCAACATACTCTTTTTTATTGGTTGAACTCATGTGAATATCACCATTATGGAAATGAGTCATACTAACTCATGTGGATCCTACTTGAATTTCGTAGGATCCACATGAATTTCTATCAATAGGAGAGAGTGAGTTGGAAAAAAGTATTAGAGAGTGTGTTGCTAACACCTCTAAATAATATACATGATTAATTATTCAAGTAACACAATCTAAATGGGTGAGATACGACGTGACACACCATTTGAAGACAACTGATCTCCATCCCCCCATGCATACATCAATAACTCACCAAACACAAAGTCATACATGCTAACTTCTTCATTTGACAAGTTTTTTGTAGTGAAACTTGAAAGTTGGTTGTGCAGTATATATTATAGGCAAAATAGGTAGATCGATCATATACATTTATTTTATTTTTTATATTGGTCCTATAAGTTTTTTATTTTTTAAATTGGTCGTATAAGTTACATTCCGTTTCAACGTTAGTCATTTCCGTCAATTTCGACCTTACTCGTGGTCATGGTATCACTCATTTTATTGAATCTTGAATTGTCCAATTGGGACAGTTTGGGAAGAAACTTTTTGTCCACTAATATACTAATTACTCGTTGTTTCGTACATGTTAAATAGTTGATGAAAATTCGGTTCTATACACTTCCTTTTGTTCTCCGAGTCCATACTTGATTGTGGTATCTTACCATGGTCAAGTCGTGTACTTAGAGACTGATAGGAAATGTTGCCGAAATTTCGTCAGCTATAAGACATGAGAAGTAGTGAGTAACTAGTATAATACAGTGGTGAATTTTTTTTTCTCAAATGGGATAGGGCCATACCTTTTAAAGAAAGGGAGTGATTCGGCATCATACAATCATGTTTACGATATTTTATCTGACTTAACAGAAGGATGAAATATTATCCCTCGAGCAGTAGTTGGGTGTATGATAGGAACGAGTCTGGAAGACGGTGTCTAAAACAATCATTTGTAGATGGAGTTGAGGAGTTTATATCCAAAGCTAAGCAACATTGTGATTATGTCGAAGAGGGGGGATTAGATGTCCGTGGATAAAGTGAAATCGTAAAAAGGTTTTGAGTGATGATAAAGTGAAGGTACACCTGTATCGCTGTGGTTTCAAGCCTAATTATTGGATATGGACTGATCATGGCAAAGAGTTGCCGAATATTGGTCTAAAAGAAGTCGATGGTAACGATCACAATATGGGTGCATCAGACAGTGGATTACACGACGACTATGTTGAACAACTCCAGTCAATGCAGTGGATGTTGGATGATTATCTCGGGCAACGTGAGATTTTTGAGGCGAATGACTCTGATGACATGGAAGAGCCTCCTAATGTGTCAACACAAAGATTCTACAATCTATTAATTTTATTGTATAATTTTATTATATTTTCCCTTGTTAACAGGACCTCGTGTGCTAGCGTCCGAAGCATACCTCGGAGATACGTGATATCTTTGAGGATAGAGCAGGTCATAGACTGAGGGACATGCTCCGGGAGCGTAGGCAGAGCCGCATACATCCAGATTACATCGGCCCCAACATCTGGGCCCAGCTTTATGTTCACTGGGACTCTCCAGTTTACAGTCTGACCTGTGAGCAGGTGAAGAGGAATCGAGCTTTCGAGAAGGGCGGGAGCCTACACACGGGTGGTTCGATTAACCACGTCCAACATGACATTAACATGGTATGCATATGTAAATAATTAAGTTTATAAACTTTATATTTTTATTATTAATTTATTCTATAATTAATTGATTTTTTTTGTGTCGTTTGCAGGTCGCATCTGAGGCTGCCTCTTGCTCCGGTGCCTAAGATCCTTCCCAGGTCAACCCTGTCGAGGAAGAGAGACTACAGACCCAGGTGTGGAATGATATGGCCAGCGGGAAGAAGAAGGGGCGGATTTACGGTACTGGGAGCCTAGCTCGTACCTTCCGTTAGGTGATGCCGAGCTTGACACATCGGGAGGCTGTATCCTTTAGCTCACAGGGCACGGAGGAGGTGCAGCAGTAGAGGGAGGCGAATGAGCGCATGAGGGAGCGGATGGAGGCACTCTCACAGGTGGTCGGGGCTGTGCTCGATGTGCTCCCACTTGAGAGGAGCACCGCTTTGCAGGGGGTCCTCCGGACCAGCCAGCCCTCTACTACTACCGAGGCACCTTGGCAGCAGCAGGATGCTGGTGTGTCGTCTCAGCCGCAGCCCGATGGTCATGTTACGCCGGATCTCTCCCCGCATCAGGATGATGGTGATTATTATTTGTTATGATGGGGGTTATTAGGATAGTTATAGTTGTAGGGTTTTGTAGCTATAGAGTTATTTTGTACGGATTTATTGTATGGATATTGTATTTGTTTTATGTTTTTATTTTATTTTAATTAAATTTTAAATTTTATTTGTATTTAAATTAAAAGTAATAATAAAAATAAAATAAAATGAATTTAAATAAAAGTAATAATTAATAACTAAAAAAAATTAATTAAAATAAAGGAAAAAAATAACCAATCTTAATTTAAAAAAAATAAATTGAGATTACTGACGGAAATGTCCGTCGGTAATCATTAAAACCTTACCTACGGATATTTCTGTCGGTAAACTGGGCTCCCTCTTATCGATGGAAAAAACCGTCGGTAAACTTACCGACTGCCTTTTCCTTTAGTGATGGGCCAACCCTTCAAGGGAGTTACCGACGGACATTTCCGTCGCAAACTACCGACGGATTATCCAATTCTGTGGGTAACCATTTTCGACGAGCTTATTATCGACGGATTTGGGTCCATCGGAAATATGTCATTACCGACGGCTTTTAGGCAATTTCGACGGCTTTTGTCCGTCGATAATCAGCCTTTTTTGTAGTGGAAGATCACCCGATAATGTCCAAGCAACAAGGAAGTGGGAACTCTGGTTCACACCCATAAAGGATGCATGTGTAACCCTACGTCCGGTGGAGTTTAAATAGTTTCCTTATTCTATTTTTTGTCTTCGCCTCTGTTAAATGTGCTTGGATCTCACTCCCAAAAGTTAGCTCAAAGGATGAGGGCGCGCAACTTGACAATGTGGGACACGATTGCAATTTCAATAGCTTTGGAAATGTTTCTGCTTGGAATCACCGGAAATAAGCGTTGACATAAATTATATGCTTCATTGTATTCACATGCCAAGCACACACCGGACCACGTACGATCAGAATCGAAATTGGAGCACTCCAAATGCATGTTGTAACACCCTAAACTGGGGTGTCACTTTGTTACCCGTTGCGGAAAATAAAATAATTAAATTGCTTGTTGCTTCCTGTAAATGACATTTTCTTAATAATTGAGTATTCTCAAAATGGTGATTTTTTTTTTTTTACTTTTAAAACAAAGGTAAGTGATGAACACTCAGAACATGAAATGTAAACATCATATATATTTATAATCTATCCCAGTGGGATTCAGAGTTTAGTATAGAAACTAGGGTCTGATCAGGATGGCCATTAGTAACAGAGTTACAGGACATAAAGATAACAGCTGTAAACTAAGTAAAGCAAAATAGGGGGAGGGTCTGGAACCACACATAAAAGGGTGGCTCTAAGAAGCCAAATACAGTCGGACCGAGACAGACTAACCACGAAATATAGACCCCTAAGCTGGCCACTACTAACGTCTAAAGGAAGACTCGCCACGAACACTCCCACAAGAAGAGACCCCAGGTGATGGGTCCACGACATCTCCGCCCTCATCAGGAGAGTCGGAATCATAAAAATCCGGATCGTCATCAAGCACGTACTCCGGCACCTCATCAAGATCATCGTCGTGATCCAAGACGTGGTACACGGGCTCATCCTCCAGGTACTCCTCGGGGTCCTCCTCCGGGTCCTCCTCAATCGGTGAAGCCGGCTCGACTCCAGGAAATGGTACCCCCTAGAGGCGGGTGCTCATGTAGCTGTCCATTCATCTGTAGCACATGTAAGTAGTACCAAGCTGGTGGGAGAGCAATACTCCTCGTCTCAACTGTCTGAACCCTGCGACATGGTTCACCCTCGGCATTCTTCTCCAGCGTGGTTATCGGTCCATGATAGGTAGCAGATGTAGATCCGGGGTGAATCTGCCACGCCCCCGCATTCCCCGCATTCTAACGGTACCAATGGGACGTTCAGATCCATCTAAACTCATAGATATACAGCGATGCCGAAAAGCAAAGAGAAATAACAAGAAGATATGCAAGAGTGAGATACCAATATATGAATAGATTACAATAACCATATGCATGATACATGCATCACATCAACATATTAACATTTACTAAATATTAATAGATAAAACAACAAGTATCATATCAATGGGTGTCATACCCGTACAATTAGTTTTTATAAAGATTATGCATGACACTTTAATATTCCGGCTCTATAAACTTAATCTCATGAGATCCCTTCATATTTCTAAGAGTTGATCAAACTCAAAGCCCCACTTGGGCATCACCGTCGTGACTAAAGTCCCTATTTGGACATCACCGTCGTGACTTATATAACAACCCCTGCTTGGGCATCACCGAAGTGACTAAAAGTCCCTGTTTGGACATCACCGAAGTGACTAATAGCCCCTGCTTGGGCATCACCGAAGTGACTAACCTGTGAGGCACGTCTGCCTTAATGCATGAAGAAAAACATTCGTTCAAGATGTTTTCTTTGTGTTCAATCTCATTCATTGTCGAAGCTCAAAGCTAACCACCATTCATAATTTTCATCACTTGAAATTACTCAACATCAACACAAGACACGTAATCCGAGTGCTCAATCACAACACCTTAGACCAATGCACCAGTCAAGACTTGTGGTAATAGAAAACAACATTCACCTTTAATAACGTTTATCACATCGTTATTAGGATACACGGTCCACAATAACGTGAATAGGACACACAGTCCACAACAACGTAATTAGGATACACAGTCTTCAACAACGTGACACGGATCAAAGATCTATGTGTAAATTACAAAACACTAGAATTCCGACGTCTCGTATATTAGATTCGATTTCACCTATTCTTACTTTTCGTTCAGTGAAAATCAAATACCAAAATAAAACCTCGGTAACCCATCCAAGTTATCGGAATATTTTCGAAAGTATTTCTTTACGAAATCTTTTCATTGGAAAATCATTTGTAAACTATTATAAGAAATCCATTTTCTCTTGAAATCCTTTTCTTAAAATCATCTATATTTAAGGTCAAATATTTTCCAAAGGCTTTTCCTTCCGTAAAAACACATATTTTCTAAATGATTTTCTCTTGTACAAAAACTTAGTTTATAAGAAAATAATTTGCTTTAACTTGAAATTATTTAACACAAGTTCCAAAGTTTTATCCTTCTGGAATAAATACAAGTAAGATCACTTCCTTTCCAAAACACATACTTTACTAAAGATCATTTTAAAATGAACACTGTTACTTTCAAAGTTTTCTTTGAAGCTTATTTAGGTTTTTAATCTTATGATTAGTTGAGCACAGACTAACGTTGGGCTTTTCAGACATCAATCAATATCATCATAATCTCAGTCAACAATATAGCAGTTAAGATAGTTCATAACATATATGATTCACAACACTTTCAATCAAGTAAGGATCAACTTCAAACAGTTATCACAACTGTTCAAGTATACAAATCATTCAAACTTTGATTCAATATAATAACAATATTCAAATAATTCGAGGAAACCTCATACACACATGCATATAGCTATTGAATATCCCTCAGGCTGTCCCCTCTTAACTTTTTTGAACGTAAAGGTACGTGATGCTTGAGGAAGTGTACTACTACGAATGTCATCGTCTACTCTACGACGAAAGTCTAGGTTTATGAACACTAAACCAAGAAGGTATAGGTTCGGCCATGGCATAAAATAGGGTTAAAGGTTTTCAAAAGAGAATACAACTCATGGATTAATGATCCTTAAGTGTTAGGAGTTCATAACCAAGGTTCACTTTACAAAGGTAGAACAAAATCCCACTTAATCCATGCTTAGGGTTTCGTCCGCTTTAGTATAAGTAGGCCAGAAATTTCCAACCCTTCTACGCTCTTTAGATTTAGTGTTAAAATATACCAAGAAGTCTAAATTCATGATTATATTGGAAAATGAAAACAAAACATCCTAGGTTCCCAACCATCATAGGATAAATAGGCTAGAAATCTTTAAACTTTCCAATCTCTTTATACTTAGCATCCAAATGTATTAAGGAGCTCAAGTCCATGATCATATTCGAAAATGAAAACAAAACATCCTAGGTTCACAACCATCATAGGATAAATAGGCTAGAAATCTTTAAACTTTCCAATCTCTTAGACTTAGCATCCAAATGTATTAAGGAGCTCAAGTCCATGATCATATTGGAAAATTAAAACAAAACATCCTAGGTTCACAACCATCATAGGATAAATAGGTTAGAAATCTTTAACCTTTCCAATCTCTTAGACTTAGAATCCAAATGTATTAAGGAGTTCAAGTCCATGATCATATTGGAAAATGAAAACAAAACATCCTAGGTTCACAACCATCATAGGATAAATTGGCTAGAAATATTTAAACTTTCCAATCTCTTAGACTTAGCATCCAAATGTATTAAGGAGCTCAAGTGCATGATCATATTGGAAAATGAAAACAAAACATCATAGGTCCACAACCTACTAGGTTCGGCCATCATGGGATCAACAAGCTAGGAATTTTCAACTTTCCAAGACTTTAGATTTAAGATCAAGAGGTATCTAGAAGCTAAAATACATGATCATCTTTCAAAAAGAGAGAGGGAGAAGCAAGTCTTGATGGCCAAGTTTTGGCTTATGCCTTGTTTGGTTGAAGAAGAGAGAGAAAAATGGGTTTTTAGCATATAATATGTTATAATTCAAAAAGTGTCATCATGACCACTTTTTAGAATGTGACTTAGGCCATCCCTCTAGTAAGTCACCTCACTCTCACATGTCGCCTCATCACTTTTGTGCTCCCTACTCTGCTCCATTGCGTATCCGGTTCAAGTTTCCAATCGTATTTCGCCCGGAATAAATATTTTATTTTATTCCCGAACTCAAATTTTCGAAAATTTTCAATATCATACCAAACATCACAAAAAAACTAATCGTTTTGTTCACGGTTCAAAATTAGGTTTTCTGCTCAGTAAACTTTTACAGTCATTGAAAACGCAAATCGGGTTTTGTCTGAATTTTTAACCCAAAATTTTACCGTGACTTCATACGATAAAACAACATAAGAAAATGATTTTAGTTTATTTAAAATCACTCTCTGGATTTTATCAAAAATTAACTTATATACACATGTATTTACTGCTACAGAAGGACACAAATCGGGGCGTTACACATGTTCCACATCCTTTCTTGCTGGTTTTTGTCGTTGGGCAAATAACTCTCTTTTCTCCTTCCGACATTGGGATGGTCTTGACAAATGTAGCTCACTCGGGATAAATACCATTTGCTAGATGATGTTCCATATTATATGGGGGTTCTATTCACCGTGTATTACATCATGGAAGCTTGTCCATCCAAAACATCGTCAATCACATTGGATGCGTTTAACACGTTAATGTCATTGTTTTAACCCACAGTGCCAAAAAATGCATGCCAAATCCATAAGTCTTGTGACGCCACTGCTTCAAGCATGATCATGACCTTTCCACGCGAATGGACAATTTTCCATTCATAGTGCTTACAATCAACGGAACCTAACATACCCGAAAAGCCACATACCTCCCCCATTTGTAGTAGATGTTCAATATCTTCATTGGTAGGCATTCTAAGGTAGTTAGCCCCAAATACTGCATACATGCCCGTTAAAAATCTCTCTAAGCACTCCACAACAAAGCTTTCGTCAATTCGAACATAGTCATCCAGACTGTTAGTAAGCACTCTGTATGAATATACGAATAACGATAGTGCACTTCTGACTAATAGCTTGTTTGTACCAGCCAACAAACTTCTGAATCACACTATTCAACTGATGCCATTTTGATTTTAGTTGATCTGCTTCCTTTCTGGAAACTTCCCGTGGTTGTCTTTATGATTGTCTCTGATTCTTAACTAAAAACCTTCAGCTTTTTGGAAGACTCCCACAATTGCATCCTTTGAAATGTTTAGCCATGATTGGATAAGAAGCGTGTCCTCTTCCACTGAGAACCTGACATGAGTTTTTTTTTTTTTTTTTTGAGTAGGATGCCCCCTCCTTCATTGAGTGTAATATTTTCTAGGCCGATTTGAGTGGAGATTTGTGGCACTTGAGCCTTAGACATAGACCCGACTGGTATTACAGGTTCATTGTGAAGGGACTCCACACCGTCGTGGGTACACATTGGAGGCCTATCCCACATGATGGGATTGGTTGGTGGTAGTGGATACATAAAATACGGAGGATTTTGAGAATTGTGAATGATATGGGGTGGTTGGTTTTGCAAAAAAAAAAAATATGTAAGATTGCAAGTTATATATACTGATCGGGATCCATTTGATAGCAACAAAAAATAGAATTGTGGATTGAGAAATTGTGTGCAAAATGACGTGAATTGGAGCATTATTTATAGTGAGTCTCACTATTATATCTTTTGCACCCACTCCAATGGTTATAAAAAGTTGCCAACAACTATTTAAAATACAAAACCAAAACACAAATATAAAATTGATACACAAATTAAATCTGAAAGCTTCTCCTGGTCCATTTCCCTTTATTCTCGGTCCATTTTCAATTTCTCACAAATCACTCATCTCCCTCAACACTCCCTTTCTCCTGGTTTGTGAGAGATTCGGTCCCTTTGCTCCTCCCTCACAAACGACCATGCTGTCGGCGGTGCATGAACGACGACTAGGCAACGCAGAACCTGGTTTGAATGTGTAGTAAGCCTCAAAACAAACCCCACACGTACGGTCCCCACTTCAACCCGGTTTCACTCTCTCTTATTCATTGTTTCATTTGGCCACAGAACCATCACCACGCATACATCACAATAACTCATGAAACACACAATCATACATATAACCTTCTCATTTGATAAGATTTTTGCGGTGAAACTTGAAAGTTGGTTGTGCAGTATATATTATATAAAGTGTCACAATGAACGGAACAAAGTGCATCCAACACATGCAGGACATATACTTCCTAGCTTAATCGAATTGTCCCATACATTTTCTTAGCCACACTGACGTCTACTATGAAGCTTTTTTCGTTTCTTCAATGCCTTTTCTGCATGGCGTTGCTTCTCGTCCGTCCCTCCGTTGCTTTCAATTTTAGGTAACTCTTACTAACCATTCAAATGGCCGTTGCTTTCAATATGAACCAAATGGCCGTTTCGAAGATGAGAAGATAAAGTCCCCGCCAACACCAACAGGGTCCCCTGGTTCACACTGGTTAAAAAACCCATAAAGAATGCCTAACCCTACATCTGAAGCTTATAGTTAATACAGATTCATTCTTCTATATTATTATCTTTTTGCGTCTAAACTTTTTTCTGTTTGGGATCATCAGAAATTGGAAAATGCTTTTCTAATATCAGCTTGGGTATAAAATGAGATACGATGGATTGAGATCTTAATACATTTTAATTAATTAATCAATAAAAAACACATTCTTACTTTTTCATTTATACTAGAACTTATCCTATAAATATACCTTGTTCTTATGCTGCAATAATAATGTCAAAGTTGCTGGTAAATGTTGGAAATTATTCGAGATAGCAATCGAGTTAAAATTATTTCACTACTTGAGTTTCAGTTCGATCTTTGTCCTTGTTTTTGTATATGAGTTTGAGTATCATTAGACTCTTAATTTATATATTTTTTGCTTATAGAAAAAAGTGATGATTAAAAACTAACCATAAATTTCCTTAAAAAAAAAAACTAACCATAAATAAAATCAAATTATTTACTGTATAATACTTCTTTAACTATTGGTGTAAAAATTATTTGTAAGTACATACAAAACAAATACGTGTCAATAAAGTATAAAGCAATAAATGAGTTGTTAAATGACTAAGGTGCCTGTATGTTTTAAATTTTGAGGGAAAGAATGTATAAACTTGCATTCTAATTCTAGCATTTCAGAATGTATAAGGACAAAAAAATATATAAATGGACAAGAGTATCTCTTGTATCGTCTTCAATATACTTTTGTTTATAAAAAAAAAGTTTAATTATTTATTTAATTCCTGAACTATTTGAGAATTCCTGAATTATTTGAGAATTTTAAAATAGATCCTCGAACTAAAAAAATTTATAATTGGATCCATAAACTTATAAAAAAAATTCAATTGGCTCCGTGAACTGAATAAATAAATACTTAAACTATATATAAGCCTCATGAAACTTCCAATTTCTTTTCTTTTCTTTTTTGACCGGAACTACCAATTTCTCATAAGACTTCAAAAAAATCAATAAAAAAATATTAAAATTTAACGTGATGGTCAGTTGACGTCGGATGGCCAGCACTGCCCACAGGAGGAACATGATTATTATTTTGATTAATAGGAATGTTATGGTAGTTATAAGAATTGGTAGTTATTATATGATTTTGTATGTTTTTATGATATAGTTACTGGATATTATGTTGTAGTAATTCGATATTTGTATTTTATTTAATTTTTTATTTTTTTATATTTAGTTTTTACTTAATTAGTTAAAATTTAAATTTTTAATATTATTTTATTTAATTCAATAAAAAAAATTAATATTTTAAAATTTATTATACTTTACCAATAGAAAAAGTCGTCAGTACGTCTTTGACATGCTCACCGATGGATTGTCCGTCAGTAACTCTTGGACAAGCATACCGATGGATGTATCCACTGATAATGCACAAACGAGATTACCCCCGGCCAATTTTGTCAGTATCTTGGTAGTCTATCGACGGTACCATCGATGGCAATTTTGTTGATAATTATTGACGATTCCACCATATCTATTGGTAGTGATTACCAACGAACAAGATATATCAATAGATTTGGATTCGTTGATGAGCCATCAGTAACACCTGATTACCGACGAGTTTTTGGTCTTATCGACAAACTTCAGGTGTTAGTAATCAATGATTTTTTTGTAGTGTAATTCCCTTTAACAAAACCGATGTGAAAAAGGATGCGGTGACATTTTTGAAATTAAACTGAAATATTTTAACATCGGTTATAATAAAAACAGATGTGATAAAAATATTTTAACATCGATTTTTATAAAAACCGATGTGGAAAAGTGAAACCAAAAAAAAAAAAAAAATTATCAGACATAAGATTAGACATCGGTTTTAGTATAATCGATGTCAAATAGTGAAAAACATTAATTGTAGACATCGGTTTTATGATAACCAATGTGGAAAAGGGAAACAAAAACAAAAAAAAATTAATCAGCAATAAGATTACACATCGGTTTTATTATAACCGATGTGGAAGATTGAACAAAAAAATTGAATTTTTTTTAGCAGCAACATTTTTAACATCGGTTTTTGTTGTTAACCGATGTGGAAAAGCAATATAACACATCGGTTTTGGATATAGCCGATGTGTATTTTCATTTTGTTTTCATTTATTCATCCCTCCAATTCCTCTTTTACGTGCTACCACTAAATGTCTGAAACCCAATATTTTCTCTACTGCATGCACGCTCCGTAACCCTCACTCCCTCACACCTCCATTCTTGCTCGCCCTGCCGCATCCTCCGCTGTCACCTCAGCCTCGAAGCCCATCTGCTTGCTCCGCCGTTTCTTGTCGTGACCCTGTAGCCTCCGCTTGCTTCGCGTGAGGCAGTGGGTTTGGGTTTTCTTCTCCTCCCATTACCCCAACAACCCCAACACCTTCAAAAGCTCAAAAAGATATGGAAATCGTAATGCTCACACCCTCATAACCTTTGTTCCTTGCTCGCTCCGCTGCGCCACCATCTACAGCTTGGGAGGACCACTGCGTCACCTCAACCACGAAGTTCGCTGTTCTCCACTTGCTCCTTCGTGTCGCTGCCGTGACCCTGTATCCTCTACTTGAAGTACAAGGTCTTCTCATGCCCTCTCCATAATACCCTTTCCGTTTATTTTATGTGTTGAATAATTGCCACACTGCCCAGAGAGTTTGTTTTTGTTTTGCTTGCATTTTCATTCATAAGCTGTGATGTGTCTCCATTTTCTGGTTTGGTCGCAGTACTGTTGTGTCTCCAGAATTACCTACACAATGCAGCTATGATCCCATTGAGTTAAAGCGTTATTTCTTTCCATGGAGGATATTTGTTAAGTTGGATTCTTGCTGGGGATATGTTTTGTCTTTAAGATTTTACTGTTGATCGAGTATGATATAATTTTAAAAGGAGTTGTCTTTGATAGTTATCAATATAATTTTAAAAGGTCTTCTTATAATTGAGGATGCTGGATAATGATCTAGTGTGAGAATTTTCCAGTTATGTTTAGCTTCTTGTCATTTATCCTGGTTGAGATTTATAAGATAAGTTTTACCTTATTAAGTGGTGAAAGTAATATAAATGTTAGGCTGATTAAAGGTAGCATATATAGGATTGATTAGTCTATATGTTTTGCTTGCCTGCCATATTAATTATCAAGAGACTAAAACTTACAATTCCGATTTGTTTTTCAAGAGTTATAGATTTAAATGCATGAGAGTGAGAGCAATACTGACACACCTGACTCAACCATTCCAGACTTCATTTTGATCATCTTCCCCATCAAATTTTGAGCTCCGGCATTCATTTATCATTCTACCTGCTAAATCATTTATATGTGTAGCCTTATATGTGTTCATCAACTTGGATTTTCTACTGTAAGCTCAGCTATTTCTTATATGTATATGTGTGCTTTATCTCTGTCATAGTTCTTCTGTATTTATGCTTCTATACTGATCAAGCTACATAATTGTTGTTGTGAACTTGTTATTCTAGTCTTGTTATGAAAATATTCACAAAGTGCTTCTCTTTTTGTATAGGTACACTTGTTGTTATTGAAACTATTACGGTACAAGTTCCGAGCAGAATATTAAGCAGAATATTCATTATTCATTACGGTTTCCGGCTGAGTGTTCTTCCCACACCCGGTAAGCTTTCTCCTCTCCATTTTTCTCGTTTGGTTTTTGTTTGCATTGTACTTGGGGATTGGAGTGTTTTATTATTATTTTTAATGTTAATTAATTAGTAAAGCCTTAGTTTCCCGTTTGAGATGCAATACTAATGAGCACACGTGTACGTGCTTAAGGTACAGCTCATTGTCTTGGATCTGGACTTGTCAAAAGTTGGACAGTTTGGGACAAAACTTTTTCTTCATTCAGTTAAAATAGTTATTCATTGATTCTCATGTTATATACTTGATGAAAGTTCGGATTGATACATTTCCTTTCGTTCTCCGGGTGCATACTTTATCGTGGTGGATGTCATCGCATTCATGTCGTGTACGTCGGAGACCGAAGGGAAATGCTACCGAAATTTCATCGAGTATGAGCATGAGAGTTAAGGACTAACTGTTAACCGAATGTTGAAAAATTTTCTTCTTGAATGGGATTTGGCCATACCCTGTCATAAGAAGTAGTTGATGAAGATCTTGGACTAAGTACGAAGTTATTGGTTTTAGTCATGGATCGCGGTTGGATGAATGCTAGACGGACAAGTGATGAGTATGAGAACGGAGTGGAAGATTTTCTACAATTTACAAAAACAAATGCTCCTGATAGTGATAACGGAATGTTTTATTGTCCTTGTGTTAACTGTTTGAATGAGAGACGACTAGAAACTGAGGAGATACGGGAGCATCTTATTTGTGAGGGGATTTGCAAGAGTTATACAATATGGATATGTCATGGTGAATCGTTAGACAGGTCGGGGGTGTCTCATAGAGAGGAAGTTGATGGCATGGATATGGACGATGGACTAGAGGACATGATCCGTGATGTTGGGTAGGAGTCTTTTCGGCGAGCACATGTGTATGATACTTTGTGCAGTGATGCGGAAGTGGCTTTGTATCCGGGGTGCACTAATTTCACAGGCTTGTCAGCGGTGTTAAGATTGTTCAATGTGAAGGCAAGAAATGGGTGGAGCGATAAAAGCTTTACCGAATTGCTTGAGTTGTTGAAAGACATGCTTCCAAAAGGTAACACATTACGTACCGTCCCGAAACTATGAGGCGAAGAAGATATTGTGTCCGATGGGTATGGAGTATAAGAAAATACACGCTTGCCCCAATGATTACATATTTTATAGGAAAGAGTTTGAAGAGATGCACGAGTGTTCTAGGTGTGAGGTGTCACGCTACAAAGTGAAGGATGGTGATTCTAGTTGTGATGCCGTCACCAAGGGTCCTCCTATGAAGGTGTTATAGTATCTTTCAATAATTCCACGGTTCAAGTGTTTGTTTGCTAATGAAAAGGATGCAAAGAATATTAGATGGCATGCAGATGAGAGGAAATGTGAGGGACAGCTTCGTCATCCGGCTGATTCTTTACAATGGAAGAGAATTGATAGTTTGTTTCCGGAGTTTGGCAATGAGCCCAGAAACCTCAGGCTTGGACTTGCTACCGATGGAATGAATCCAAATGTAAACTTAAGTAGTATTCATAGTTCATGGCCTGTTCTCCTGGCAATTTACAACCTGTCTCCTTGGTTGTGCATGAAGCGTAAATACATTATGTTAAGTATGATGATTCCGGGTCCATAACAGCCAGGAAATGATATTGATGTTTATCTGAGTCCCTTGATTGAAAACTTGAGAATGTTGTGGGATGATGGCGTTGATGTGATCGACGGGTATTGCAGTGAGACTTTCAGATTGCGTACCATGTTATTTTGCACCATCAATGACTTTCCAACATAAGGGAACCTGTGCGGGTATAGTGTTAAAGGGCATAAAGCATGTCCAATATGTGAAGAAGGCACATGTCACCATCAACTGCAACATGGAAGGAATACAGTTTACCTTGGGCATCAGAGATTTCTCCAGCGTAATCATCCTTATCATAGATTGAGGAAAGCTTTCAATGGACTT